>CAVMJV010000051.1:1200000-1730808 GCA_963681835.1 Meloidogyne enterolobii | reverse complement strand
GATTTGAACTTTATCGCTTTAGGAGGACATGTTATATTCTGTTTCTTTAAGTCTCAAATCTTATGTCCTAAACTAATAAGGCAGATTTGAACTTTTATCGCTTTAGGAGGACATGTTATATTCTGTTTCTTTAAGTCTCAAATCTTATGTCCTAAACTAATAAGGCAGATTTGAACTTTATCGCTTTAGGAGGACATGTTATATTCTGTTTCTTTAAGTCTCAAATCTTATGTCCTAAACTAATAAGGCAGATTTGAACTTTATCGCTTTAGGAGGACATGTTATATTCTGTTTCTTTAAGTCTCAAATCTTATGTCCTAAACTAATAAGGCAGATTTGAACTTTATCGCTTTAGGAGGACATGTTATATTCTGTTTCTTTAAGTCTCAAATCTTATGTCCTAAACTAATAAGGCAGATTTGAACTTTATCGCTTTAGGAGGACATGTTATATTCTGTTTCTTTAAGTCTCAAATCTTATGTCCTAAACTAATAAGGCAGATTTGAACTTTATCGCTTTAGGAGGACATGTTATATTCTGTTTCTTTAAGTCTCAAATCTTATGTCCTAAACTAATAAGGCAGATTTGAACTTTATCGCTTTAGGAGGACATGTTATATTCTGTTTCTTTAAGTCTCAAATCTTATGTCCTAAACTAATAAGGCAGATTTGAACTTTATCGCTTTAGGAGGACATGTTATATTCTGTTTCTTTAAGTCTCAAATCTTATGTCCTAAACTAATAAGGCAGATTTGAACTTTATCGCTTTAGGAGGACATGTTATATTCTGTTTCTTTAAGTCTCAAATCTTATGTCCTAAACTAATAAGGCAGATTTGAACTTTATCGCTTTAGGAGGACATGTTATATTCTGTTTCTTTAAGTCTCAAATCTTATGTCCTAAACTAATAAGGCAGATTTGAACTTTATCGCTTTAGGAGGACATGTTATATTCTGTTTCTTTAAGTCTCAAATCTTATGTCCTAAACTAATAAGGCAGATTTGAACTTTATCGCTTTAGGAGGACATGTTATATTCTGTTTCTTTAAGTCTCAAATCTTATGTCCTAAACTAATAAGGCAGATTTGAACTTTATCGCTTTAGGAGGACATGTTATATTCTGTTTCTTTAAGTCTCAAATCTTATGTCCTAAACTAATAAGGCAGATTTGAACTTTATCGCTTTAGGAGGACATGTTATATTCTGTTTCTTTAAGTCTCAAATCTTATGTCCTAAACTAATAAGGCAGATTTGAACTTTATCGCTTTAGGAGGACATGTTATATTCTGTTTCTTTAAGTCTCAAATCTTATGTCCCTAAACTAATAAGGCAGATTTGAACTTTATCGCTTTAGGAGGACATGTTATATTCTGTTTCTTTAAGTCTCAAATCTTATGTCCTAAACTAATAAGGCAGATTTGAACTTTATCGCTTTAGGAGGACATGTTATATTCTGTTTCTTTAAGTCTCAAATCTTATGTCCTAAACTAATAAGGCAGATTTGAACTTTATCGCTTTAGGAGGACATGTTATATTCTGTTTCTTTAAGTCTCAAATCTTATGTCCTAAACTAATAAGGCAGATTTGAACTTTATCGCTTTAGGAGGACATGTTATATTCTGTTTCTTTAAGTCTCAAATCTTATGTCCTAAACTAATAAGGCAGATTTGAACTTTATCGCTTTAGGAGGACATGTTATATTCTGTTTCTTTAAGTCTCAAATCTTATGTCCTAAACTAATAAGGCAGATTTGAACTTTATCGCTTTAGGAGGACATGTTATATTCTGTTTCTTTAAGTCTCAAATCTTATGTCCTAAACTAATAAGGCAGATTTGAACTTTATCGCTTTAGGAGGACATGTTATATTCTGTTTCTTTAAGTCTCAAATCTTATGTCCTAAACTAATAAGGCAGATTTGAACTTTATCGCTTTAGGAGGACATGTTATATTCTGTTTCTTTAAGTCTCAAATCTTATGTCCTAAACTAATAAGGCAGATTTGAACTTTATCGCTTTAGGAGGACATGTTATATTCTGTTTCTTTAAGTCTCAAATCTTATGTCCTAAACTAATAAGGCAGATTTGAACTTTATCGCTTTAGGAGGACATGTTATATTCTGTTTCTTTAAGTCTCAAATCTTATGTCCTAAACTAATAAGGCAGATTTGAACTTTATCGCTTTAGGAGGACATGTTATATTCTGTTTCTTTAAGTCTCAAATCTTATGTCCTAAACTAATAAGGCAGATTTGAACTTTATCGCTTTAGGAGGACATGTTATATTCTGTTTCTTTAAGTCTCAAATCTTATGTCCTAAACTAATAAGGCAGATTTGAACTTTATCGCTTTAGGAGGACATGTTATATTCTGTTTCTTTAAGTCTCAAATCTTATGTCCTAAACTAATAAGGCAGATTTGAACTTTATCGCTTTAGGAGGACATGTTATATTCTGTTTCTTTAAGTCTCAAATCTTATGTCCTAAACTAATAAGGCAGATTTGAACTTTATCGCTTTAGGAGGACATGTTATATTCTGTTTCTTTAAGTCTCAAATCTTATGTCCTAAACTAATAAGGCAGATTTGAACTTTATCGCTTTAGGAGGACATGTTATATTCTGTTTCTTTAAGTCTCAAATCTTATGTCCTAAACTAATAAGGCAGATTTGAACTTTATCGCTTTAGGAGGACATGTTATATTCTGTTTCTTTAAGTCTCAAATCTTATGTCCTAAACTAATAAGGCAGATTTGAACTTTATCGCTTTAGGAGGACATGTTATATTCTGTTTCTTTAAGTCTCAAATCTTATGTCCTAAACTAATAAGGCAGATTTGAACTTTATCGCTTTAGGAGGACATGTTATATTCTGTTTCTTTAAGTCTCAAATCTTATGTCCTAAACTAATAAGGCAGATTTGAACTTTATCGCTTTAGGAGGACATGTTATATTCTGTTTCTTTAAGTCTCAAATCTTATGTCCTAAACTAATAAGGCAGATTTGAACTTTATCGCTTTAGGAGGACATGTTATATTCTGTTTCTTTAAGTCTCAAATCTTATGTCCTAAACTAATAAGGCAGATTTGAACTTTATCGCTTTAGGAGGACATGTTATATTCTGTTTCTTTAAGTCTCAAATCTTATGTCCTAAACTAATAAGGCAGATTTGAACTTTATCGCTTTAGGAGGACATGTTATATTCTGTTTCTTTAAGTCTCAAATCTTATGTCCTAAACTAATAAGGCAGATTTGAACTTTATCGCTTTAGGAGGACATGTTATATTCTGTTTCTTTAAGTCTCAAATCTTATGTCCTAAACTAATAAGGCAGATTTGAACTTTATCGCTTTAGGAGGACATGTTATATTCTGTTTCTTTAAGTCTCAAATCTTATGTCCTAAACTAATAAGGCAGATTTGAACTTTATCGCTTTAGGAGGACATGTTATATTCTGTTTCTTTAAGTCTCAAATCTTATGTCCTAAACTAATAAGGCAGATTTGAACTTTATCGCTTTAGGAGGACATGTTATATTCTGTTTCTTTAAGTCTCAAATCTTATGTCCTAAACTAATAAGGCAGATTTGAACTTTATCGCTTTAGGAGGACATGTTATATTCTGTTTCTTTAAGTCTCAAATCTTATGTCCTAAACTAATAAGGCAGATTTGAACTTTATCGCTTTAGGAGGACATGTTATATTCTGTTTCTTTAAGTCTCAAATCTTATGTCCTAAACTAATAAGGCAGATTTGAACTTTATCGCTTTAGGAGGACATGTTATATTCTGTTTCTTTAAGTCTCAAATCTTATGTCCTAAACTAATAAGGCAGATTTGAACTTTATCGCTTTAGGAGGACATGTTATATTCTGTTTCTTTAAGTCTCAAATCTTATGTCCTAAACTAATAAGGCAGATTTGAACTTTATCGCTTTAGGAGGACATGTTATATTCTGTTTCTTTAAGTCTCAAATCTTATGTCCTAAACTAATAAGGCAGATTTGAACTTTATCGCTTTAGGAGGACATGTTATATTCTGTTTCTTTAAGTCTCAAATCTTATGTCCTAAACTAATAAGGCAGATTTGAACTTTATCGCTTTAGGAGGACATGTTATATTCTGTTTCTTTAAGTCTCAAATCTTATGTCCTAAACTAATAAGGCAGATTTGAACTTTATCGCTTTAGGAGGACATGTTATATTCTGTTTCTTTAAGTCTCAAATCTTATGTCCTAAACTAATAAGGCAGATTTGAACTTTATCGCTTTAGGAGGACATGTTATATTCTGTTTCTTTAAGTCTCAAATCTTATGTCCTAAACTAATAAGGCAGATTTGAACTTTATCGCTTTAGGAGGACATGTTATATTCTGTTTCTTTAAGTCTCAAATCTTATGTCCTAAACTAATAAGGCAGATTTGAACTTTATCGCTTTAGGAGGACATGTTATATTCTGTTTCTTTAAGTCTCAAATCTTATGTCCTAAACTAATAAGGCAGATTTGAACTTTATCGCTTTAGGAGGACATGTTATATTCTGTTTCTTTAAGTCTCAAATCTTATGTCCTAAACTAATAAGGCAGATTTGAACTTTATCGCTTTAGGAGGACATGTTATATTCTGTTTCTTTAAGTCTCAAATCTTATGTCCTAAACTAATAAGGCAGATTTGAACTTTATCGCTTTAGGAGGACATGTTATATTCTGTTTCTTTAAGTCTCAAATCTTATGTCCTAAACTAATAAGGCAGATTTGAACTTTATCGCTTTAGGAGGACATGTTATATTCTGTTTCTTTAAGTCTCAAATCTTATGTCCTAAACTAATAAGGCAGATTTGAACTTTATCGCTTTAGGAGGACATGTTATATTCTGTTTCTTTAAGTCTCAAATCTTATGTCCTAAACTAATAAGGCAGATTTGAACTTTATCGCTTTAGGAGGACATGTTATATTCTGTTTCTTTAAGACTCAAATCTTATGTCCTAAACTAATAAGGCAGATTTGAACTTTATCGCTTTAGGAGGACATGTTATATTCTGTTTCTTTAAGTCTCAAATCTTATGTCCTAAACTAATAAGGCAGATTTGAACTTTATCGCTTTAGGAGGACATGTTATATTCTGTTTCTTTAAGTCTCAAATCTTATGTCCTAAACTAATAAGGCAGATTTGAACTTTATCGCTTTAGGAGGACATGTTATATTCTGTTTCTTTAAGTCTCAAATCTTATGTCCTAAACTAATAAGGCAGATTTGAACTTTATCGCTTTAGGAGGACATGTTATATTCTGTTTCTTTAAGTCTCAAATCTTATGTCCTAAACTAATAAGGCAGATTTGAACTTTATCGCTTTAGGAGGACATGTTATATTCTGTTTCTTTAAGTCTCAAATCTTATGTCCTAAACTAATAAGGCAGATTTGAACTTTATCGCTTTAGGAGGACATGTTATATTCTGTTTCTTTAAGTCTCAAATCTTATGTCCTAAACTAATAAGGCAGATTTGAACTTTATCGCTTTAGGAGGACATGTTATATTCTGTTTCTTTAAGACTCAAATCTTATGTCCTAAACTAATAAGGCAGATTTGAACTTTATCGCTTTAGGAGGACATGTTATATTCTGTTTCTTTAAGTCTCAAATCTTATGTCCTAAACTAATAAGGCAGATTTGAACTTTATCGCTTTAGGAGGACATGTTATATTCTGTTTCTTTAAGTCTCAAATCTTATGTCCTAAACTAATAAGGCAGATTTGAACTTTATCGCTTTAGGAGGACATGTTATATTCTGTTTCTTTAAGTCTCAAAACTACTATATTACCATTATTAAAGTATTGATCGATTAGAACAAGAGGGCTCTGAAGAGACCGATTATTTGGTTAGAGAAGTCAGAGAAAAAATTTACTCTCTTCCCATATAACCGGTCTCTTCAGGCTCTCTTGTTCTAATCGATCAATACTTTGTTAACCCACTCCTATAGGAGGTTGTGGGGGTTGAATGGAGTAGTGCGGGGGATAAGTAAGGTGAGGGCGATTCTGAAGCGATTCTGAGGGCGATTCTGAAGCGATTCTGAGGGCGATTCTGAAGCGATTCTGAGGGCGATGCCGAAGCGATTCTGAGGGCGATTCTGAAGTGGTTCTGAAGCGATTCTGCAGCGATTCTGAAGGGAAACTGAAGCGATTCTGAAAGGATTCTGAGGCGATTCTGAAGGCGATTCCGAAGTCGATGCTGGGTGATCAAAAGTATTGCATCAGAATCCAAAAAGTATCAAATATGGCCTGAGGAAATTCTTGACACGCGGGTGGCTGTAGCCTGAAGCGGGGGCCGTGTCGAGTCGGGCCGGCGGGCAATCAATCGATAATTTATTTTGAAAAAACTTTTGGCCCTCAACCCACCCGCACTCAGGGCCCGTAGAATAAATTCGGGGTTAGGTTACTCGAGTAACTTTTCCCCCACAAAACGAAGAAAAGAGAAAAATCCTTGAACAATTTGTAATCGTATCCTATTATCCTAGTGGGGGAAGGGGGGGTAATGCGTTTCTGTGCAATAATTATTTTTTTGGGGGGCATTGAACATGCTTGCTCATAACAAAATCATTATTTTTTTCTCTAACAACTACATACATATATTCTCAAATTCTAACCTTTTTTATTAATTTTTTTCACTATCCGTGTCATAAAAATAGATAGAAATTTTTTTACTCGTTTTATTTTTTTATATTAAATAATTTTTTTATTATAGGGTATACCTATAACCTAAATTTTTGGATTTGATGTTGACTTGAACATCATTAAATAATTCAAGGTTAATTTATTAATATTTTAAAAATAATTATCTTTTTTTAATTTTAGTAGCTGTGTGGAGTGGCTAGAGAACAAGGATTTACTTGTGGGATAAAACGTATTGAAATTAAACTATAAAAAAGTATTTTTTTGAAATTATTTTTTAGATGAAATTGCCTAATTAAAGACTGGATTTAAATATGAAGTCCGTTTTAGCATATTGACTGAAAATAGTAAATCGGAAACCCTTATTATTTAATAGAATTAGTTTGGCCCTTAACTGACAATAATGAATTAAATCCTAATTTTATTTCACCCAATCGCCAAAATTGATGTATTTTTCTCTTCCGATTCTAGTACAGAATTAGCTGGAACTGGATTTCAAGTATATTATTTTAAATATAATTATTAAAAAAATTTTTCAAGGCTAAGCTTAGAACAATTAATTCTGATTGTGGAGGAGCTTTTTTTTTTTGCCGGCCAAGAATGGTCTATGTTAGTTTTGTTTGGATGAATTATATATTGTTTGGATGAATTTCTGGAACTTCGTGATGCTGGGGGCTTTAACTGAATGTCAACATCCTGCTTATACTACAGAACCATTACAGGGAAAAAGGAAAGAACTATACGTACAGGTGGTGATAATTTCAGTAATTGTTTAAAAGGATAGGGGAAAAGGATTTTCCCAAGTCATATTATTTTTTTAATAAGTGATTTTCTTTAGATGGATTAATGTAGTTCCCTCGAAGCTTATTTAATTCCAAAATCAATTTATAAATAAAAACACTATTTATTCCTGATATTTCCCTTTAATTTATTCAGGAACCTCAATGCTACATTTCAAGTACTTCAGTTATACAATTAACTGCTTCTGTTCTTCAAAGCCAATTCTCTACCAGTTTTCGTTTCGAACTTTTTCTGCTTGCAATCGAAGTATTGAATTCGATGGAAATGGTTAAAGATTTTCACGATTTGTTAAAAATTAATTTTTTCTATTTAGTTCCCGAGGGTGTTTCATTAGCTTCTGGACGTATTACTTCTCCCAATTATCACCATTCCCCTTATTTGGCTAATTCTAGTTGCACAACAAAGTTTTAAATTTAAAAATCTTTTATTTAGAATATTTCCTTAATTTAAAGGTTAATTGCAGCCGAGGATCATCGTCTCTTTCTCGTTTTTAAACATTTTGAATTAGAAAGGGGCCGTCACAGAATGTTACCTCAATCAATGTTATTTCATCGTTTTCGACCATTTGGTATTAATTCAGATAATTTCATTGGTACAGCAACGAGGGGGCTGATAATTGTTTATATGATTATTTCAATATTTGTTGTTTATCATCAAATAATCAATTAAATGTAATTTTAAAAAATTTAATTAAATTAATTTTTTAAAGACAAATAATTCATTTGAAAATACAAAAACTTTTTGTGGTTCCTGGTTACCCCCTTCATTAATTTCTGAAAATAACAAAATTGAACTTACTCTTACTACAGATGCTTCTATTATGGGAAGTGGTTTTAAATTAATTATTATTCTGTTAGGATAACAAGTATAAATTAATATTAAATTAAAAATATTATTGTTAAAATTTATTTGCAGTTTTTATTTAAAGTCGTATCCATTGTTGGGGGCATTTTCATTGTTGGGGGTCAGTCGTATTCATATTAAAGGAGAGAAAGAAGATTATAAACAAGGACCTCCAGGATTGCCAGGAAAATTAATTGAAAAGGTAAAGATTTATAGAAATTAAATATATATTTTTAAAATTTTCGGGTGTTAGGATATCCCAAACAGCATTGGAATTATTAGCTGTAACACCTGATTGTGCTATTGGTTCTTTAGTTTTTCCTCTTATTAAAGTACATAGTGGTTGAAACAAATTATTGTAAGTTATATTGAAAGTTTATTTTCTGATTTTTTATGTCAAGTTTATTTTTTTGTATTTATTTTATTTAGTATGATTACTTTACTTAGTTTATTAAAGTACTTAGAAGAATTTATTTGGTTAATTCTGATTTTATTCCTTTTAACTTATTCCGAGCTATACTTTTTACAAAAATTTATTTTCTGATTTTATTTTCTGTGTGTTTTCTTTTAAATATTTTCTGATTTTATTTAAATTTTATTTTTTTCTCAGCTTGGAGGAACACTTATTACTGCTTAATCTGGAACTAAAGAAAGGATTGTTGATGAAAATGCTTCTGCTCCTTTAATTTCGGTAAAATTAAAATAAATAAATTAAATTTACGAATTTTAATACAAATTCAGAATTTAATTTAAAAATTTTTTTAAAGAATTTTTAGATGGTACTGTTCAGTGTCTTTTTTTACAGATCATTAAATTGATAGTAAAGCTAAATATGTCCCCGACAAATTTTAGTTACATAAATTCCTAAACCTTTTGTCTTAAAAATACGTCAGAACAAAAGGCTTAGGAATTTATATAAATAAAATTTGTCTGGGACATATTTAGCTTTACTATCAATTAATGAACTTTCAAAAGAGAAACTGAACATTACCATTTAAAACAAAGCTCATAAATTACATAGTCATTGCTTTTTTTTACTTATTATATAAATTATTCTAAACTTTTAAATTTATATATAAGTTAATTTTCTTTTAAATTATAAATTTTAAAGTAATTTAATAATTTATTTAAATTTAGTAAAATCTTAAACAAAATGTCTACAACTAATAATAATAAAAAAAGAAAAACTACAACTTCATCCTCACCTCCGAAAAGACAAAACTTAGTGGAACAGTCACCAATCCCTTACACACCTTATAGAGAACCAAGACCAGCTAATCAACAACTTATTTCTCAAAATACATTGCCAATGCCACAACCCACACAACCAATTCCACTAAATTCAACCCAAGTAATTAATGCAGGAAATATACAGACTACTCCAAATATACAACAACAACAACAAGACCAACCAAGTGTCACTGAAGAACAGGCTTTGCTTAAAGAAGTAAGTCATTACAAGAAAAAATTTCTGATGCATTATTTTTAAAAATTTATAACGGATCTAATCTTTTGTAAAAATAATTAGGAAAATATTACTTAAAAATTTTTTTAAATGTTAGATTGCTGAGAAAAGAAAGGCAAGAGCTATAAAGACTAAACCTGAAAATATTCATCTGATTAAACCTTTTGATGAAATATCCATGTGTACAAATGCGGATCTATTATTTTTGAATTGGTCAAAAGATCACATATTTGAGTAATAATTTTTATAAGAAAAAAATATTCTATTTTGATTTTAAGAGAACTTGTTGGTATTGTGTGTTATGTTAAAAGAGGTTTAACGAGCAAGAATAAGTGGGACCGTACCGACATTTTAATCCAGGTTGGAAAACCCGATGAGCGTGAGAAAGTGGCTGTTTTTGGATGGGGAGCACAAGCAGCGGTACTCGAAGGAGCTGAATTAAATAATGTAATTTTAAAAAAATTTTTAATATTTTAAAAAATTTTTAAAATAATCATAATAAATAATTTTTATTTTAGTTCATTCGATTGACCAACATGATAGTTGTTCCTGAAGACATTGGAAAAAGAGACACATGGAATGGATCGATAGAATTTAAATTAAAATTTACAAGAAGCTCAACTTTAACAATTGTAGAACAAGGGCAAAGTGCGGTGTCTCAGCAGAATACAAATATGATAGGTAGTTTAATATTTTAAGTTTTTCGGGAAAAAAAATATGAGTGAAATTTTATAGTAATCGAGAATTTTATTTAAGTAATCGAAAATTTTATTTAAATTTTAATTTCAAAAAAATTGTATTTAAATTTTTATTTTAAAAAAATATTATTTAGAGGAAGGTCCTTCAACATCTGCAACAATTCTAAATCCGCATGTTGGTAATGTTCAGAACTATTCTTATGCCAGCAATGCAACTTCTGCTGTAGACAGAGATGTTGAATATGTGAGTATTTATAAATCATAAGGTTTAACGTTTTACATGTACCGTTTGAATTAGAACTTTATTTAAAAAATACTACATTAAAATTGAATTGTTATTAATTTAAAATTTAATAAAAACTTTTATTACAATTTTCAAGGATTTTGAAGATTTATGATTTGCTTATTTACTAAAACGAAGAAAAGAAAAATTAAAATTGAATTTATTTAGAAATTAAAATAAAATTGAGTGAAACTTATTAAAAATTTTTCATTAATCTTTAACGTTCGATTAATTTGCTTTTATGTTTGCAAAAATAAAAATTTTACGTATGTTTATTATTTGAACTGAAATAGAATTTGAAAAAAAATTTTTAAAAATTTAAAAAAATTGTCTTGAAAAAATTTTTTTTGAAATTGTTTATTAAGTAAAATGAAATAGAGATTTGAAAAAAATTTATAAAATTTTGAATTTGTTTAGTAATTAAAATGACATAGAGATGTAAAAAAATCTTAAAAAATTTGAAACTTGCTTGAAAAAATTTTTTTGAATTTGCTTATTAACTAAATGAAATAGAGTGGAAAAAAATTTTTAAAAAATTTTTAAAAAATTTTGTTAATGATTTGAAAAAATTTTTAAAACTGAAAAAAATTTTTGAAAAAAATTTTTTTAAAATTTTTTAAAATAATTTTTAAAAATGATTTGAAAAAAAATTTGAGATTGTTCATTATTTAAAATGAAATTGAAAAAAAAGGATTTGAAAAAAAAATCAAAAAAATGAAATTGTTTATTATTAAAAATGAATCAAAATTTGAAAAAAAGCTGTAAAATATTTAAAAATTTTTATAGTATTTTGATAAAATAAAACTTAATTTTGAATTAAATATATCATAATAAAAATATCTATTTTCATTCTTGTCTAAAATAAAAAATTTTATATTTTATGAAATGGAATTTGATTATTCTTTTTAGTTTTTTAAAAAATAAAATTGTAATGCTGAATGTGTATTATTTAAAATGAAATGAAAATTTGAAGAAGGAAAAAAATAATCTAAAAAAAATTTCGAACATTGATTAGAAAAATATTTTAAAAATTTTGAAAAAAATAATTTGAAATGTTATCATTTAAGATGGAATAGAAATTTAAAAAGAAAAAAAAAGCTTAAAAATTTTTTATTAGTTCTATTAGTAATTCGGTAAAATAAAACTGAATTTTGAATTAAATAATCATAATAAAAAATATTGGATTGCATTCTTATCTAGAAGAAAATATTTTTATTGTATGAAATTTAATTTAAAATGCATGATTCAATTTTTTTGTTTGGTCTTTCTGACTGTATAAATATTATTAATTTAAATAAATTTTTGAATAATTGGCATGAAATTGAATTTAAAAAAATTGAATTTACATTTATATGAACAAATATTCTAGTATCTTGTTTAAATTTTGTTTTTGTTTAAAATTGAATAAGCTTACTGATAACGAATTAATACAAATACAATAATATTATTGCTTTCACAATAATTTTTTTCATGAAATTTTTTCAAATGATATATCAATAAATTAGAATAAAAATTCGAATTTAATCAAAAGAAATCAAACGGTACATGATATTTAAAAATTTTAGGGGGATTTAATTTAATCATTAGTATTTACTCTTTTAATTACTCTGACAGGGATACGTGAAAAACGTTAGATAGTTTTACCTACTCTCTAAAATAAATACTCACTAGCTTTTTTTTTTTAAAAAAAAGCTAGGGGGCCTTTTTTTGTAGGAAGTAGTGGCACCTTCTGCTGAATTGTCACAACAGTCGCTTCATGCCGAATCAAATCCGCAAGTAAATTTTATTCTTTTTTTACTATTTTTTAAAAAAAAATATAATAGAGATTATATGGTAATCCTGGACATACTCCCCCAGCTCCAGGAATTGTAAGTTATGTAGTACCACCAGACGATCCTGATGCAATTTATTTTCGCGGAGAACGCAGCATTCATGATATTGATTTACCAAAAAAAGGACTCAATGGTAAAGAGCGAAATATATTATTAGCCTCCCGTGTGCAACTGGCAGCAACATATAAATCTAAAGAAGAGGATCCTCTTTGCGGAGTATGTGTACGTGACTTTATGCCGAAACAAAGCGTAATTTTTTTACCATGTTCCCATAAATTGCACAAAACGTGTTTTTGGGATTTATCCCGTTTTTATAGACATTGTCCTACTTGTAAATACGATATGGGTCGGGGCCTACAAATTCCAGAGTAGGGTAAAACTGATTTTTAGTCAATTAAATTATAAAATGAGAGTAGAACATTAAAAATTAGAAAGTTCTCATTTTGCAATTTAATTGACTAAAAATCTTTTGTGCCCTACTCTGGAATTTGGAGGCTATACACGTCGGATTACTTGTCTAGCACGTGTACAAAAAATTTTTTTTTTGAAAATTTGATATTTTGGACACGTACTAAGTACACAAGTACCCCGACGTGTAACAGTGTCCCCACACGTCAAAGACGTCAAGTTTTTTTCTGAGTGGGTTCTTTGACGTGCGGGGCAATTTTTTGTATTCTTTATATAATTAATAATAATAACCACACCCCAATTAAAAAAATATAATGAGTATTTTTTATATAATTAATAATAATAGCAGCACCACAATTCGTAAAAAATCAATGAGTATTTTTTTGCAAAAAAATGACTAAATTTGTAAAACTTTATAAAAATTGAGTTGAATATAATATTAATAAAAAAAAGAATTAAGTCATTTTCTAATTTAAAATTTAATTTTTAATTACCACTTAAACTTTGGTATTGATATTATGTGTACATAAATCTAAATACTATCATTCTAATTTTAAAATCTATTTTGTTAAGCAATTTTTTCCCTGCCTTTTTTAAATTATTTTTTAAAATAATCTTTACTAAAATTATTTATTAATGGCAATAAATTTGTTTGACAATGAAATAATTTTGTTTGGCAAGTGCTATATATTTTGAGTCTGGCACTCAGTTTAATTTTTGTTTGTCCTATTGTTTGATTGCTTCTGTTTCTTTATAATTTTCTGAAATATTCTTTATTATTCTGAAGAAATCATAAATTACACTGAGACTCAAAATAAATAGTACTTGAAAAAAAATAATTTCCTTGCCAAACAAATTTATTTTCTTTATTAATTATGTCTTTATTAAACTTATATGCTATTTTGCCTTTTGTAAAATTTTTTTTTGAGTATATTTAAAACCAACATATCTCTAATTATTTTTTTTAGGTATTTTTTTAAAATTAGAGATATGTTTTATAATATTTTCAATAATTATATAATTTTCAATTTATTATAAATAAATTTTTTTATTATTCCTTTATTAAATTTTTAAGTTGAATTTATTAGGTTTGTAGTTTATTATTTATGGTTGTTGTTCTCGTCTGCATCTTTCAAATTCCAATCTTGTTTTAGTGTTTATATGGTGTAATATCTATACTAACATTATAGAATATCATTGACTGTTTTATAAAGGATATTAATTTTCGGTTGCTACTTAAGATCTCGTTTACTGCTAATAGTTGTACGCGGCTTACTAAAATTAAATTTGTTAATTATAGTAGACTATATTTATTCATATTTAGATTGAAAACATGAGAAACTACTTTGTTATTGAAAGAATAGAGCCATTTGCATCTCAATCACGAAATACTCGTGGTGAGATCGCCCACATCAGATTTAATAATTTGGCCGATCATCCCCGACCTGACTTGGCTCTAACAACACTTATTGAACAACTTTTGGATCGGGTGCTCACCGGAAGACCAGCGCCTCTCCGCGTTGGTCTTCAGGTGCAGCCACCAAATTTCCACCACCCGTTTACCGTGCCACTCAGACCGGTACAACAAAATAATGCAGCAGCATTAGCCGCAGCGATTGAGAGATTGAACGAAATATCCCAAGCTGGGATAGACCTTCTCTCAGGGACAACAACAACAAAAGTAGTAGCTGTTTGGCCTTTGACTGGCCAACGCACTAATAATCCAGCAGCATATTCGGGTAGGTTCATACTAGTCTTACATTTCTCAAATAAATGTAAGGCAGTCATGTTCCTACAGGTAGTTGCGATCTGGATCAAGATCATGCAGTGTCTTCCCGATGTCGTTCAATTGTGCGCGTTCGCAATCCAAACGACCGCTACTGCCTTGCTCGAGCAGTAGTTATTGGGCTTACAAAAATTAGACTTGTTGATCAAGGCGATGCTAATAATGGACCAGCTCATTTTAGAGCTTTTTGTCAACAACAAGAACAACATTTGCTTTTTGTAAACTATTTAATGAATACAGCCGGACTTCCATATGGATTACAGGTATTATTTAATAACATTATTTTTTCAGATTTACATAATATAGGAATATTCGCTTGAACATGTAGCAATTCTCCAACGATGGTTAAATCAATATTATGGAGAAGGGCACACCCGTATTGTTGTTTTCCAAAAAGAGCAACAGTACCGGATTGTGTTTAAAGGAGAGGGAAGAGCAGCTCGTTACAATTTATGTATGCTCTTGGAGAATCGCCACTACAACTACATTGGTCGCCCTGAACAACTTTTGGGAGTCAAACGTTATTGTATTGACTGTGAACGATCAGTGACACGTTGGAGTCATTGGGCTGGATGCACTGTAGTTTGTAGATTTTGCATGCGGTCAGGTCCCGAATTTCCATGTCAAGTAATATCTAAATTAAATTGTAAATTTTTTTATCGTTATTTATTAGGAAGAAGAAAGAATCCCTTGTCAAAACTGTGGATTCATTTTTCCACGCCGATCATGTTATGACTACCATCTAGTCAATTCTGCTCCTCTAGAAATGGTTCGACGCGATACACGTAATTTTGCATCCATTTGCCAAATGCGTCGTATTTGCTCGAATTGCCATCTCATAATTTATGCTCAACAAGCACACGAATGCCAACAACAACGGCAACAACCTCAAATAAATTGTAAAATATGTAATGGCCCTCACACAGAGGACCAGCCATGTTTTATTCAGCCATTAAAACCTGATGAGGATGAACAAGAAGATAATAATGAAAATAATAATGAACAACAACAGCAACAAAGAACAAGAAATCATCGACAACCAATTCGTCTTTGTTTTTTTGATGCTGAAACAAGTCAGGATGAACCTGTACAAATAAGCCAAAATATAAATGGCTACAGGCATGTACCTCTTCTGATTATTGCCGAGGTTAATTTTTTAAATTAAATTTAAATATATTTTTGTTTATAGGTTATTTGTGAAGCCTGTATACGGGCTAATATTCGTATTGAAGATGTTGGTCAACGTGCACAGGGATGTTTTTGTGGGACTCCAAGAGGAGCGCGATGGCGTAATTGGTGTTCCCCACCCTTCAGAAATGCTCCAGGCGACAACACCGCCTTTCCAGATAACATCACATTCAATCATCGGCGTATGTTTTTCCATTCTTTTGACAACGCTGAAGATAATCCTGTGGACCAATTCTTAGACTACCTACTTAATCACGGTTCACAACATATGCTTACTATCTGCATAGCTCATAATGGAGGAAAATATGATTTTCATCTATTATTGGAAGCTCTACATAGGCGCAGCCACCCGCCAACAAGAATATGCACAACAGGACTCAAAATTTATTCAATGAGTCTTGGAGGGAACAACCAAAGAAAAGTGCTTTTCAAGGACTCGTTAAACTACTTTTTCTGTGAGCTTGATGCACTTACAAAGGTTTTTGCTTTGCCAGAAGATTTGGCTACTGCAAAGCCCTTCTTTCCTTATCTATTTATTCAACGACAACACCTTCATTATAGGCTAAGAGGGCTCCCTGAAATTCAATATTACCAACCTGAATATAAGAAGGCTGAAAAGAGGGAAAAGCTCATTGAATGGTATACACAACAAACATCTGTCCAAACAACAAACTTTCAGCTTCGTGAACAATTAATTCAGTATTGTGTAAATGATGTGGCGATTCTGCGTGAGAGCGTACTCCGATTTCGACAACTTATTGGAGAAAACACAAAGAATCTCGACCCATTTTTGACGGTATCAACAGCAGCAGGACTCGCTTTAACAACAATGCGTCGCTGCTTTTTACCAGAAAATTGGATTGTTCACTCGCCTGAAGGAGGTTATTTGAGAGGACGACGAGCTTCAGCCGAATCGCAGCGATACATCCGCTTTTTTGAACTACAAAATCCCGAGTCTGCAGGTCAAATTCAACATGCCCAATGGGCAATTGGAGAAGCTCATGTTGAAGACTGCGGATATAGACTCGATGGATTATGGCAAAGATCGCCTCCCCTTTGCCCTTTGGCAATTGAATATATGGGGTGTTACTATCACGGTATAAAGTTTTCATAAAACTTTTTAATATTATAAAATTTTAAGGTTGTCCCAAATGCTTCCCAATACGTGACCAACGTTTAGCAGCTGGTCGTACAGCTGAAGAGCTTTTTGAGAGAACCCAACAACGCCTATGGGAATTGGAGCATCAACATGGATATCAACTACATGTTGTCTGGGGACATGAGATTAAAGAAAAGCTGATTAACAACACACAATTACAAAGAAAATGGTTTGAAATTGACTGTGTTCGGCCTATGGATCCCAGAGAAGACTGCCTTAGAGGAGGAAGGACAGAACCCTTCAAACTTCATCACATGTGTGCTGAAGATGAAGAGATCCTCTACATCGATATTGTATACTTGAATATAAATTTTAAAGAAATTATAGAAAAATTTAAGGTAAGTCTCTACCCTTATGTTATGAAGGCAAGATCTTTTCCTATTGAACATCCAAATGTCTTGACTCGTGAAACATTGCTTCTTCCACCAAACAACCCTTTGCCTTGGACAACTCCTGAGCATAACATCTATAAGGGTTTGCTTCTTGTTCGAGTTCAACCTCCGAACTTTATAAATGGAAATCTTCCACCAGTTCTTCCATACAGAACTCATGATGGTCGCCTCACTTTTCCCCTTTGTGCTAAATGTGCAGATAATAGACAACAACGGCCTTGCACACATGGAGAACGTGAACGTTCCTGGCTGACTGGCTATACTCACGTAGAGCTTAATTATGCCTTGGAACGTGGGTATAAAGTCGTCGACATTTATGAGGTAACAATTTAATAATCATAACTAACTTAATTTAATATTTAGGTTTGGAATTATGAAAAATGGGATCCGAATCTATTTCGATCCTATGTCAACACATTTATTGGATTGAAACAACAGGCTAGTGGTTGGCCAGATGGTTGTGCCTCGGAGTTGGACCGAGCTGAATATCTAGCTGAATTTGAGCGAGTTGAAGGTATCTTCCTTGACCCAGCGAAAATTGAAACAAATCCTGGTTTGCGAATGATTGCGGTAATTTATTTTAGAAAAAAATTAAAAATATATTAAATTTTCAGAAATTATTAGCAAACTCGCTCTGGGGAAAATTGGCTCAACGAGTTTGTGGAACTGAAGTGCGATATGCCAAAACACCGGCAGAGTTCCATCAATTGTTAGAAGACCCAACAATTGAAATGCTCGACTTTGATCACGTCAGTGAGCATTTGGACCGTTGTGTTGTAAGGAAGAAGCCCGAATTTGCAAAAGCACCAAATACCAACTGCCTCCCAGTAGCAGCGTTCGTCACTTCATATGCTCGACTCCATCTATATGAGTATATCGAACAGGTACATCAAATTGGCGGCGTTCTCCTGTACTGCGACACAGACTCCATCATCTATGTCGGCAAGCGTAATGGCCAGCGTGTACTTGAAGGTGAATATCTTGGTCAAATGAAGCGTGAAATTCCAACACGCCGAATTCTGGAATTTATCGCTGGGGGCCCAAAAAATTATGGCTACCGACACGTCGACGCAAGTACAGGATTAGATGAGAGAGCGGAGCTTAAGATTCGCTCATTCCCGCTCTCTTATGCTACACACCAGCTCCTTAACTTCAACACTATGAAACAACTCGTGTTGAATCAATTCAATGTTGATGGGGCAGTGTGAGTTTATCAACTAATTTAAAGAAAATACAAAATATATATTCAGTGATGACACGATTGCTGATGATGTCTTTTTCGTTGGTAATTCAATTGGTGTGCAATTCCCTCAAATTGGAAGAACTCGTCGTTCTCAGCTTTACACCCATCTGGCCAGGAAGGAATACAGGCCATGTTATGAAAAGGGTAGAATTATGCCTGGAATGGAAACTCTTCCTTTTGGGCACAGGAGGAATGATATAGTTATTTAAATTTTCTTAGCACTTTTTTTAATAACTTATTTACAGACACCAGTAGAACAAAGGCGTCAACAAAAACGATCAAATACAACGACAACAACCCCAAGCACAAGATCCCGTTTAGATACAAATGCTTTAACTTTGCAAGATTTGCCTGGGTCTTCCGGATGGACAGAAAATGATTATAGAAATAGATACCATTTTTGATTATATTTTTATTAATATTTATTCTGTATATATTTTGTTAAATAAAAAAATTATGTTCGTGGAAATTTTTTAATTCTAGGTAAAATATAATTGTTAAAAACATGCTTCATTTCATGAATAGATTTTATTCCCGTTAGTATAACACGTCCTGAGATGTAACATAGACATGATACTTCTCCATCTCGTTCTTCCACATTTATTTTGAAACGGAGTGCAGGAAAAATTGTAGGGTCGTAATTGGCTTTAATATTTTGCTGTCGAAGTTGTTTAAATAATTTCTCAATTGCTAATTTTTGTTCATGCCTGTAGGCTCCGACAATATTCGTAACCAAAAGATTATTAATTCCAATTTTCTGGAAATTCCCTGCCGCAGAATTGGAAGCTCTAATATTTTTCACAACTCTCCATGCTGTTTGATTTGCTAATTCGGGAGAAGGGACGCCTGTTAAAACGACTTTTCCCGATTGAAATATTAGTGCTGCCGTTGTTTTATTTCCTTTGTGTCGTAGTCGCATAATTATCGAATGGAATCTTTTAGGATTATATTCAGTATTAATTCCAAATCTTGCAAGCTTTAAATAATTTTCTTGAGAAAATTTAACGTTGTCTTTAAAGAGTTTAAATACAACTGTACAATTATAAATTTGCATAATATTTATTTACTAAAAAATAAAGACAATTTAATTGTGAATTAAAAAATTAAAAAACAATTTATATGTGGTTTTCAACTTTAAAAAATTATAATTTATCTAATAACATCCTCCTTTCATTTTGTTTCGGATTACACAAAGGACTTCAAGAGGGTAAAATGATCGATGATGTCCTCCACCAAACTCAATAATACATGGTAGATATGGATGACAAAGTTTGAAATTATGCTTTACATAATAATATCCGCGGACCTAAAATAATGAAATGCTATTAGTCTTTTGATTAAAAACTTACAGTTATGCCCAAATAACCACTCATTGCTGGAACAATACTTGCTGATTGAACTGTAAGGTCATGACAATGTACAATAAAGTTGCGACACGTTGGTTTTAGATGAGATGTCCGTAACTGCACATTTTGGCGTAAATGCTCAATAATTTCACGACGAGCATCAAGATTATGGAATAGTACATGTAGTTCCTTGAACGAACAATTTCGTAGTTGGCAAAGATACTCAATTAAAGGAATAGGTAAATGTGTCTTAGAACGTATTGATATAGATGTTGTTGGAATTTTAGATTTAATATCTTCATTTTGTTTTGCTGTCGGTGTAGGTTCACGAAAAGGATTTTCTGGTTCAACAGTCCAATCCAAAGGCTTGTCGTCCTGAGTAATTCGTAGGATTTTATCGCTCGTATCTATATTAATTTCATCTTCAATTTGTTCCTCATCCATTTTATCTTCTATTATATCATCCATTATTGTAAGAAGCCCAAATGCGGGGGTAATAACATCTACACCTTTCTAAAATTAAAATTTTAAAAATTTAATTATTTAAATTATCTTACCTTTTCCTTCTCTTCAACTTCGTCTCCAGATTCTTCAACCACTATTAATGGTGGCTGGTCCGTCTGAGATTCGTTTGATGTATTCTGTTGCTGTTCTGGTTCAGGGTCGTCTTCGAGAACTCCCCAGACCATAAGAGTGAAAAGAAGTTCCATTACATTCATTTTGTTAATTGCAAAATTTCTAAATCTATATATACTTATTTATAAAAATTAAATAAAATTTTAAAATGTCAGGATTTGAAAAATTTGATTTAATACATTCACGATTCAAGCACCCTTTTACAATGATTGTATCTGGGAGTACAGGATCTGGTAAATCAGAATGGGTTAAAAAATTTCTAGAAAACTTGTCTGAAATGATTCCAGATGACAATGAGGGAAAATATCAAATTGATTTGGTCCTATATTGTTATGGAGAGTTAAATAAAAATATTATACGTATGCAGAGAATAGGGTTTGTTAATAAAGGTAAGACAAGAGTTATAGTTCATAATGGTCTGCCAGTAGGAGGTGAGGAATTTATACGTACAAAGGCCATTCAATCAAATGGAAAAATGTTGCTTGTACTCGATGACTTAATGGTTGGGATGAATCAAAATCTATTAGATACAATATTTACGAAAGGATCTCATAATTGGAAAATGAGTGTTATATTAATAACACAGCATTTGTTTAGCAAAGAATTAAAAATAGCTCGTAATAATTCACACTATTTGTTGTTAATGCGAAATCCTGCTGGAGCCTTGCAGATAAGAACGCTTGCTTCCCATTTGTTTCCTTCACGCTCAAAATATTTCTTAGAGGCGTATTCGGATGCTACTAAAGACAATTTTGGATATCTTTTAGTTGATATACATCCCAGCACACCTGAGTTGTTAAGACTTAGAACACATATATATCGTAATGATGAGAGTAAAACAATAGTTTATATTCCAAAATGAGGAAAAAATTTTATACTAGCGATCTAATACAGCGAAATTCAAATTTTTTGCGTTCGATTTTTGATTGTTCGAAGTCGAATAATGTATTAAAGAATTTATTAAATAAGGCTTCAGATGAACAATTGTTATGTTTTGTGGAAATTTGTTTTAATTTATTAAAAGGACGCTTACCTTTTCATAAAAATAGAATTACAACTTTGCAAAAACATGCAAATTTGTTGCGTAAAATAAGTAGATCCAGAAGTGCCCCATCTACGAGAATTTTATTGCAAAAAGGAAATGGAATCCCTCCGGTTGCTGGGCTTCTTGCTAGCCTTATTATCCCAATAATTACTGATAAAATTTTAAAATAATATAAATAAAAAATTATTGATGAAATAATACAGTTATGAAGAATGCAAATAGAATGTTTCTAATCCCCGAAGACATTTATAAAAATATAATTGGGGGTTTCGATGAAAATCAAGAATTACTTTCAAGCGGAGATGGGACTGCTATAGGTTTGATAAAGGAACGTTTGCAAAATACTAGTGCCAATAAAGAAATATTAGATCCTACAACAAGGGCAATTCGTTATGAACAAGATTTTAAAAGGTATAATAAACTTTTAAAAGAGAAGGAGGAAAAACCTATTGATGTTAAATTGAAAAATTTTGAAGAAATAGCGGATGTGGTTTCAAAAAATGTTGACCACAAACCTCAATTAGCAGCAATTGCTGATCCTATTAAAAAACCACCCCGTAAAGTTATAATAAAAAAGAAACTACATAAAAAATCATTAGGTAAAGTTGGTATAAGGAGACAATATCCTGTTCAAGATATTAAAGTTGAAGCTGATGAAAGTGAGGTAAAAGATAAAAGTGATGAAGAGGAAGATGAATTTTTATCGGCAGATACCGATAATGAGCCTAGTCCAAAAGAACAAGCATTGAAATATATAAGACAACATGCCGGTGAATTAGGTGTTTTGCCAAATGGAAAATTAGCGAGAAAAATAGGCAGCAAAGATTCATTCATTACAAGTAATATAGAAGATCTTATAAATCATATACTTAAAAATAAGAATAAGCGTAAAAGACCAATTCCAACTGGTTACGACGAATTTCTTCGTAGAATAAATAAACATACAGTTTTACAAAATTTGCTTTTTCCGTCGAAAACTACTAATAAACAAGAAGGTGAAGGTGGTTGTTTCAAACAAGTATTTTCTTATAAACCGTCCTTATGGCAGTAGCGTTAACTACTAAAAAGATAAAAATACTTGATAAATTATATAAAAATGTTAATTCCTCAACATGTTTTACCTCTCTTGAACCGCTTTTGCTATCAGCTAGGAAACTTGATAAAAATATTTCACGACAAGATGTCAAGGACTATCTATCAAGTCAAAGTGTCAATACTCTTCATAGAAGAGTTGTTAGAAAATATAAAAGAATGCCAACTTTAGCTCCCGGACTTCATACAGAATGGCAAGCAGATTTGAGTGTTTTTAATCGTATATGTAAACAAAATCAAGGATACAAATATTTATTAGTGTGTATAGATACACTCAGTCGTCAAATATTTGTCGAACCTGTAAAGAGTAAACATAGTGATAATATGATAGATGCATTTAAAAAATTATTTTCTCGTACTAAAGTCATTCCATGGAAATTATTAACTGATCAAGGACTTGAATTTACTGCTAAACAAGTACAAAAATACTTCAAGTCCTTGGATATGGAACATTTCTCTATGCTTACTTCACCTCTGTGGCATGCGGGGATGGCAGAAAGAGCGAACAGGAGCATTAAGGAAAGATTATATAGGTACTTCACAGAAAATAAAACTTTAAAATGGGTGGATGTTATCCAAAAAATTGTTAGCTCAATAAATAACTCATTTAACTCCAGTATAGGTATGCGCCCAACTGATGTCAATTTTAAAAATGCAGAAAAATTAAGGCAATTACTAAAGAATAGAGCAATTGAAACACATGCCCCTTCTCAATGGAAAAGAAAGAAGTTTTCAGTAGGAGATAGAGTACGAATAGAAAAATATAAGCACATATTTCAAAAAGGCTATTTGCCAAATTTCACAAATGAAATTTTTGTTATTGATAAAGTCCGCTTAGTTCCCTATCAGCCTCCTACATACAAAATTAAAGACACTAATGGAGAACAAATTAAAGGCTGGTTTTATTCCAATGATCTAATTTTAGTAAAAGAGAATTTTAAAAAGGATGAAAATTTATATGACATTAATAAAGTTTTGAAAAAAAGAAAGCGTGATGGGGAAGATTATGTTTTTGTAAGTTGGAAAGGTTATGGTCCGGAACATAACAGTTGGATACCCGCTAATTCTATAACTTGGAGATAATAATTATACATAAATAAGTTTTTTTTTAATTTGTAAAAAATGACTTCATTTTATATTATTATTCCTTCTAACACTAACATCGAAGGAAATAGAACAAATTCCTTTCGAGTTAGATTACCTCATAAGTTGCAATTTAATTCTGAGTGGCATGTCGGCCTAGCCGTTATGGTTTATCCCCACTCCTGGCCGTCGTTAGGTACTAATAGCGAACAAACTGTAACTGTTTATTGGAAAAGTGGAGATGTAGTTCAATTTTCGGTTCCTTCCAATACCTTAACTAATCCCCAACATTTAAAAGATAATTTGGATAGATCCTTAAACAAAGGAAGTGAAGCACTTGTTGAAAAATTTCGTAGCTTTCATATTGAATATACAAACAAATTAAAAGAACTTCGCACCCAGGCTAAAGATAAGTATAAACGATTAAAAGAGCTCTCTCAGAAAAGGACCGAACCAGTATCTAACGTGACTTCAGAAGAACACGTAATTATTAGTGAAGATACTGAAGTTCCTAGTTTAAAAAGTGAAGATGAAATTTTTACTGATTTGGTGAATATCGAAAATTTAAAAATGACTTCTGATTTCAAACAAATTATTTCGGTAACTAACGAAGTTGGATTCGACCCTTGGATAAGAGTATTTCGTAAACCTAGATTAGCATGCAATTTTGAATTCCACAGTTATAAAAATAGATTTTCCTTGCATATCGATAGTGAATATGTAGAAAAAATTGAATTAACTGAGCAGCTTGCATATATCTTAGGGTTTGATCGGCAAATTTTAACTGAAACTTGTATTGCAAATTTTATGCCTGATATGCGAGGAGGTGTGTCCTGCTTCCATGTTTATGCACCTGGATTAATTGAACCAATGGTTATAGGCGATGTGACAGCACCAGTACTTAGAATTGTAACAATTAGAGGTAAACAAGATGAAATAATTGAAGAACAATTTTTATGTGTTCAATACCATAAACTACTTGTAAAAGAAATTTCTGAAATTTTTATTGAAATTAGAACTTCTGGTGGGACATTGATGCCGTTCCAATATGGAACATGTACATTAACTTTACATTTTAAAAAAGCTACATACTTTTAACAATGAATAACCTTCAAATTGATAAAATATTAAAAAGAAATATTGTTACAAAAAGATTTTATGTAGGATGTTTTGCTTCAGACTGTATTCCTTATAGGAGTAACTTTTTTCCGTTCTGTGTCGTAGTTAACACAGATCCTAGCAATTTATCTGGAACCCATTGGATAGCATTATTTTGCAATTCAACTAATAGTATTGAATACTATGACTCGTTAGGTATCTGGCCACCGATAAGTTATCATATTAGAACCTATTTAGATAAGTTTAACAATGTTCAATTTAATTCTGTTATGGTACAACAACCATTTTCTAGTACATGCGGGAATCATGTTATCTTTTTTCTTTATATGCGCTGCTTAGGTTTTTCAATGAATAAAATCATTTCATTACTAAAAGGAATTAATGCTGATAAATTTGTATCTGAGTTTATTACTACTCAGATATTTAATATAAATAGTGGCTTTAATAATATACTTTTAACATAAAAATGCACATTGATTTTGATCCTGCAAATATAAACTGGTCAACATTAACTGAAAACCCCAATCAATGGGGCGGCTATAATGTTTTTCGTGGCGTTCCTTACCAAAGAGGTAATGGATTGGGGTCAGTGTTTAGAAGTTTTCTTCGTTATTTAATCCCGATTGGTAAAGAAATTGGTAGCGCTATTGGAAGACAGGGTCTAGAATCCGGTAATCGAGTTTTAAGCAATGTCTTAGAAGGAAAAAATCTTAAAGAATCTCTTGTAACTGAAGGTAAATCAGGCTTGAAAAAATTACTGCAAAAAGCAGCTGAAAATGTTGATAAACAAAGTGGAAAAGGTTTTGATTTTAAACGATACAAAAATATAGAAAAGTCTCCTGCCATTGGACAAATGAATGACGCAATACCGGATCTTAAACCAAAAACTATAAATAAACATCCATATTCTCGAATCGGTCCTCCAAATTTTATTCCCAATTTCAAAAAAAATATTCTAAAAAATCTACCAAAAAATCCCGTCCCCAAAAACGATTACGAGTAGATACGTTAGGAACATACTAAAATGAGCTGCCCAAAACAAATTAATGAAAACAGTCCGTTGGCACTGAATAGTGCATTAAGTATTTTTTCTGTACCTCCTACAAACGTTTCTGTTGTCCGGTCCTTTTTTAGAGAAATTCTACCTCTTAGTACAATAACACAAGATTCCCCATATTTGTTTCGATTGTTCAGTGATAATCTTTGGACTGACTTGTCCCGAACATATCTTTACCTCGAGCTATCAATTGAAAAGTTGGGAGCTACTGGTAAATGGGTAGATATTGAAGCAACCGATAATAGCATTGGATCGATTCAAGGTATTGGTCAAACATTTGTTCAACAGTTGAAGGTGACTGTTGGTAATACAGAGGTTTACGATAGTGGTACTCTTTATCCTTACAAAGCATATATTACTAATGAGTTGTCATTTCCCGACAACGTTAAATCGCATTTTCTTGCGTCTATTGGATATTATAGAACCGAAAAACATGATGATCCTACAGATGACGGTTTCAAAAATCGTTGCTCTATTTTTGCAAACGGTAAACGCTCACAATTCCTTTCACGCCTAGATTTTGATTTGGGAAATCAAGAATTATTTCTCCTTAATAATTTAGATATTCACTTTAGCATTTACAAAAGTAAGGATGCGTTTATATTACAAAATATCAAAGAAGGCGATAATAATCAATATAGACTTTATGTTCACGACGTTAAATTATTTTCGAAAATGGTTGAAGTGCAACCATCACTTAATATGAACATTTATAAGACACTTGAATCTAAACCTGCTACTTATGCTGTTCGCCGAACTGAAATGAAATCTACTTATCTTACTTCAGGGCGAACTGAAATTGAGTATAATGCCTTCAGCTCGGCTATACCGCGGCGCATTACAGTCGCCTTAGTTTCAAATAAGGCCTTTAATGGTGATATTGCGCTTTCCCCATTCAATTTCAAACCATTCGATATTAGGGACATCTCTGTTCATACTGGGGGGCATATTTATCCTATGGTCGCTTACAAGCTAAAGTTTGCTCAAGACTTGTTTGTTAGAGCTTTTGTGGACATGTATGAAGCTCTTGGAATGGCTAATTCAGATCGTTCCATTGATATTTCAATGTCCCGATTTAAAGATGGATGGACCTTTTTTGTGATACCTTTGACATCGACACTTGATGACTCTTGTGGTTTTGAGCTTCTCAAAAGTGGAACTACTAGTGTTCGTTTAGAATTTAATACTCCCATTCCTGCTGGAGGTGTTGAAATGATTATTTTAGGAGAATTTGATCAAATGATTATGATTGATTACAATCGGCACATAGTTACGGATTCCAATCTAGGTTGAAATAATTGTATAAATAATGATAATTTAAAATGTATTACTTTTTTGACATGCAAAATATTTCCACTACTACACAGAATATTACATTCGAATTTTTAAAAATTGCTAGCACAACTTTGCAAGATAATGCTTTGGATCCCACTGTAGCTTATGGGATACCATTATTGCTATTGCTACATTCCATTATTCTCCCTATGATTTTAATATGTTGGATCTTACTCCTTCGAGTTCTGCGTAAATTAGGATTCATAACTTCTGCTGAAGAATCCAACATTGCAAAAAATATTAGCGAGATACCATTAGAGAGCTTGTGTCGAACTAAAACACACTTTTCATTACCAATTGAGCGGGTTGCCTAGCGCATTAAACTAGCACTGAATTGGCTCTAGTAAAAGGCTATGAAAATAATTGTTACCAGTTGAGTGCGGGTAGTTCGAGTGCCAAAAGAACTGGACATAAAATTATCGATTGATTGCCCGCCGGCCCGACTCGACACGGCCCCCGCTTCAGGCTACAGCCACCCGCGTGTCAAGAATTTCCTCAGGCCATATTTGATACCTTTTGGATTCTGATGCAATACTTTTGATCACCCAGCATCGACTTCGGAATCGCCTTCAGAATCGCCTCAGAATCCTTTCAGAATCGCTTCAGTTTCCCTTCAGAATCGCTGCAGAATCGCTTCAGAACCACTTCAGAATCGCCCTCAGAATCGCTTCGGCATCGCCCTCAGAATCGCTTCAGAATCGCCCTCAGAATCGCTTCAGAATCGCCCTCAGAATCGCTTCAGAATCGCCCTCACCTTACTTATCCCCCGCACTACTCCATTCAACCCCCACAACCTCCTATAGGAGTGGGTTAACAAAGTATTGATCGATTAGAACAAGAGAGCCTGAAGAGACCGGTTATATGGGAAGAGAGTAAATTTTTTCTCTGACTTCTCTAACCAAATAATCGGTCTCTTCAGAGCCCTCTTGTTCTAATCGATCAATACTTTAATAATGGTAATATAGTAGTCTCAAATCTTATGTCCTAAACTAATAAGGCAGATTTGAACTTTATCGCTTTAGGAGGACATGTTATATTCTGTTTCTTTAAGTCTCAAATAGTAGTTAGTGAACCAAGTTTGTTACTCAAAGTCCTCCCGCCCTCAAAAGGACCCGCCGACAAAAGGGTCCCCCAAAAATCCTGATAATTAATTGACTAATTGTTTCAGTACTATTAATTGACTACTTGTTTTTTGAAAGGATTAATTGGTTCGTTCACCTACTTATTAATTGGTTCACTAACTTCTATTAATTGTTTCCATTAAATAAAACTTATTTATCGACTAACTGTATTTAATTTTCTATTTTTCTCAATTCCTCTTGTTTTAAATTCGTATTAAGTATATCCCGAATAAACAATTATTTTATCTTTTATGGGGTGTAAAAAAACCACCCTTCCTTTTTTTCTTCTTCACATCATTTACCCAATTGAATTTAGACGTTATGAAATTAGAGATTTTTGGTTTGGAAAAATAATGGCTTTTCTCTTCCTTCTTTCTCTCTCTCTCCCTCAATTATTTTCTCTTTCTTTTTTAATAATCCTCTCAAACACTACATTCTCACAAAGATTATTGATTTAGGCGTCGCTTTTCATTTTCCTTCTTTTATTTTTACTTATTTCCTTTACCTTCTTTCACTTTATTCTAAATTTTTAGATGTTTTTTTTGATTGTTTATTAAAATTTTATATTTCTAATTTATTCATATTAAGGTTTTCTAATATAAATATATTTAATTTATACGTAGAATAAACAAATGTATTACTTATTTAAATATATAATTCTTGGGGACACAGGTTTTTTTTTGAAACAAATATATCAATTAAGCTTTAAATTTAAGGTGTTGGAAAGTCATGTATATTTTCTCAATTTACTGAAAAATGTTTCACACCAACTCATGATTCTGAAAATGGTCTACAATTTGGAGTAAGAAAGATTACTATTTATGGAAAACAAATTAAATTACAAATCTGGGACACTGATGGTTTGTTTTTATTTAATTATTGGTTCTTCTAAATGTTTATGATTAAATCATAAAAGGATAACATTTATTTTTACCCTAAATTAATTGGTTTGATCAAGATACTGACACCATAAATAGTAAAACATAGGGGCGAAAAACCATAGGGTCGAGAGTTTATACAAATGGAGCTCATTCGACTCAGCTCAATTAGTTTATAACCTAAGACTCTGACCATTTTAACACCTTGAGAAAGAGAAAAGAGGGGGGATACGAAATTCAAAATTACCAATTAATCTATAAATTATAGATCAAGAATCATTTCGTCCAATTACTCGTTCTTACTATCAAGGAGCTGCTGGTGTTTTGCTTGTTTATGACATAACCCGGTAGAAATATTTTCATTTTATTTTAAAATTTAATAAAATATAGACGTGACACTTTTAATCATTTAACATCTTATTTAAAAAATGCACGAAATAATTCGAATTCTAATGTGGTTATTATGTTGATTGGTAATAAAAGGTATTTGCTTAAAAGGCATTGGCTAAAATTAACTTTTCTTTTAAAGTGATCTTAAATCAAGCCGTGAGGTTAAACGTAAAGAGGGTGAATCATTTGCACGTGAAAATGGTTTGGTCTTTATGGAGACTTCAGCAAAAACGGTAGCTAATGTTGAAAAAGCTTTTATTGATACAGCAAAGGAAATCTATAGGAAGATGCAGGTTGAAGTTTGTAAAAATTTTTATTGAAATATAAAATTATTTAAATTTTTGAATAACAATGACGATTATGTTGAGTCAATTTATGATAGAGTGAATTTTTTTGAGAAAATATTGGGTCGTCCGATGCGAAACTGCGCGTTTCGCGCACGGCTCAGTATACAAAAAATGGTAATTTTAATAATAATAATATACCAGATAGGAAAATTCTGGGACAAACAAGTAGACGCGTTGCCATAACGACGCAAATCCATAACTTGGTGGAAATTTTCTGACCCTTATTAATTTTGGTACCAATCTCATTAGCCCGATGAGAGGAATCGTTTAATACTAGATTCGGTAAGATTCGGAAAACATGAAGCAAGTGGCTGTATCTGAAAGGAGTGCCCGGATCGCATTTTTCCTTACATTTTCCTTACCTCGGAATGGGGTCAATTTTCCTTAGTATTTGATGTTTGTCATAAGGCAAAATTGTGTAAAAAATATTTTTTTCTCTGCTTATTTTGTTGGTTGAGTGGCAAAATTCGGTCTTACCAAAACTAGGTGCAATTTGTCTGTTGTTGTTTTTCCGTCCCGTTAGTTAGCCTGACAACAGAACAAAAAATCAAAGTTAACAGCACTCGTCCAAAAAGACCCCAAATAAAATGGACCGAGTTTTGGTCTATAAAATGGACCGAGTTTTGGTCCTTTCATATACGGTCAAGCAAGTTATGGCTTTCGAGGTTATGGCCGCGCGCCTACTTGAGCTGTACCCATAAATTCTAGTTGAAATCGCCTGCTGTATCTAGGTCCAGTCAATTATATAAAATAAAGAACGTTGGACCTCTGAAGATCCGTTTATCTAAAAAAAAGAAAAGAACATATGGGAGTGTAGAAGAACGTGAGTGTTTTTATATTAAACCATTTAAAGTTTTATTCATTCTCAGTTGACGCCGAATTTGATTCATCCCTGTTGAACAAACAACAGGAAGAAGTTTCGGAGGTTTTATTGAATTTTTAAAATGATTTTAACCTCAGTCATTTAAAAAGGATGTTGTTGTTACCACTAGTGTTGAGCCAATTCTTAATGAGGGTGTTATTCTGACCAATGGAGGAAGTACTCATCAATCACCAAAGCCGGCTGCTGCTAATTTGGCTATTGTCTCTACTACTACTGGTTTTTTTATATAAAAAATATTTTAAATTTTATTTCCAGAGGCGATAATTGCTCCTCCTCCTGGTTTGGAAAAGGTCAACGAGAATGTCTTGCCTCTTCAAACAAACGTTTTTCCCCGACTATTTTTTCCGTCTTTAAAGTTTTACAAAAATATTTTTTCAGATTGCTATTGATTCTACGAATATTGTTGATACAACGGATGCTACTTTGGTTCCATCAATTGAGGTTTTGTCTAATTTTTATTTTCATTATTAGTAGAATTTTTTAATCTCTGAGGGTATCTATACTTACAAGGAGAGTTTGCGAGGTGTCCACCCTAAAAACGGTCGAGACCGGGCTCATTCGATAGAGAATGTGCGGTAATATTGAACGTGACAGACCCCCTTTTTTCCTCCCCAAGTTTTTACCCTATAATTTTACAGAATGGTCAAACTTTTTCCTATCTCCCATCCCAATTGTCTTTCTACAAATCTTATTTTTGTCTTAAAGCTCATTTACTTTCTAAGTTTAACTATTTATGTTTTTAGGAGCAACGTCCACCAAATTATAATCGATTTTCACTAGATGAAAGTGTAGTTATTTCACCAAAACCAACGATTCCACCAGTTCAAATTCCTCTGATCCAAGAGGAAGAAAGGAATCATTGCAGTCATTGCGGTCAACAACTTAATGAAATTCTTCAAAACAGAGAGAGCTCTCAAACAACAACAATTGAACCTAATAATAATAGTGGTTTGGGTGAAAAAACAGTAACTAAAAATCTATAAAATTATTTTTAAACCATTATTAGAAAATAATTAAACTTTGTTATAAATTTAGCAATTGTTGCAAGTACTTCGACCTGCAACGAGTAATGATGGTCAACAACAACAAATTTCTGCACAAGATGGTAGTGGTGCTGAGTTTGTTGGTGGTGTCGGCAAGTTATGTTTTAAAATTTTTAAATAAAATTTAATTTTGTGTGGAAGCCTGTTACCATTCCTAGAGTGGAAGATGGGTACCAAACAGGTTGGAGGCCTGTTACCACTCCTAGGAGTGGAAGATGGGTACCAACCAGGTTGGAGGCCTGTTACCACACCTAGGAGTGGAAGATGGGTACCAACATGGTTGGAGGCCTGTTACCACTCCTAGGAGTGGAAGATGGGTACCAACATGGTTGGAGGCCTGTTACCACTCCTAGGAGTGGAAGATGGGTACCAACATGGTTGGAGGCCTGTTACCACTCCTAGGAGTGGAAGATGGGTACCAACATGGTTGGAGGCCTGTTACCACACCTAGGGGTGGAAGATGGGTACCAACACGGGGGTCCCAATATAAAATTTAAAAATTTTTTTGCCAAATTATTTAATAAAAATTTTTGCAGCACAATGCCAGGAACAAGAGAAGACATAAAGAAAAAAAGCTGAAATATCGTCTACAGAAACAAGTGAAATTTTGGAAATTTTTAAAATAATTTATTTATTTAAAAATTTTTTAAATTTAAAATAAACTAAAATTATTAAACATTAAGAATGGCTCTGTTTGAGTTTATGGATGTATGAGCATGGAAGAAAATTTTGAAGAAAATAAATTAAATTTAAAAAATTTTTTATTTTTATTTCTAAGATAAAGATTTAAAATTTTTTTGATTTTTCTATTTTAAATAATTTAAAGCTTTTTATGAGGCTTTACAAAATTTTTAAGGAAAATTTCGAAAGTAACCAATTTTTCCTTAACAAATTTGTCCTTAATTTGTAAAGAAATTTCTTAAGAAATCTTCTTACAAACGAAAAAATATACATTTTCCATCTCACGGAGCATGCTTGTTTTTAATCTTTTATTTAAACAAAAATTTGAATAAATAAATTAAATCGATTCTTTTAAAAGAACAAGAAAAATTTTTTGACATTTAATGTGTTTGTTTGTTTATAAGTTTATTGTCATTTATTTTGTCAATTGAAGAAAAGAAGCCGTGTTGTGGATCAAAATAAAATACTTGAATGTAAAGTGGTAGAAAAATTTTGGAAAATTATTAAACATGGAGAGAATCAAAGGGAAAAATTTTTGGTTGAAAACGAATAAAATGTTTTATTAAATTTATTTAAAATGGTTTATTAATTAGCTAATTAATTAATTGCACATGGTAAACAAATATTAGATTGAATTACTTTTTTCCACTATTAGATTCATCTTAGTGTAGGTGATAACAATTTCTATCCATAGTTTGAGGATTTTGGACATTCGATTGAAAAGTTATTTACAAGAAAAAATACAAACTTTGATGAGAAGGTTGACCATTACGTACATTCTTTAAAAAGTGGAAACACAAACTTAACTATTACCGAGTTTATAATAGGTTGAGCTTTTTCATAATAAATTTTATAAGAATAATTTCAACAGTTTTATTCAGAGTGCAAATTAACAAGGTATGCACGAAAAATTAACAAGATTTGCACGAAAAAAGTTGGATTAATAGTTTCAGAAAATATGTTATTTTAAGACTTTCTAAAATTATGACGAAAAATCGAAAAGTACTCTATCCAATCTTTTAAAATACAACAATAATCAACTCAAATAGTAAGTCTTCTCCCAAAAATTCGAAACATCTTGGTAATAGTTAAGTTTGTGTTACCCTCTTTTTGGAGAGAATTTTCCCTTTCTTTTCCCTTTTTTGATGGGAACTAAAAATTTTTAGAGCTTCTCATCTACATGAAAACCTTTGTTTAAGTTATAATGATGGCTTGAGGATTTTGGACAACGCTTATACAATAAGTGTGAAGGTAGAAAACTATTCATGACATTAAAGGTAGCTGATTTTTAGGTTTTTGTGTTTTTAAAAGCCGAAGATATGTAGTGTTAGAAGAAAGGGAGAACGAAATCTGACCATACTGTAGTAAGAAAGAAAAACCCGTACACAAACTTAACTATTACCAACATCTCACCAATTAACCTCAAAAAACCCCTCATACAATCAATCTCTCAAAAATCTCTCTAAACCCCAAGAAATTCCCCAAAGATTCCAATTCCTCACAAACACTTCTTCAAGCCGCTGCTGCTGAACCATCAGCGCCGGGTGCTAAAGGAGGACCAGGTGGACGACGGATTACATAAGGTTTGCAGCGTCGTCCCGCTGAAAATATTTGAAATTTATTTTTAATATTTTAACTCTTACATCCGGTCCTCCGCACTACTAATTGATCTCTAGTTCGATCAAATTCTGCGAGCTCCCTTCGAAAATTGAGCATGCCTTGAAGGGTAGCTTGTCTGCGTGCTACACTTCGTTCTGCCTGTGAAAAAGTAAGAGTTTAGCAAAAGTTTAGCCACCGGACAGGATTCGAAACAGTGTTTGCTCGGTCCCATTTACAGGTGCTCTACCTCTTATGTATCGGGGCGACGACTAATGCTTTCCCTTTTCCCCTTATGTTCTTTTAACCCCTGCCCAAATGTTTTAAAACGTTGATAAGTGAATCCAATATTTAAAGAATATTAGAATAGAAAAAAATTTTTAATAATAGAAAAGTTTTAACCGATGCTCGCAATGCTGCGACCTCTCGAGTTATTTGCGAAACTCGGTCGGTCAAGCTTGCGACTTGAAGGTGAATGGCTTCCAAATGTTGCCTTGCCTCGCCAAGCTCACTAGAAATGTTGTTGAGAATATTGTCGATAGCGGCCAGATCAACATTATTCGAAGAATTTGAAGAATTTGAAGAATTCGAAGACGAATTCGAAGAATTATTAGATTTAGAATAACACATTTTTCAAAAATTTTTTAAAAATCTTAAAATACTAACTAGAAATATAAAAAAAGTTCAAGAAAAGAGTAAATGAAATGAATGTGTATATAGGAAACATCCGCAGAGATAAGATCAACTGCCGCAATATGGCGATTTACTATGTCCTTGGAGAGTGCCAATAATAGAAAGGGTGTCGAGAAAATTTAAAAGTCGAGGAACACTAATTCAAAACGAGAAAACAGACACTATCTACCTATGAAATCGAGACTAGAAAAATCGAGAATGTCAATAAACTAACGCAATTAATCATTTTTGTTTTTGTAAATTCAAATATAAGAATATGCCAAACAAAAAAATGTTAAAAAATAAGATTGACCTTTGATATTAAAAATTATTGTATGAAAATTTTATAAAAATAATTTTAAATTATACAGTATATTTATAGAGTTATAGTATTTTTTCTCTAATTTAAATTTCTTTAAAATTTGAAGTTTGGCATTTTGTATAAACGATATCGGGGCGAGTATAAAAGGCTGATCTGAATCCTCCAAATCCCATTCTGAATAATAATAATAATGACTCTTTTAATCAACGAATGTGCCAGGATCTTGGATTGTAATGTAAAGGCACTTCGCGACCGATTAAATCACCCAGAGAATAGAGCCAAAATTATGAAAGAGCTCCTCTGCCGTAAAGTCCAAACTACATATAATGATAGAAATGGATTCAAAAAATCCTTTGCTTTAAGTGGATTAACAATAAATGGTGCCACTTCTATTCCTGCTTATGGACGACTTCACCGAAATTTTAATGTCAGTGTTGCCGCACATTTTTTCGCGCGACACAGAATACGACTTGAATATCCATATCTCCAATGCGCAATTGAGTGTTTTTCAAAAGGCGAAAATCGACACTACCCTCTCGAACTTTTAGAACTTGTAGGTGAAAAGAAGAATGATGTTCCTAGTTGGTTAGGGGGTATATACTCGGACAATCCAGATATGAGATGTTCAACTAGTCCAGTAATCTTCAAAAAAATTAGTGAAGACGAGGATGAAGAAATTGACGACTATTGTCGAAGTACACTTAGTCAATGTAATGGGTGGTAATAATTTGATTTTTTCTTAAATGTTTCAAAAAATTTCTTAATATTGTAATTTTCTACCTAAAAATTGTAAGAAAACATTCTAAATTCTGTAATTTATTTTTAAAAATATAAAGTAAAATTTTTAATTTGAAATTTATTTTCAATAAATCCCTTAATATTGTAATTTTCTCCTAGAAATTGAAAATAAACTTTTTAAAATCTGTAATTTAGTTTTAATAATGTTCTAAATTCTGAAATTTATTTTTGAAATTTTACAATAAATTCCTTAATATTGTAATTTTCTACCTAAAATTTGAAAGTAAATTTTCTAAATTTTGTAATTTATTTTTCAAAAATTCCTTAATATTGCAATTTTCTACCTAAATAATTATAGTAAAAAATTTTTAATTTTGCAAGTAATTTCCCTTAATATTGTAATTTTCTACCTTAATAAAAATTATTTTAATTTCTACATATTTATTCATTAATAAATCCAAAGTAAAGAACAGAAAAATCAGAAGGGCGAATAATGCCCTTTCCGACATAAGGCTTGTAGATTTTTTTAAGAGATTGAGTGGTTACAATACCATCCTTAATTGAGGGGCGCAAAAAATGTGGGTATAAAATAGGAACACAGGGGGGTTCACCAGTATTAATATATTCTAAAACTTGATTCTTAAATGTCTCGTATCTTAAATTTTGGTTCTTGATCACATCGTAGTTGAGCGTCATCCCTCGTACCTTCAGGACGTATTCTGGTTCAGCATCAGGATTGTCTTTTCGCTGAAGCTTCAAACCATACTGCTTCGCCCCACCAGAGCAGTACTCGACAATATGATGATTTGGGTATTCATTGGTAAACTCACCTAGATGTGGTCCCAGTTTTAGTGGTGTCACATCTCGGGGATGTGAGAAAATTACCGAATCAGTATCTGAAAAATTTTTTTTCAAAAGGTTTAAAAATTTTTGAAAATACCTGTATAAAGTACTGAGCAACCCTCAGTTCTCCGTGGCGCGACATTTGGGGATCAGACTTTTGGGGACCCGACAGTTGGGGACGACTTTTGGGGATACGACTTTTGGGGACCCGACTTTTGGGGACCCGACACATAGGGACCCGACTTTTAGGGACCCGACACTTAGGGACCCGACTATTGGGGACCCGACATTTGGGGACGAAATAGAATTTTAAAAAAATTTGAAAATCTACCTAAAGCGGGTCTTTAATACATAGTCGGATATGGATAAAAGATGGTCATTGACTCAGCTCGATGTCTGAGTCGAATGAGGGTGAAAACCAAGTGCGGGAGTCAAATGTCGAGGGAGTCAAGCACGGGAGTTAACGATCAAACGCGGGTTGTTGACCCCCGCGCTTGATCGTTAACGGTTTTCACCCTCATTCGACTCAGACATCGAGCTGAGTCAATGACCATCTTTTATCCATATCCGACTATGTATTAAAGACCCGCTTTAGGTAGATTTTCAAATTTTTTTAAAATTCTATTTCGTCCCCAAATGTCGGGTCCCCAATAGTCGGGTCCCTAAGTGTCGGGTCCCTAAAAGTCGGGTCCCTAAGTGTCGGGTCCCCAAAAGTCGGGTCCCCAAAAGTCGTATCCCCAAAAGTCGTCCCCAACTGTCGGGTCCCCAAAAGTCTGATCCCCAAATGTCGGGTAGCCCAGTTCTCACAACTTTTTGTAATGCACGCAGCAAGTGAATCCTTGCGGCTGAGGTCGTCCAGAGGGATATAACTTAATAATTACAATTATTAAAGACTTACTCTAAATTACATACCGACGTTGGATGTCTCATGTTCTTGAACCCAATCTTTTTTCTTAGAGTATGTGATGAATATTGTGTCCTCTGTCAAGTTTTCAATGTTCGAAATTTCAATGCTTCGATCAAAAGTCATTTTCTTCAATTCAGACGGGTCATCTGTGATCAAGCATTGGGATAAACCATTCCTTAGCGAGAATCTTCCCCCTAAATTTAATTTCAAATTTAATTAAATTAGAATACTCACAAAGGTTATTCAAGCATAATTTAGCTTGAGTTCTTTTCCCTTTGTTTGCCACCTAAAATATTTTTAATTTTATTTTTTAAATTTAAAATCCTAACCATCTTTTCTCTTTCAATTTTAATTCCAAATTTTTCATCACACTCTTTAATAAAAACGTCTTCTTTTTCTACATTTCCTCTAATACTGCTATCAAACCCTGAGCTATGAATTTTTTGTGCCATAAATTCACTGATGTAAGGCTTGAACAGCTCGTTGTCTGATTGTGTAAATTCAAGGACCCGTAGAAGCTTAGTTACTACATATCCTGATTCAAGTGCTGCATTAAGCTCGATTGAAGTACAAGTGGAGACCCATCCACGTTGTTGATCAGTATGTGAGCAACTATAAGTCTCCTTCACCCTTCCCTCAGGATATTTTCGCGCGCATTTGGCACATAGTGGAAAAAGAAGTCTCTCATCATTTTCTAATTTCATTGGTAAAACAGGAACATCAATATGTCTCGGAGGGACCACAAACACCTTAATTATCGTACACTATAGAAGCAAAAAATATAGGAACCTTAAGAATAGACAAAGGATAGATATTGTCGGCCGGACAAGTCCAATTCACGTCTTGATTCAATCGATGAACAATAGGATGTCCAATAGGGTAGTTTGTAGAAACGTTGATGAACGGATATAAAGAAGTTACGTCAAAATATGATATTTGAAACCCTGGTGCTGGTTAGTAATACAATTTTGTAGGACCGGTTCTCCCTCCAAAAAAACAGCTTCTAATGTCTAACGGACCATCGTCGATATACGAATTGAACTTTTCCCTCATTCTTCTATCTCTTTTTAACAATTCTCTAATCTCACATTCCCAGAATATTTTAACTTCAATTCCTTTACTTTCAATTTTTTCAATTCTTCTTTCATCTTGCTCCCTAACTTTTCCTGCAGTCTTTCCGTTCGGTAAGAGAATACTGTCCTCGGGATAACATTCCTTACACCCGTGCCACACACACCCGTTAACCTCTAGTCCTAACTTTTTATCCTCTACCCAACCATCCAGGTGGTATCCGGCTACTTCTTTCTCTCCTTCTTGAGATAAAGCTGTTCTTATATCTATATTTTCTTCTTCGGCATACCATTGAAGAAATTTCAAAGCAATTCGGCTTTGATTGGTAGCGTTGTCATAGCCTCTTTCTGGGACAATTCCAAGTTGATGTTGTTTTAAGTGGTTTGTTCGAAAATAATTCATACAAGCACTAGCAATTGTCATTGATGATCGGAGGACATCCATACCCTTAGAAATTTCCATAAATTCTTTTCTAAAGGAGACTAGTGCTGCCATTAAAATCTCAACGTCGTTAATACAATAAGAGCCTAAGGCCTCGTCAAGATTAAAAGGATGGTGCTTATTCTCTTCAAACCAGATGTCAAAAAGTCTTCTTTTCTCTGGCATCATTCCGTCGGCTAAATAATCCGCCTTTGTTGGAAATATCTCTTTTTCGTAATTTGATGATTTATTAGCTAGATGTGGAAAATAGGGCTTGTCTTCTACTTCAAGCCCGAATGAAGGAACTAAAGCTGCTAATGACATAGGCATTAGATTAAACGAATCTCGAAAAATAATGGTGTTTTTCTCTACTTTCACCTTCATTTCATACATCTTATTTCCAGATTTAAGCATCTCAGGATTAAATTTATGAAGAAAAATTTCTTTAAAGACGATGATCATATCAAATCTTCCTCCGAAATGCGAAAACGCAATCGTATCATACTTCTTTGAAAGATCAAATAATAACCATTTTACAAATTTTCTTATCGGTCGAGAACTGATGATCTTTTGATCAGCGTGTGTGTTGTTATAAGGTTGGTGTGAGAAGGTAATAGTTCTATTCTCGCCGCAAATACTACAATCAGTGTTGTTATTTTTCCAATTACCTGTAGAGATACAAGCAGGGCACGAGATCTTCACCGCAATAAAATTAGGCTCGTGCATCCACTTGTTGTTACCTATTGATTTATTTTGTGTCGTTTCTAAATCAAACGCTATGATTCTGTAGGGTTTGTATTGTCGTGGTTTCAGAGGGCGAATAAAACACCCCCGTTTTTGGTCGTGGTAGTCGCAGCAAATATTACAAAAAGTATTGGCACACACGTGAACCCTAGTAGAATTGACAACTCTCCAAATAACACCGCATTGTTCACATTTCTTAGAACGCTTACAAAACCCTGAAGTATTATGGTGGTCGAAGCAGTCATTATTTCTAAATGTTTTGCGGCACGAGCTGCATTTCTTGTCAAAGTTGTTAGATGGTGTACATGGATAGGCTGGTCCAGTTCGAGAACATAAAATACAACGTGCACGGCACGAAGAAGTATGATCTCTTGCTTTTAAGTAAGTTGTTTCACAACTAAGACAATATGGTTTCCCGAAAAGCCCACTACTATGAGAAACACCATCAAAATGTTTGTTGTTTCGATAATATAGAATAACAGGCGTATCGAAGTTGTCGGGACCATACTTGTAGTATGGAGTATGATTACCAAGACTCCCGAAAATGAATACTTTGATGCGATATTTTGCTCTATATTCTTCATTCCATTTATCAACAACTTTCGGAACCCACTCCCTGGCATCATAGCCATTTTTATCAAAAGGAGCGCCCACCTTTTCCATTAGTTCTTTTGCTTGATCACTCAATTTATTGGCCATTGATTTTCTTGAATGTTTGTAGTTGAAAAACATCCAACGTGGCCAGGCGCATATGTTGTAAACTAAAGTAGCTGTCAAGGCGTAAAAAAGACAGCAACTGTCCTTGTTCTTTATCTAAAGCTCGAAGTATTATTTTTGATCAAAAATTTCTTGGAAACCTCAATAAGGTGCTTTTTGCTTATTTTATGTTGGGCAGGAGCTAAACCTCTCGGATTACCACCAATCAATTCTCGTTGATCGGGAAGAGCTTGCTTGTTGAGCGTTGTTACAATAACAGAAAATGGCTGCCCCCAGAGGGTAATTCGCTGATCCCTCTTACTTTGTGCCACACGCAAAAATAAATTGAGCATAGCTTCAGCAGTGTTGGGATTAATATCTCTAAAATTTTTATCCTATTTTGGTCAATATCTTTTTAGTTATTTTTATTTCTATTATATATTTTGAAAAGAAAAATGGAAAGAAAAATTCTACCATACTTAGAGTTGAAAGTAATATTTAATAATGATTTTAAAAATTTTAACTTACCTTATTGGAATTCCAATATCCTTTTCAAGAAGTTCACTTTTAACAGTAAATCCAATCTGATCAACACCAATATTTTCTTCTCGGGCATATTCAATGGCCGCATCCATACAATATTGAAAAATACCTAAATATCGATATTTCAGATTGAAATTTAATTCCGAAAAACAAATTTTATTATACCAGCTAGTAATCCTTCTGGGTCGGAAGGGATTTCTTTTATTTGAAAGGTTGTTCGTGATTTCGTTAGCTTGAATTTATTACTACGATCAATATCGTGGCCTAATTTTTCCACGTAATCTTCAGGTTTTTCTGATACACCTTGGCCGATTTGGGTAGAATCATCATTTTGAGATAGTGCTAGAAGATTTTCGACGTTAAAATTTTGAGAATTTCTAGTAGATGTTGAAATAGGATTATTCGAAATTAGGTTCTCTATAGTAAATTGACGAGAACGCTTTGTTGGTGGACCATGCGAACTCGAATCATTGCGAGAACGTTTACGAATATTTTCCATTTTAATATAGAACTTTTACTAAAAATTTTTAAAAATAAATATTTATAAAATTTTTGATAAACTAAAAATAAAAATAAATTTTTAAGATATTCAAATAATAGGCGGAGTTTGGTGGACTTTGATATCTATTTAATGGGCGGTGTTTGGTAGATTTTCGAAAATTTTATCTCCTTACAGAATTACCAAATTCATTTTTAAATTTTTCATATTAATTTAAATACTTTATAAAATTAATATTTTTTGTTAATATTTAATAAATTTATTTAATGTCTCTCAATTTTGCTATGGAGCAAGAGAGATTTTTAAAAATTTTCAAAAATTTTATAAAATTTATATTTTAACAGAAAATATATTATTTTTTAAATTTATTTAATGTCTCTCAATTTTAATATGAAGGAAGAGGAAGCAATAAAGGGACTCTCGGTTGTAGAATAAATAAAAATTTGAATAATTGAGATTTTTAGGGAATGTCTCTCGATAAGGAAAAGGAGGAAGGAGTAATAAAGAGAATCACGGTTATTGTATAAAATAATAAATTTGATTAATTGAGATTTTTAGGGGATATGCTTGTACCAACCGTCTGTTAAATACTCGTATATAGAAGCAATAAATAATGCCATCAAGATGAATGAAATTTTGGATAAGGGAGGACTGGTTAGCTTCCTCACACACTACTTTAAAACAAACAGATGGTGCGAAACTTGTTTGAAAATTGTTTTGACCTACAAGTCGTGTGAGTTGATTTTTCCACGCGATGACAACTCATTTGTTTTCGAATTTTATCTGTGTTCGGACTGTGTGAAAATTATACCTCACTACTCCGAATATGTGATTCACTTTTACCCATTTTAAAGTATGAATTCATTTAATAATTTTATTCAACAATTTTTTTACAAATATATCTGGATAAATAGTTGTGTCTAATAAATTGAGATATTGTTTGAAGGTCATTCCCTTAGAAATAAAATATATAAGTCCGATACAATGGTGAGCACACGTGTTTGAGGAAAATGATTGATAGGGGTTTACATTTCTAACAATTTTTGAAAAATATTTGAGAAAAGGGTTAATTATGCATATGCTAGTAGGTAGTGAGAGACTGTCAAAGTACATTACTTCTTTGCTTCCTTTCTTGAAAAGAATAACCACCCAATGAGATCCTTCAAAATCATGAGGATCCAAGTTTACTACTAATGCATTATAAATTGTTTTTATCGATGCAGAGTTTGGGAGACGGTCACACGGGAAGCAACCTCGAAATATTTTGTTTGTTTGAGGATTCGACTTTAATATATGGGTAATTTGATGGCTGTTCATTTCTTAATATAAAAATTTAATTGACTTTTCTTAAATAAATTACCTTTTTCCTAAATTTTCAAGTTCCACTCTTTCTAATTCACTATCCTTATTTTTAAGTGGAAGCACAAGTTTAAACCAAAAGATTGAACGTAACTGGTAAATTATGAGACTAATTATAAAGAGAATATATAAACATATCATCCCCCAACAAAAAATGTGTCCTAACAAACTATCATCTGCTGGTTTTTCTTTACAAAGTTGTATTTGGGGAAATGATGCAAAAATGGGGCCTGCGCTCCTAGTACAATAGGTTTTAAAGTGGTTTGACTTAATTGTTTTATGTATTCGGAATATTCTGGTAAATCATGTAAATAATCCGTTGTTTGAACACATGGAGTAAAAATTCTAATTAAAAGAATTATAATAGATATTTTATTCATTTTTTGAAAAAATTTTACAACTGTGAAAATTATGAAAATTAAATTATTTAAATAGTTGTATCACTGGCTATCGTTCGATTCTTGTCTAGCATTATAAGTGAATCTACCTCCCCCATAACCACTAACATTACACCACCATCTGGAACAGCATTACTAAATTTTATATTCACTGCTGTTGTTCCATTTTTTATTAAATCAAATGTCCCGGCATTATCTTCTCCACTATTTGTTAAGTTAAAAACGTAAATACAATGTGTTTTTCCAAATTGATTATAAGTTATTCCATTTCCTTCTGAAGAGTTTGAAAATCCTATAGCATCATTCATATCATTAAACCCTCTCACATATTTTTCTTTACTATAATCAAAATCATAAGGCGCCTGGGGGTAGCTGCGTCCGTTAGCTATTATACTGATTTCTCTCACATCAAAGGGTTGAAAATTAAAAGGACTGCGGGTTAACGATCCTACATAATCTGAGTTTGCAACTAGACCAAGAGTAACTCGTCGTGGAATTTGGTCCATAAAAAGATTGGCGTTGAATTCGTAGCGGCCTTGACTGATGAATAAAGGTTTCATCATAGTTTTCCTTATTGAATATCGAGCTGGTTTTAATTCTAGTCTTTTAGCTATATCAAGAGATAAACTATCCATTATATCAACTTTTTTGACATATAACTTGCAACTAATCACTTCAAAATTATATATTTTTTGGTTTTCTTCGTTTGTTGGTGCTACTACAACAAACTTTGTATCATTTGGTAAAATTTCAATATCTATTTCACACTGATTTATAAGGTAAAGCGGTTGATTAAAAATGTCCGCATCTAACTTTGCCATAAACTGAGCTGTCTTACTATAAGAAAATAGGCTTTTCCTCTCATTATGTCCTTTACCTCCCTCTAAATCTGTAGATTGATCATAATAATATCCAGCAGAATTAAGATGTGAAGTCTTAGCATTTTGGGAATATGATAATTCGTGAGAAAAATATGTTTTATATGCGTATAGTGAATTTGCATTGAAAACTTCCCTACCATTAATACTTACACGCATATTATTGATAAATGTTTGTCCTATTAATTGAATAGGAGCTACATTATCCGTTGCTTCCAATTTTTTTAATTTTCCATCTTGGTCCTCTTTTTTTATTCGAAATTCCGTAAAAATATAACATTTGGATAAATCGATATAATTTTGACTAGAATGGATTTTAAAATGGTATGGTGTATCTGTAAGGGGATTACTGGTTAAAATCTCAAAAGTTTTTGAAGAAGAAATACTGACATTTGTTGGAGGGACTTGGAAAAAATCCAAAGCATTTGTTATTGAATTGATACTATCACTATCTATTTTATGAAATGCCATTTTTTAATATAATCCAAATGCGTCTGAACGTAATCTTTTCTTCAATGGTTTACCAATAATTGTCTGATAATTGGGTATTTTCTTTTTAATTTTCCTTTCTATACCAGAACCAAATTGTTTTGGAAGACCTCCTCTTTCAAAAATTGTATCAATTCCTTTCTTGCCTTCGCTAATAAAAGCTTCTTTTATTGGTTCGCCTTGACTAACTTTTTCTAATACTCGTTGACCTGTATTTATCGCTTCTTCTTTAACACTGCTTCCAACTTTACGCATTATAGGGAGAAAGAAACGCCACAATCCGCGCATAACATCTCCTACACCCGCGCCTCTTTGCCCATACCCTCTTTGAAAAGGTGCTGCTCCTTTAAAATATAAATTTTCACTTTCTAGTCCACTACCTTTCTGATCATGACTAACAAAGTCATCATAACCTATTGTACTAGTATCGAATATAACATGAACCATTATTTTTTATTAATGAATTTTAAGAATATAATTGAGGTTGAATTTTAAAAATATAATTAAAGATGAAAAATTAAAAATTAATCACTTTCTTAAATATCAAAACGATGAGCACTGTTCCGTAAGAAAAAGGAACAAAGCGTCCATTATCCATTGTTCTTAGCTCAATTTCAATTTCATTAACTTCCCTGGGGAGAACCTTTGCGTAAATCGGTGTGTCATAAATATTCTCATTGTAATCGCCTGGAGTTGCTCCTGCTACTGAAACAACACGTAGTAATGAGCTCAATGTATTTCCTATAATCACATTTTCTGTAAGTCCTTTGGTATAAACTGCAAAACTTGAAAATCCACCCTTCAAGTCACATCCGTATTTTGCTATTTCATTGTTATGGACCATAAGAGGATTTTCGAAACCAAGAACATATCCAAGTTGAGGTGAAAATGATATGTATTTAATAGCTGGGTGGTTCAATGTAACTTTGAACCGATCAAAATCATTGAGAAAATTGATTGTAACAGAGTCTATTATTTTTTTCTTCATAGTATCATCTAATTTACCAATTTTTCCATACTGCCTTATGAGAGCCGGCATATTTTCCCTATAATTTTCTCTTATAGCTTTTGTTGGCTTTCTCTTTATTATCATAGTTAAAATTCGTTCCATCTCTTCTGTCCACATAGGATCTCTATATTCTCCTTTTAGTGCTTCAGGCTTTGGTAAATCAGGAAGCGGAGAAGTAGTCGGGGGATTAATGGGCGAAGGTGGACGTAGTTCTTTAGGAGAAGGGGAGCTAGGATTTTTCTGTGGCTTAGAAATAGATGAATATTGATTTTCATCAGCTGTGGAAATTTTGCGTGGAGGTGACAAAAGTCGTTCTTGAACTGGAGGAAGTGGTGGAAAAGGTTGTTGAGCTGGAGGAAGTGGTGGAGAAGGTTGCAGAGCTGGAGTAACAGGTCTAATATCTTCTTTAGTTGGAGGAGGTGTAACAGATTGAGATTCCTCAAGAGAAATTTGTGGCAAAACGGGAGATAATGGTTTTTGTTGAATGATGGGTTTAGTTTGAGGGAGAGATTGAGGCAATGTGTTGCGAGTAGGTAATGGAGGAGCCCAAAATATCTTTTCTTCTTTGTACCTATCAATACCCTCATATTCTAGAGCTATAAATCTGTCTCTTCTATAACCGGCTAATTTAGAGAGATTATCAATTTTCGTTTGCAATTCCTTTTTCTCTTCATCATTTGAATTATTGTAAGCTGATTTTGTTTCATTGATCTCTTGATATAAATCTAATAAACTGCTAAAATTATTTTGTATTGAGGGCCAATATTCTGCACTGCTTTTATTAAGAAAGAACTCGTCAACAAACACTGAATTGTATTCCCTATTCTCATCCAATGATTTTTGCCTCTCTCTTCTTATTACCTCACCTTGGAGTATTCTTAATCTGGTTATCATCTTTTCAATCTCAATTTTGCGTTTATGAAATTTCGGGTCCGATTCTCCTTTCTTCTCATTTTCAATTATATGACCTATTAATTTGTAATGCTCTTCGGCTAGATTTTCATTGTAATTGTCGGGGAAAATTTCAAAATACTCATCAATAACATCACCGTAAAAGGGAGTTTTCTCAAGATCTCGTCTCCTTGCTTCAACTGAAAGTTTTTCTATGCGTGCTCTTTCCAAATTCTGTTTACTATCTAGATATGCAAGAACTTTTACATATTCACTTTTTTTGGATTCATCTGGTTCACGATTAGTTATACCTCTAAATCTGTCTATTTTCTTTTGCTCTTCGTCAAAAGTGACCCTTAGCTCGCGTAATTTTTCCCAATAATCGTCTGGATTATCAATAAATATATCATCTGTTACTGGGCGAATTTTTTCTTTGATATTTTTTTCGGCATCTATCGATCGTTTCTTTGGTGCTCTTACTGTAGGTCTATCAACTAATTCTTCTGGTCTTTCTAAAGGTGAAGCATCAAATGCGTCTCTTTGTTGAATTAATGTTGATACTAAGAAACTATGAAGCTCTTCAATTGTTTTGTGTGAACCAGGTGGAACGGGAATTCTAAGAACTTTGGCATTTCCTTCACTAGCTGTAAAATGTACGTCTATCCATTGATCATCTAAAGTTCCTATAGTTGATGGCCACGAGTAAGGATAATTTATACTATGTAATCCGCATACCCAGTTTCCTGAGAAGTATAGTGGTTTAGGTAAGTGGACTCTGAATTTGTTTGGTCGATTATCTGGATAATCTGGGACATTACTAGGAAGAAACACAAAAAATGTATTTGACATTTTTATCTAAAATATTGAAATGTTTACAAATGAATATAAATCGATCTTTTATACTAATTGATTTTCTTGTATCCATTCTTTTTCCGGGTATCCAATAAATTTGACCAAGAGTTCATATGTTCCTTCTGGTGTTTTTCTTTTCCTAAAAACTTTTTCAATCCGATATTCTGTGTCAGCATCCTTGCGAACTTTTGAAAGTTCTTCACTATAGAATGAACCTTTAAATTTTTCACCTTTACCATCGCGCAATTTGTATTTTACGGGTCTCGATTCTTCTTTAACTTTATCGACTGTTAATATTTCATCCCCCCAGTTTGGTATATATCCTTTTTCAAAGACCCCTTTTCCCACAGCCATACGTACAAAATCTTCTTTTTTCAACTTAGGTTTTTTACTTCCTTTAAGAATTCTTTTCTTTGTTAAAAGTTCATCTTTCCCATATATTTTCTCCCATACTTCCTGCGCATTCTCGAAATTAACGTCTATAGGCCGCATTCCGTGAACTCTGCTTTTTGATTTATTAATACCTTCGAGAATTTTTTGAATTACATCCACCCAGTTTAATGTTTTATACTGGGAAAAATATCTATAAAGGCGCTGCTTCACATTACGAATTGCCCTTTCAGCTAGTGAAGCTTTGACTATAGAGTGAGTAGCTTCAAGTTTTTGAATATCCTCTTTCTCAAAAAATTCCTTCATTTGATTATTTTTAAATTCTGTTCCCTTATCCGAAAAAATTCTGTGTGGTTTCATAGGCATTTGGCTAATTAGTTCCTTAATACTTTCCATCATTTCATCCATTTTCTTAGATTTTACGGGAATACCAAAAACTCTTTTTGAAAGTACATCAATGCCTAGTAGTAAATATCTATACCCTTTATTATGTCTTGATAATTGTTGAAAGTCTGCTAGGTCAATCTGAACATCTGTCATAAAACCTGAAGCCACTGTTTTTGATCTTTTAAAATGTACACGTTTGGGACGCATAAGTGTATAGGTTCTATGTCCTTGTAGATAATCCTCAACTACTCTTTTGGGAATATTTTTCGAAACTTTCCGAGCCTCATGCCATAGTCTATCTACTCCTGAAAATGCTGCAGGCGAATCCGGATCATTATAGAGATTGTGTAGTAATTTTTTAATATCTACCATTTTTACTTCCACACGACTGGTTTAAATCTATTTATAGGCTTTGGTCTTCTAGTTGATGGTTTCCTCTGGGCCCATCTAACTGTATTTAACCTCTTAGGGGTTGAACTGACTGGTTTTCTAATAATTTGCTTTGTTTCATCTTTAGGTATTTTGTATTCTTGTGGTAATGACACAGATGGTTTGACATTTACAGAGGTGGGGGCTGAGGGTGTATGATATGAAGGTGAAGAAAAATCATGGGTCCACATATCATCCTCATCTGTTATACTTGTAGCAGGGCGAGCTGCAATGCCTTTTGAACTAGTAACCATTTCTACTTTTACAGGTCTATTTTGTCTTTCATTTCTCATTTGTAAATACCGTCTTAACTCTTGATTGTATTTAATATTTTTACTAATTGAATTTTCCTTTGACTTTTTTGATTTCTCTACATCTCTTCTAACAAAATCTAGGTTTGGTTCTCCTGTGTCCTGACTAGTAAGTCCCCGATAAATTTCCTCTGGAACAAGAATAAATTTGTTCGCCATTAAAAATTTTTTTAATTTGTTCCTTTTATATTTCCAATTGATCGTGCCAGTTCCATAAGAACCGGGGTAATAAGTGCAGCGAAAACACCAATCCCTGTACCTTTTTGTCGCAATATTTGCCTTGCCCCTCTTTCACTTCTTGCCCGACTCATTTGGCGAACAAAATTAATATGTGGCATTAATCTTTTCTTTTGGCGTGCATTTAATTGTAGTCGCGATTTTACAACGTTTAAACAAATTTCTGCTATTGCCAATAATTGATTTGTATTTGATAATTTTACAAGTCTCCTTTTCTTTTTTTCTGACTTTGTTTTTGCCAATTCTTTTAAAAAATCAACATTTTCCTGAATAAGTTGGCTGACCATATTTATACGCCGTTTTTTGGAATAAAAATATTTTTTTCTTCGTCTTCCTTAAATATATTCGTACGAAGCCTCAACCCCGGATCAGATGAAGCATGCATATCGATTAGTAAATATCCATAAGGAACATTAGTTGCCTGTCTATATGCGTCTAAAAAGTAATCCAATTTCCTAGGAAAAAGCTGTACTCCTATATTTCTAACAGATAGAGCTGAATTGGGGGAGCGCATAATAATTATGTATTGAGCATTCTGTCTAGCCACTTTAATTTTTTTCTCAAATAAATTTTGTGTGACAAAAATAACCGCAAAGTTCTGATGGTGGGATTTTTTAGTGAATAATTCCGATAGATATTTTTCATCAATAGATAGTAATAAATCATCTAAAATCAATAAAAAAGGTTTTGGAAATTTTTTTAGTACTTCCTCTGTTGGCACTCCTGCTAAAATATGTACACCTGATCTTTGAAGTACAGGGACAATTGAACTCATCTCACCAAAACAATAAACTATACTCTTAGGCTTAGGATCTATTAACTCTTCTGCTTCTGCTATAATTTTTAATAATAAAGTACTCTTCCCACTTGAACTAGGTCCCGAAATAATCATTCCGAAAGGCATTTTAAATTTTAATTCTTTATTTGTAAATGTTAATGATTCCATTTTAATATTTAGCAAATTAGAAAAATTATCCTTAATTAACAATTTATAGTACGGATTATGATTGTGTCACTTTATTATTCACATACAAAGAATTAATTGCTTCCATTTCCTCCTCTTCCATCTTTATTGCCTGAGACTTCAGTTCTTGAACCTTTTGAACATTAGCAGGCAGACCTGTCGTGGCAGCTGCAAGACTTTGATAGAAGTCATTCAACATTTTTGCATTTTCAGCTTCTGGGGTAAGCTGGGGAAGAATAGTTGGCTGAGGAGGTGGTAAGGGTGGAATCGGAATTTGTGATATTGGGGGAGGTGATGGAAGTAGTGGTTGAGGTATTGGAGGCGGTGAAGGAAGAGGTATTTGAGAAGCTGGTGGAGCAGGAGCAAGAATGTGCTTCTTAGGTGGTGAGGGTTGCGGTAATTCATGTGTAATTTTTTGTAACCCGTAAGGAACATTGTAAACCCTTCCTTTGTTCTTGACCTAAATTTTTGGAACATATTTTAATATTTCAAAAGATTAATACCTTAAAGAAACAATGACCAGGAAGATCATAAACTGTGTCAAAAGGAATGAAACGATTTCCACCGATCCGTGTGCAATAAATTGTGACCCCGTCTTTGGTCACAATAAAATCCAATTCGACCTCTGTGCTTCGACACTCACGACAACGTCCTCCTTGATCATAGGGGATAAATCTTGGGGAAGAAAGTCGCGAACTTGAAATAGTTACACCATTCCAGGCAAGATTAAATTCTGCCTCTGGAAGTATTTGTGTTGAGAGGTACTTTTTATCATTCATGTTTAAGGCCATTTTTAATTTTTAAATAATTTGTACAAATTTTCTGACTATATATACCCCTCTATGATAGATTAGCCCCGCCCCTTTAATTAGAAAATTTTACAATTCGTATTTTACCAAAACAATCATTTTCTTTTTTAATAATTTATTTTAAATATTTTCTCTATTTGAAAATTTTTTATTAATTTTATTTAAAAAATCATTAATTTTCAACTAATTTATTAAGACGGTCCCTCAAATGTATTTTTTCTCTTTCTCATATTACAATAATTTTTCCACTCTTGAATATATTCATTGAAAGATCCATTCATATACCTAAAATAAAATAAAAGTAATTAGTCCTCCGAGGCCGACCGGATAAGATCCCTGCCTACTCTAATTCATATTTAAAAGTACAGGTCAAAGGTTCGAGATCGGTCCGAGGATAAGATTTTTATTTAAATTACTCTGTATTCTCTGGAATAATAATATATCACATATATTTACACCCCATAAAAGATAAAATAATTGTTTATTCGGGATATACTTAATACGAATTTAAAACAAGAGGAATTGAGAAAAATAGCAAATTAAATACAGTTAGTCGATAAATAAGTTTTATTTAATGGAAACAATTAATAGAAGTTAGTGAACCAATTAATAAGTAGGTGAACGAACCAATTAATCCTTTCAAAAAACAAGTAGTCAATTAATAGTACTGAAACAATTAGTCAATTAATTATCAGGATTTTTGGGGGACCCTTTTGTCGGCGGGTCCTTTTGAGGGCGGGAGGACTTTGAGTAACAAACTTGGTTCACTAACTACTTCAAATCTTATGTCCTAAACTAATAAGGCAGATTTGAACTTTATCGCTTTAGGAGGACATGTTATATTCTGTTTCTTTAAGTCTCAAATCTTATGTCCTAAACTAATAAGGCAGATTTGAACTTTATCGCTTTAGGAGGACATGTTATATGACTGAAGCTATAAATGACAAGTCTAAACTAAAACGAGATTAAGTGGTATAAGTAGAGTTATATGATTACTATGTTGCTAACTTGTGCATAAACAATTAATTTTCACACAATCTTTTTTTGAGAATTAGCAAAGAATTTTTGAAAGAAAATTTACGATTATTGAAATATATATTATCTCAAAATTTATTTTTTTCTTTTAATTCGCTCAATTAGAAATGCCAGAAAATAAATTCTTTTAAAAATAATTAGAGGACCAAAAATTAAAAAATAAGAAAATGAATTTTTTTTGTACATATTTAGCGCTAACTTGATTCACATGTGTTTTTGGTAAAAACGTTAACTGCAGATTTAATTGTTCTCCGTATATAATTTATCAATGCAATGCATTGATATTCAAAAATATCATGAGTAGATGAATTATGAGGTTTTCGCATATTTGCTCGTAAATTATAAAAGCTAATGTAAAGATAATTTAAATATTTAATATTAAGTAAAATTCTGTGTTAAAATTTTTTTTTGAGTTATTTTAGCTATCAGAAAATTTTCTCCTTCTCGAGCGGATAAGAAAAATATATATATAAGGTCAATGCCTTATCAAATCTCTGGTAGAAAATTTTTCAGCTATCTTGTAGCAAATTTCAAGGGCTTTCAAATAATCCTATTGTGAAATTTCAAAATATATAAAGGGTCTGAAATATTTTTAAAATGCTTTATCTTATTTTACCCCAGTTTTGAGAGTATCGAGATCTCGATATGCAAAAGAGTGTGCATATAAATTTTAACACATTTTTGAGGAAGCTGCTAGTTTTTACTAATTTTACCAATGTCTTTATTATAAAACCTAGCAAAAAATCATTGAGAAAAATACATAAAATTTTTGGAAAATTAAGTTGAAAATTTTATTTATGAGAAAAAAAACTGTTAACCAAATGTTAACCACAATATGAATTTTACTTAATATAATTTATTTGATTTTTATTTTATTAAAGTTAAATTTTAGGATTTGCATAGAGTATGGTGTTGTGTATGTATTTTTGAATGTCAATGAAATTCATTGATAAATTATTTTGAAAGCTCATTTTCTTGCTTAAACTTAAAATAAAAGTAGTCAAACTACGTGATATTTCACCCGATAATTTTTCTTTAGATATTGGAGTGTTACTTTTACACGTTTAAAATTTTTTAGTCAACGTATAATCCTCCTCTCAAGCATTTTTAAATTCCTTACTATTGGAGATTATTTTGAATGAATAATAAAAGCTTAAAATTTTTTTGAAAAAAATTCAGAGAAACGAGACAGAAAATAAAATTTAAGCAAATCGGAACATTTTTAAATTTTTTTGACTTAAAAATGATACTATTTAACGATTTCCTGTACCTAAAGCGGCATGTTCTAATTCTAGATCAACCTCCCTCACAATCAAGTTTAAGTTGTCAGTGAAAACCACCGACTTCAAAAATAAATTCTGGCTTTACAAACTCTTGTGAATTTTATTTTCATAAATTTTAATCAAATCAAATTGTTATTAAATTATTTAATATTAAGTAAAAATAAAAATTAAAAATCCTGAATTCGTTTCAGATTTTAATTTTTACTTAGTTGGATTTTGTGTTAGTACGCTACGTATAATCGGCCGGTGGAATGCTGCACAATAATAGAAGAGAAGATTAGTCGAATGACCCATTTTCTCTATTTTCTCCAAGCTTTTATTGCTTGGTCATTTATTACTAAAACCGCCTTAAAGCTACCGTATTTTCTCTAAAATAGCCCCCGGAGGTTATTTTTTTCGATCGACCTCTAGAGGGGGGTTATTTTATAAGGGGGGGGGGGTATTTTAGAGGGAGGGGTTATTTTTTCGATGTCTAAATTTTTTGAGAATTAAAATTTTTTACCAAATTTTGAATAATATTTTTCTAAAATTTAATAGAATTCACCACAAACTCCCAATCTATTTGTGAGAATTAGCAAAATTTTGAAAGAAAATTTACGATTATTGCAATATATATTCTCTCAAAATTTATTTTTTTCTTTTAATTCGCTCAATTAGAAGTGCCAGAAAATAAATTCTTTTTAAAACAATTAGATGACCAAAAATTAAGAAATAAGAAAATGAAATTTTTTTGTGATTAAAGCCAACTTATTTCACATCTGTTTTTTGGTGAAAATGTTATCTTTAGATTCCATTATTCTCCCTATATAATTTATCAATGCAATGCATTGATATTCAAAAATATGATGTATGGAAACGGACACATTCTTGTATTTGTTCGTAAATTAATAAAAGTTAATAAAAATATAATTGAAATATTTAATATTAAGTAAAATTCTGTGTTAAAATTTTTTTGAATTTATTCTCGAGCGGAAGAGAAATACATATATGTACATATATTAGAGAAAATGAGTGTACTCAAGAGTAGTGGGAAATTCGGTCAAACACATTTCTGTATTTTCAAGGGTATAAACCCAAAAGTTATTAATCCCAAAAAATAGCAAAAAATAGCTGATAAAGACTTTTAGCTCTTCATTATTTTTACTAAATTTCAAAATTCTATATTTCCATTTTGGCAGTTAATAATTTTCTAAACTAATCGAAGAATAAATAATTTTTATTAATTTTGTTTAATATAAATTATTTTATTTTTATTTTATTAAGAATTAATTCTAAGATTTACAATTAAACGTGTTGGAGTTTTTTCCGCGATTTGTTATTTTTGGGTATCGATGCACTGCATTGATAAATAATCAAAAGACTGAAAAATATTTTATCTACTAGATTTGTGCATTAAACATGTGAAGGAGACAAAATTGGAAGATAATCTCTACCCTGTATTTAGCAAAGACACATAGAATAAAAGATAAGGTTGAAGAATGATGCTTGACAGAATCCTTGCTGCTTTTATTTTTACAAAATTTCAAAATTTTTGTGTTTAATTTGGTCAATTTTCTAAATTAGGCAGACCACCACTGCCCCGGGGACTGGTTTCCGAGGATGGGGCGAGGCCCTCTCCTCAAAGCTACCGTCCCCGTCACCGATTTATTTATGAATGATTTGAAGTTTTTTGAAGTCATTTGTTTTCACTAACAACTTTAAGTGGTGGTGAGATTGGCTAGAATTTAGCTTGTAATTTTAGGTACATTGATAAACAGTTAAATAGGAACATGTTTAGGTGGAAAAAATTTAAAAATAAGTCAGCATTTGCTAATTTTTTTATTTGTCAAATCCTTAAGATGACATTCAAAAATAAATAATTAAAAAAACTGGCTATCTGATTTCTCGAATGGCAAAATTTAATAAAATTTATAAAATGTATAATATTCTTAAAATACGTATAATATTATATTATGCAAATTTTCGATAAAAAATTTTTTTCTGCTCCCTTAAAACATAATTACATAAAATTTGCTTTTTCTATCAAATATTGAATTACTCTTCAGTTACGTTTTAAGTTAATTAATCTGAACTGGAATTTCTTGTTCAAAATATCGAGAGTTTCTCAATTTGAATTTTTCTGTTAATTAATTAAAACTAGTTTCTGTAACAAGAATGTATAGGGGCTAGTAAATTGACAATTTATCCATATTGAAGATTCTGATCCAATCCAATAGACCACCTCAATCCATACAATCCCTAAGAAAATTTTGAGACCAAGTGATAAATTGATTAATGATCGATCGGAGGTCGATCAGACCAATAATCGAGAATCCCCTTAGAGATCGAACACAGAATTCATCAATTTTCGGTTGATCAATTAACCACTCTCTCGGTTGATGAATTGACACACATTCACAGCTGTTGTTCAAACTTCCCCGTCATTGGAATACAAATTATGAAATTTAAAAACTTGGTTTTGATATCATATGATTTCGTTCACCCGTCTTCATAAATTTAAAATCTCCCCATATCTAAGATTAGAACATTTGCCAGTACTAATACTGGCATACAAAAATATCAAATGTGTCTTGCGGGATTTAAGTTATTAAAAGCTTTGCATTTTAAAATTTAATTAAAGTTTAACAAAATGAATAATATTAAGTAAACTTTTAATTAAAATATTTTTTATTTTATTCTGGCCTTAAACCACAAAAGGTTACTTTTTTAAACTCATCTATGTACTGATTTAAATTTTTTTTGAATGTATATTTTTGGGAATTAATCTAAAAATATGTAAAATTCAAAAAATGTTTTAACTTTTTTGGTAATGTTAAAGAATGAAATTCATTGACTGTTAGTGTGTTTATTGTCAATTAATTTATTTTTGAAAAAGCATTTTTCAAAATTAATAAAAAAATTTTTTAATTTCGAAATGTGTATCAAATAAAGGAAAATATTTAAAAAATTTTTGCTCCGTGTTTGACGACTATATCAAAAAAGATGTAAAAAAATTTTTTTCAACTTTGGATCATAATTAAGAGATTCTCAATTTTATGAGCTGGCTCTATGAAATCGAACATTTCCGAAATTATGTTCTATGGCAAGTCAAAATTTTTAGTGTTTAACGTTTTGCAATGCTGGAATGACACGAAATAAACATTTTTTGGTAAAAATTTTTTAACAAGATTTAATTTAAATTGCGAAATTTTTGACATGACTGGTTTTTGATTATACTATTTTTGGCTCTACAGTAGATTAATAGTCCAATCGCACTGTATGAGTCCAATGAAAAGTTTATTGGGCAATCAGATTTTTGTGAGCTACGGGGGCAAGTCGTCAGATCAAGGCTTAAAAGGGAAAAAGGCTTAAAGTGAAAAAAATTCACTTTCCGTGGATTTGGAGCACCATATCCGTATCCATCCGTATGTCCGATTTTTTTAAAAAACAGTATCAGGATATTCTCCTTCTTGAAACGATATCGAGTTTGTCAGTGTTTACCACCAACATCCAAAAATAGTCCTTTTCAATTGGAGACAAATTTTATGCCTTAACCAAGGTTAAAAATTTTAATTTTAGTACAAACTAAATAAATTATATTAAGTATTCTTTCAAAAAATGAAAATACTTCCAAAGCTTTAAGAAAATGGATGGAGCAGAATTTTTATATTTCCAAAACTAGGGTTAAATGCTCAACCGGATTTAACATAGGATTCTGCTATAACATTAATATTAATGAAAAAAATGCATATATGTATAAAAAAGTGCTTTCCATCCAACCTTACTTAAAAATCTTTAAAAAATCAAATATCATGTGAACGAAGTTCAAACGTTTTGTTGGTTTCAAAACCGCATTATTCTTACTCGATTCAAGTTTTAAAAAATTTGTCAGAGCATTTCTCTAACATACAAAAATATTATCTTTTTGAAATTCGGGATTCCTGCTTAAACCGACATAATTTTGATTTAGTTTATATTTAAATAATTTTGAAATAAATTATATTAAGTAGAATTAAAATTTTAATAACTATTGTAAAACGACTTTTAGGTAATTTAAATTACCGTAAATTCTCTAATCGAAACACAAGTGCTTCTATTTTTCATTACTCTTGTAAGATATGCTTATATTAGTGGGTGTGCTTCTATTAAAGAGAGCTTTCATATTTCGATCTATTTTTGAATTTAAAGCAAATTTTATAGCACACATAACACAAAACAAAAATTAAATTTGAATCGAAAAGAGCTAAGAATGTTGATAGATGTTTCGATATACAAATTGTACTTAATAACAATTATTTTATATATAATTACGTTTAAATATCTAAATAATGTGTGCAAATCTGTTGTAGGGGTATAGAAAAGATTTATTTTTGGATAGCGGTTTTTAAGTCGGTAAATTAGTTAAATACAGTTTCATATCCAAACTTGTTTTAGTACATGTGGAGTTGACGAAGGTTAGTTTAGGCAAGGGCGTATAAAATAGTGATTTGCTTATCAAAAAAAATATCAAGAATTTCATAAATAAAGCCAAAAACGTTGCAAAAATGCTTAATTATTAAAGGTCTATCGATGAAAAATTATGAAATTTCTGGAGGAGATATTCAAGGATGTTAAAGAAAATAAAGAAAAATTGATTTGATTTTGCCTGTTGCCCGATCTCTACTGACTATAATTAAATATTTCAATTATTATTTTTATTAATTTTGGGTGGATTAGCATCATACGCCGTTTCATCGTTCTTTTATAAGAAAACATATATTTGGCAGCAAATGTTGTCATCGAAAATGGAAAGACCTTTATCTTGATAATTGGCATAGGTCATAGCTCAACCATAATCAAGTTCATAAGGCACTCGACTATACAACTTTTCTTCAGCAGTAAAACACAAGCAACAAGAAAAGGGGTTTTGCTACGAGCTATAGCGGCACTGTTTCCAATTTTGAATCAGTGTAATGTTTTTTTCAGTGAATTTTTTACAACATCAGGAAGAGGCAAATAATAGATATTTCTAAAATTTAATGAATTGCTCTCCCGACCCGAACCCAAAACCCCGTACCACGACATGTATAATCCCCCGAGCGTTCGGGGTGCACCCTACGTCAAAGTATGAAACATACTCAGGGAGTGGATTCTTATATTCAATCATGTAGGAAGTAAAAATGATTGGACTTACTTTAACTCATTTCGATTTTCATTCTCGATACGTTCAAACCGTTCTAATAGTGTTTCCAACATGAATGCGTTGGCCTTATCAAATTTTGCAATCATAACACTGACACCTCTTTTATTAGATACTACGTAGCATCAATAATCAGGGCACAAAAAATCGAGTTATATGATTTGTCTACGTCCATTGAAGTAGTAATAAGGACCTGTTTCTCGATACTTAATTTATAATAAAAATCCAAATTATTCACTCATAAAATAAATTATAAAAGTAAAAGAACAAATGAATGGAAAAGAATTTTATTTTAGCGGAGTTGTTATGATAACCAAGTTTAGGAAATTATAAAAAAAAATAAATTAAAGAAAAGAAACAAATATTAAAAACAAGTTTATTCTTTTAAGGCCAAAAGTTATTTCTTTAAACACTATCAGTGTATCACATACCTTGTGTTATTCACCTTGTGTTTGTTCGTATAAATAAAAAAATAAAAAAAATAAATTTTTTAATTAAAGAATGACGAGTATGGATAAAAAATTTTTAATTTCGTTGAATTCTAAACCTTTTAATTTTGAAAGTATTTTGCGAGCAAATTAATTAATTGCTGTTTTTATTGACAAATATTTTTTATTCTCTTCTCAATTTCATTAAAATATTTGTCACGAGCATTTTTATCGTGTAAACTTTATTTAAATTAAATAGTTTAGAATTCAACAATATTAAAAAAATTTATTACGTTAATCTTGAGTTATTAATTACTAAATTAAAAAAAAATAGTAATTAAATTTTAGTCTTTGCAGTTAATGTTTAGTTCTTATTAAATATCATGCCTGTTTTTAATGGTTCCGTGCCAGAACGGGTAATTAAAATACTATGCTGTGTTCTCAATTTTACAAATTCTTCAACTTTTCATATATATTTCCTTGTTTAGAAATCCGCTCAATATCCACCCTTATTTGGGTTAAAGATCTTAAATGAAATAAAGGGTCTTCTGCTGATTTGTTTGAAGATTCTTTGTGATACACAACACACTGACAGACATTCTTCTAGGACAACTTCCCCCGTTAACGAAACAACGTTGTCTAAACATCATTCACTGTTTTTGAACAATATGCTTCATATTGGAAAAATTATATGGGGAATTCTACATATTTAAAACATTTTTGGAAGTATGCGCCAAAAATACCCCGCGCCAACATGGCCGCGAAAAGAAAACGAACGAACCTAACCCTAGCTAATTGCTTATATAGTTTCAATTCTCAATTAAAATGGAAACTTTTATCAAAAATTTACGAAACAAATATTGTTTAATGTTAATCTATTTGTAAACCCTATAAAAAATTTAAAAAAAATCCCAAAAAATTTACGTTACTCTTTTCAATAAAAAACTTCTTTCTCATTTCTAAAAACTTTGTCTTAATAATATTTAAATCTTTTTTCTTTCTTCACAAAGTCACCTTAAAATTGAATTTTAAAAAATTCTAATTAAAAAATTTTTTTAATAATTTAAACAAACTCCAGGTTTTAGGTTCATCATTGAATTGCTTTAAATTGTATTGAAAATTTAATTTTAAATTAGCCAATAAACCTCTTCCTCGTTTGCTGACGTCTCCCCCAAGTTTTGATTATTTGATGTGTTTGAAGTTTCTGAGTTGGAAACGTTTCTGAGTTGGGTTATCGTTCATTTTTCCAAAGTTGATCCAAAGCGTGTTATCGTTCATCTTTCTAGAAGTCATTCCAGACTGATACTGAGGTCGATAATTGGGTAACAGAGTGTTTGGAGTTGCTTGAACTGCTGGATGTATATTCCCCAAATAACTTTGTGTTCCCAACGAAAGATTAATGTTGCTATTATGTCCTTCCATCCATTGTTGGTTATGCTGAGAAGAATTTCCAAAATTATGCAAATTCGAGTTATGATCTAGTCCAATTCCTCCTTGATTTCCAAAATTTGTAGGATGAGTTAAATGGTGATTATCTGGAATTTTTTTAGTTTTATATGGGATGTTTTTTTCGCCGATTGCGAAAAATTTTTGCATGCGTCCCTGACAACCTAAACAAACAACCCGGCAAACCCCAGCACACCCAACCCCGAAGGCGCGAGGTGCTACCCTATCAAAACTACTTGTTCTTTGATTACCTTGAGAAACATTTTGAAGAAAATGTTGATTATGATCAAAACTCGATGATCCTGCATTTGCAAAAGGATGGAGAACATAACCTGTAGCATTCGAATCTGGATATAACTGGCTTTGCTGATTTTGCACAAAGCTGGTCATTGGTTGGGGAGGGAGGCCAGTTACTTTAAATTTAAAAATTTTGCGAATTTTATAAGCAAAATTTTTCTGTATACAGCTCATTTTGCCATGACTTTAATCGAAACGTTAAACAGAAGTGGAAAGTTGTTTTAAGTCTCGTTTCCTCACTAATTTTAGTTTGTTTCATGAATAAACTAAAATTTCTTAAGGAAACGATAACTTTTCTATGTACATTCGTAATCTGATACGAATCTGATTTTACGTATATTACGTAAACGTTTTAAATTTTTTTTGTAATCACATTTAAATTTTTAATTAAGAGAATTAAATACATTTTTGCACTTGACTCCGGAAATCCTTAGCAGCAACATTAATAAATGTCGTTCGTTTTGGCATTGAATTTCGTTGCTTCTCTAAATTTAATTAATAAAATTATAAATTTAAATTGGAGTCCAAAACCGGGCCAGTCCCTTGATTTGATAAAATCAAGGGTTTTCGGGGTAATATTGAACCTGACAGACCCCATTTTTTCCTCCCCAACTTTTTCCTATATATCTACAGAATGGTCTAACTTTTTCCTTTCTTCAATTCTTACAAACAATCAAAAGGAATTTACCTATTTTTATTTCCCCTTGATGGAAAAGAGGAAAATTGGGATGGAAGGGAAGAAGTCTGGGGATGAAAAAATGGGGTCTGTCAGGTTTAATATTACCGTTTTAGATTCCAATTGAAAGGTTATTGTAGTAACTTACTTCTTTTTTGACCCGGTATATGTGGATTTATCGGTGCTGAATCGGGCATCATATATGAATTAATATTTGGATCTTGTCCAAAATTTGTATTTTGGTTATTTTGTATATGACTACCATCAGGAAGATTATTTCCGTTAGTTCCATATACGCAATAAACACTAATATTTTGAATGAAAATATTCAAAAGAATTAATTTAAAAAACAAAATAAAAATCATTACCCTGGAAAAATAAATATTTATTTAGAAAATAAGTCGACTAAGTCTTTAAAAACATTATTATGTAAAGCATATAGCTATTTGCCTCCTAAGGATCTGATGTAGGCGGTGTGGTAATGGATAACACATCAGTCCGGTCTACTGCAGATGCTTTCTAGCCTTCCAAAATTCTTAAAGGAAATTGAGAATTTTTGATAAATTTATTTATAAAATTATTTGTTTATAAAGAATGCTTAGTGTTTAAATGAAATAAAAGTAAAAAATAGCAAGGGTTATAAATAATAAAAATTTAAGGGGAAGACGTAGGATGGAGGAAGTAAATTAAATAAATTTTTATTTATTTGGCAATTGGCCATGCCACATTTTTCAAAAAAAAAATTTATTTTAAATTTCCATTGTTAATTGCAATTCTTAAAAGAAAGACGGAAATGGAGGAAATTTTTAAATAAAAATGGTGGGGGGGGGGGGCAATAAATAAAATTTTAAAGGTGTAGGCGTTAAGGAAGCGGAAGTAAAGTTAAATTAATTTTTTATTGGCATTTGGCAATGCCGCCACTAGCTGATTTTTTTTGATTTTTTTTTCACAAGATTAAGTGTTTTTTTTTTCTCAACCGCCACTAGCTGAAGGAGAGATAGCCCAGCTGCTTTACTATATTTAATTGCTTATTAACTTTCTATTTAAAATTGTATTTTTAATTTGCCTTATGAATTTGAATTTTAAAAATATTTTTGCTTAGAATATATTTTGCCGACTTAACATGTTGGCAGGATCTTTGAAAAATGCCGTTGCATTTTGCACTTTATCTTGTGAAAGATAAATCACATGTATGATAAAATCATTTCATATGATTTTATCTTTCTCAAGATAAAGTGCAAAATGCAACGGCATTTTTCAAAGATCCTGCCAACATGTTAAGTCGGCAAAATATATATTCAAAGCAAAAATATTTTTAAAATTTTAGATTTTGTAAAGGAAAATACAATTATTTTTGAAATTGTCGACAACTTTGAAGCGGATCCGAAACAGAGGTAAGCGCAAGAGACAATTTCCAAAAAAATAATGAGGAGCTTTAACTCAAAAGACGCAAGGCCAAAAATCAACGCAATGCACTCACCCCTGATCCGAAATTTTGAGAGAAGAAAAATTTTAAATACTAAACAATGACATGAAACACAACCAGAGGTGGGTCGGAATTCCGGTTTCCGACGTTTTTTCCTTCCGATTTCCGAAAAAATTTTGATTTCCGGCTCTTCCGATTTCCGACACCTCGGACTGTTTCGACCCTCCTCTGAACACAACTAAAATAATAACATTATCAAAAACCCGATTTTAAACAAGCATAACTAGACCCAATACACCGGGTCTAGTTTGTGCCCACCTGTATAATTGCCACAATTAAAACAATTCTAAAACTCATATAATAATTTGATTCTAGATAATAATTTAATTTTTTTTTCTTCAATTATTTCTAACCCATTAATTTTCGATTTAGATTTTTATAAGGGCGCGCAGACATATCGGGACGGACATATCGGGATATTTCAATGTATGAACAGTTACCCTACTTGTTGCTATAGTAAAGCAGCTGGGCTATAGCTATTTCTCTCCTTTAACTAGTGCAAAAGGTTATTCGGCGGCTGGGAGCGAACTAGCATCTTCAGTAGACCGGACTGCTGTGTTAGCTCTTACACCACGCCGCCTACTGCTCCGCCTTAGGAAATTAATAGCTATATGCTTTACACTATGAGGGTTTCTTGTTTTAATGAAATGATAAAAATATAAATTTATTTAATTAATTAAATTGTTGAGAAGATATAGAGGAGTTAAAATTTTTAATTTTCCTCTTAATGATTCCATTGCCCTGTTTATAAAAAACGCTCGCTTATGATGCAAGAATAGCGCGCGCAATACATTCCACGATTTTCAACAGTGCATCATTGATTCAGTAAAAATATCTTTAATATTTTTGAGTCTTGAAAAGAAAAATTAGGCCCTATACGCAAATAAGGGCGACTTGATTTTTTTTATCACCCCACGACAACACCATCCCAACACCCTTGATAACTTCTCAGACCCTTAATCCCCCGATCATCGACATTCTTTAATCCCTCTACTCTTCTAATATTCAAAATCAGCCAGCTTTATCTCGCCAGATATCCCTTAACCTCGATTTGTTGAAATTTGTAAATTATTCAGACCTGCTCCAGGCTCCGGAGTCGGTGATTTTCTGCGCAGCTCCATGTTGGAATATTTATTTAGAATATTTATTTAAAAGCGTTAGAATGTGACAAACTCTTAATGGGATGTTCTGGATGAAAATTTGTCCAAAAACCGGCATCGGCTAACCAAAAAACAAGGAGTACCGTATTATCTCTATTAGAATGCCCCCTTCCATTTGAATGCCCCCCCTCTAATAGAATGCCCCTCTAGCGGAAGATCGAAAAATACAATGCCCCCTCCATTTGAATGCCCCCCTCTAATAGAATGTGATTGAAAAATAGAATGCCCGGGCATTCTATTAGAGATAATACGGTAAATCAAAAACCGGGAACCAAAACCGGGTTCTAAAACCGGCCATATCCGAAAACCGAGGGTACCTGTTAATAACCTGTCGCCAATAATCCTAATTTAAACCTTTAAAATACTAAAAAAAATTTCAATTATTTCTAGTTTACGATTAAAGCTTTTATAAGGGTGCTTATAAAACCCGCATTACAAAGGACAGAAAATTAAAAATCTTGTAATCGTGTTGCTGAAAGAATTTCTTTAATATTAATGAAATTATAAAAATATAAATTTATTTAATTAATTAAATTGTTGAGAAAATATAAAAGGAGTTAAGATTTTTAATTTTCCTCTTAATGATTCTCCATTGCCTCGTTGACAGAGAAACGCTCGCTTATGATGCGAGAATATCGCGCGCAATACATTCCACGATTTTCAAGAGTGCATCATTGAAAAAATTAATAGGTATTTTTGAGTCTTGAAATAAAAATTAGGCCCTATACGCAAATACAGGCACCAGTGCTGGGTGTTTGCCGTTTGTTGGCTCAGGCTCCGGGCTTTTAAAAACTTGGCTCCAGCTTCAGGCTCCGGAGTCGGTGATTTTCTGAGCAGCTCCATGTTGGCATCGGGCTTAGGATGAAAAATCAATGAATAATATGGGAATTTAAGTGGATTAAGGGGGAGACTTATAAACAAGGTAACTTTCTAAATTCTTCAAACATTTCCTCATTCCCGAACGGATCAGAAAAATTATATATTAGAGGGGATGTCCAACCATTTTTATCTGAAATGGAAATTATGTAAATATTACTTGAATAAACTGGAGTTTAAAAAATCCACGCCAAAACGGCCTGTGCAAAAGCCGCGCGAATACAGATAGTTTTAATTCTCAATTAAAAATGATAACTTTTATCAAAAAATTATGAAACAAATATTGTTTAATGTTAATCTATTTGTAAACCCTATAAAAAATTTTAAAAAATAAATCCCAAAAAAAATACGTTATAAACGTGTATCGTTTTTTTTTTTGTTAAAAACTTTTTACATCTCTAAAAACTTTGTCTTAATCCATAATTCTTTTGTTTTTCTTCACAATGTCATCTTAAAATCGAATTTTAAAAAATTCAAATTAAAAAATTTTTCTTAAATAATTTACCCAAACTCCAGTTTTCATGATTTCCATAATTGAATTGCTTAAATTTTTATTAAAAAATTTAAATTTAATTTTAAATTAGCCAATAAACCTCTTCCTCGTTTGCCAACATCTTCCCCAAGTTTCGATTCATCGATGTGTTTGAGGTTTCAGAGTTGAAATCGCTTTGATGATTTTTTGACATGTACGGATTGTGTATTTCTTGAGGTATTGGCGACTTATAGGGAACAAATGCAGAGTTAATTTGGGAGTTATCGTTCATTCCAAATGTGTTTCCAGACGGATAATTAGGTCGAGAATTGGGTAACTGATTGTTTGGAGTTTGTTGAACTGAATGTATATTCCCTAAATAACTTTGTGTTCCCAATGCATGATTCTGTAAATGATTAATGTTGCTATTATGTCCTTCCATCCATGGTTGGCTATGCTGAGAAGAATGTCCAAAATTATCCAAATTCGAGCTATGATCTAGTCCAATTCCTCCTTGATTTCCAAAATTTGTAGGATGAGTTAAATGGTGATTATCTGGAATTTTTTTTAGTTTTATATGGGACGTTTTATGGGGTGTTTTTATATGATGTTTTCTAATATACTACGTGTAGATTAAGCCGCCATACATCCCCATGAGTTAAAAAAGAAAATGAAGCTTCCAGAAATAAAAAAACACAAATTATAAAAATATTATTTTATGAAGATCTTAAATATGTGTCACACATTCAGAAAAGTTGAACACAAAATTTTTATTAAAACAAAATACTTTTGGAATTATTATTTAATATTTTGACTGCATTTTAGTCGGACTTTAATTTAGAACTTTGTCTACCAAGCAGTTTCATATTGAATTTATAATTAATAAATACAACAACCATTAATGTTGTATGTTCCAACACTGCTTGCTCCTTGATTACCTTGAGAATTTTGAAGCAAATGTTGATTATGATCAAAACTCGATGGTCCTTCATTTGTAGAAGGATGGAGAACAAAATCTGTAGCATTCGAATCTGGATATAACTGGCTTTGCTGATTTTGCATATGGCTGATCATTCGTTGGGCTTGGAGGCCAGTGTTGAGGCCAGTAACTTTAAATTTAAAAATTTTGCGAATTTCATAAGCAAAATTTTTCTGTATACGGCTAATTTTGCCATAAACTTTAATCGAAACGGTAAATAGGGGTGAAGATCCCGAGTTGTTTTATGTTTCAATAGTATTTTCACTAAATAAATAAGCTTATTCCATGAATAAGGAAACTGCTATAAAATTTTTTTGTAATCACATTTAAATTTTTAATAAAGATAATTAAATACAGTATTCCGCATAATATTTGAGATTAGCAGCATCAACATTAATAAACGTCGTTGGTTGTTTTGGCTTTTTGGCTCTTTGTCGCTGCCTCTCTAAATTTAATTAATAAAATTAAAAGTGGAGTCCAAAATCGGGCCAGTCTTTTGACCTGATTAAATCAAGGGTTTTCCGAGTTTTTGAGATTTTAGATCGGAAACTAAGAATGTTTGATGCAGGGTTAATATGTCGTGTATGGGAATAATTTTTCAAAAGTTAGAGTTAAAAATTCAAAAAACTAGGCAACTTCTTGGTGATTTTTCTCTACTTAATTGATCTGTAAAAATGAAAATTTAAATAGATTCTGATAGAGAAGAATCTGATTAATAGTGTGATATAAACATTCCCGTGAAAAATTTATTTTGAATTTTTATCAGCCCGTAATTAAAAGGTGCAATTTTGGCACTGATGCCAAACTCGTTTTTTCGCGAATAATGGCAATAAAAACTTAGTTTACACCCTATAGTATTTGGCCATAAAATATATAAATATTTTCGCCTGCATGTCTATTTATGGTATTCCAATTGTAAGGTTATTGTAGTAACTTACTTCTTTTTTGATCCAGTATTTTTGGATCCATCTGTGCTGAATCGGGCATCATATATGAATTAACATTTGGATTTTGTCCAAAATTTGTATTTTGGTTATTTTGTATATGACTACCTTCAGGAAAATTATTTCCGTTAGTTCCATATACGCAATAAACAATAATATTTTGAATGAAAATATTCAAAAAAATTAATTTAAAAATCAAAATAAAAATCATTACCCTGGAAAAATGATAATAATTAAAATTTGTTTAAAAAAAGAAGTCGACAAAAGTTTTTATAAACATTTACTGTAAAGAATATAAGCTATTTAATCCCCTTAGCTATGCAGTAGCCGGTGTCGTGTAATGGATAACAACATCAGCACGGTCTACTGAAGATGCTAGTTGCTCCCAGCCGCCACTAGATGAAGGAGAGAAATAGCTATCGGCAGCTGCTTTACTAAATTTAATTGCCTATTAACGCTCTATTCAAAAAAATAAACAAATAACCAAATAGGCCTTTCAAAATACATTTTTTCACGTGATTTTTCTTATGATTTTTCATATGACTTTCTTTCACAAGACCAAGTGCAAAATGCAGCGCATCTTTTAAATAATATTCTGCCAACATGTTAGGTCGGCAAAATATAGTCAAAGAAAAAAATATTTTTTTTTAATTTTAGACTTTGTAAAAGAAATAATTATTTTTGAAGTTTCCCGACAACTTTAAGGCGGATCCGACATTTGAAAACACGACATTTGTAGAAAGATTTAAAAATACCTAAACAATGACATATAACACAACTAAAATAAATAATATTATCAAAGACCCGATTGCAAACAAACAAAACTAAACCCGATACACAGGAGGCACTCGGGTGTGCCCCTTCCGTGTAAATGCCACAATTAAAACAAACAAATTTTAAAAAACACTTGTGTCGCAAATTTCGGGGCCGCACTTCCGTTTAGCCACGCTCCTATAATAATTTGATTCTAGATAATAAGTCAATGATTATTATCAATCTAAACCTTTAAAATACGGTAAATGTTCTAATAAGCCTTGTATTTCTCAGTCCCCTGTAGGGTGTGCTAGAGTGTGCCTATATTAGAGATGTGTTTTTATTAGAGCATTTACAGTACCAAAAAAATTTTTCACTTATTCCTAACCATAAATTTTCGATTAAAATTTTTATAGGGGTGCTTATTAAACGAACATTACAAATTACAGAAAATTAAAAATTTTGTAATGGTGTTCCTGAAAGAACTTCTAGAATTAATGAAATTATAAAAATATAAATTTATTTAATTAATTAAATTGTTAAGAGACTATACATATAAGAGAGGAGTTAAATTTTTAATTTATCTCTTAATGATTCTCCATTGCCTTTTTTATAGAAAAAATAGAAAAAACAAAAAAAAAATAAAAAAAAATAAAAAAAATAAAAAAAAATAGAAAAAACCTATAGAAGAAGCACGCGCTTAGATGCGAGAATAGCGCGCGCAATACATTCCACGATTTTCAAGAGTGCCCCCTCAGAATCTCTATTCCTTAAAATCTCTATACAGCTAAAATGCCTTATAATCTCTACACGACTGTCAAAAAAAAGATTTTCATGTACATAAAGAAAAGTTTAAATTTTATCAAAATCAAGTTAAAAATGAATCCGAGGGTCAACAATATCGGATTCTCATTTCTAGACTACACAATTGGAAATATAAAAGAATTTGCAAGTAAGGGAGATGGAAATGAAAGCCTGATTAATTCTCCATATTTTTTATAAAATATCGCAAACTATTTAAAATTAATTTCAACATCTCAAATATCTACAACTAAAAATTATTTTGAAAAACTTGATCTAGATTTTAAAAAATAAACGGCTTTAATTTCCATCTGAAAATTTTATAAGGTACAGTTTACTATGATACAGTTTATGCGTCCAATCGCATCATTATATGTCCAAATAACCTTTATGCGTCCACTTAAAGTTTATACGACCAGTCGAGTTTCTACTCACCCAAAGGTATGGCATATGTTGTGTCCGCACTTGCAGAAAGAATAAAAATGAAAATAAATGATCCAGCATCGGGTTGAATGGTGGCACAGTCGGTTGTGCTTCGGTCTGCGCTCACTTCGTGATGGTTCAATTCCATCTCCCATCCTCTGAATTTTTCCACAGCATGAACATCGTATATAGTATACGCAAGCGTAAGAACCATAGAGTTTAACTCGTAAAACCGGCTACTTATATCCGCAGATTGGACGCATATATAATTCAAATAAAGGTAAAACATAATGTGTGTAGGTTTTTTTGACACCCCAACAATAAATAACACAGCATTTCGATATTTACACTTTCCTCAGTTTGTTTAGTTTGCTATAAAACAGAATCTAAATTTTTAAAATATTTATTTTACAGACCTCTTCAAACATTTGATGACGATCCCTCTAAAAGTAAATTTAATAAATAAAAGAATTTTTAAATCATTGTCCTAAATGTATAATGGATATATAGAAACTAATGTGATTAAACAGTAAAATTTTCATTTTAGTTTAAACTAAACTAAGTAATTAAAATAAGATAAATTAATTTAATTAACAAATAATAATATTTTCTATATTTTACTGACCATTTGGTGTTTGGAGGAGGAGGTAATGGAAACACCTCGCGCACAGAAAACCCTTCTACTTGATACCATTCTCTCGGTTGATTTTGATCATGACTTGGTGAACCACCTTCAACATGAGGAGGATTTTGCTGGGGAGGTTGTGGTGTTTCCTGTGGTGGACGGGGTAAACGACGCCCACGTCTAAGATTTTCTTGCGCCTGTTGCGGCAAAGGTAAACGCTGACCTTCAGCTTGAGCTAAAATAATTAAATTAAAATTTGTTAGCTTTTCTTTGCAACAAATAAATGATATATTGTTAAAAATGTCTATTATAATCTCTATGTAAAGTTACTTGACCTTGTTGTTGATGTCGATGTTGGATCTGATGTTGGGGTGAATGTGAATCTATTAATAGTTTTATTAGTTTTTTTCAATATTTTATACTATACTAGGTCAATGTTATCAATTAAAACTTTTACCCAGCAAAACCATTATTCTGGTATATCTACATTTATTAGGAACTGTGCCCTAGGAGCTGATACTATTTAAGCATTATTCAAATTATTAAAAACCGGGTCTGGGCCAGGGTGTAAAAACGCATTTCCGGGAGTTATCCTTGAAGGGAGGATTTTAGGCTTATCTGAAAGCCCTTGAAATTTGCTACAAGATAGCAAAAATCTTATTTTTCAGAAAAAATCCAATTAAGAGACATTTACCAATATTCTTCCATACCGATCTTATAGGGCATTTTATGGGGCAATTAGTCTTTTTTTCGAGACTGGGAGGCGGAGTGGGTAAACGATGCCGACGACTAGGATGTTGTGCCAAGGTACAGGATCTAGGTGCCAAGGTACAGGATGAGCTTCAGCTAAAATATTTAAAATAACAAATTTTATATTGGCCTTGCAAAAAATGTCAGTTTGTTAAAAATGTCTATTATAATCTGCTATGTAAAGTTACTTCTCTCTTGATTTTAATCACGATTACCTTCTTCGACATGATGAGTAGTTTGCTGTGGAGGTTGTGGCGTTTCCTGTGACGGAGGGGGTAAAGCAAAGATCATGGTACTAGGATTTTGTTGCGCCTGTGGCGACAAACGTCCACGATGACGTCCATGATGAGCTTCAGCTTCATCTAAAATATTTAGGTTTTATTTAGTTTTAGTTTTAAAAAATTTAAAAAATTTATTAATATAAAAAATAAATTACCTCCGTGTTTGCTTTGGAAACATCCAGCATATACTCCTTGAAAATAATTATAATTAAATAAATATAATTTATTAGTAAGGTTCGAATTTATATGGATGAAAAGCGCAAAATATTAGCAAAAATTTAAAAATATAAATAGAAAAACGTAAAATTTAGAGTAAAATATGGAAAAAGTGACCAAATAACTGTTAATTTTATTTTAGATTTTTAAGAATTTATTGCGAAAATTGAGTATTTTCAGTTAGTTATTCAATTTTCCGTTAATTTTTTAAAAAGAATCAAAATAATAATTAACATTTTACTAAAAATTGGTAATTTTAACTTTTTTTAAAACTTTTTTTTCGCAGGGACCCCAATTTTCCTGGATTGCCCAAAATTCGGCATATTTTGACCTATTCGGATTTTTAAACTTTCTTGACACTTAAAAATTGGCTTTATATGTTTTGGCACTTTTCTTTACTATTAGGGTATAAACTAAGTTTTAAGCCACACTTGGTTAGGCAGCTTAAATAATTATAAGAATTCAACAAAATGCTATCAGAGTGCAAATTATTATGTATAATCCTATGAAAGTTTCGTATTTTTTGTCGAAAACTACATTTATATCCATTTTTGTATTTATCTTCCAGCCCTCTCTACCTTCCTTAAATTTGGAGATCTTCTTTCAAGTGTATTTTCGTTTCCAAATCTTCAAGAGTATACTCATATTCGTGTATAAAAATTGAGTAAATTGGAGATATGAAACTTGAGATATAAATTTTCAAACTTAAATGGTTAAAGGGGACTAAAAACTTAGTTTACACATTAATAATAATTTAATGATGAGCATATATTTTTGGACTTTTTAGCCAAAACCTTTAATAAATGACGAAATATGGAATAAATAATGGATATGTTTGCTAAGGAATAAATGAATTGGTTCAGGAAGAATTAATTTCCATATTATTTCCAACTTTATTTATTACCCGTCAACAAAAGCAGATCCAAAAACAAGCATTGGATTAGAATCAACTCTAAAACATTCATTTGAACGGCGTAGATTATCAATACTGTGATTTGAATCTTGAATGTTTAAATTCACACCATGTATATAATTATAAATTTTTAAATCAACAGAATAAAAATTAAGAATTTTAATTCTAAGAGTAAAATGTAATGGTAAGAGGAATAGGGAGTGAAGAGGGACTCCTCATGTAGTTGCTTTAATAGGCTGACTTTAGCGCCTGCCCCTTAATTAATCGAATGAAAGATCGTAGAAGATTGAAGACAAAAAATTGAAGATCGAAGAGGATCGAACGTAAAAATATTCTCATGTAGTTGCACCTATCGTCTGACACTAATTATATGTTGCACTAATCGGCTGGCTTAATGTTATTGGCCCCTGCCTTAATTAACCGAATGAAAGATCGAAGAAAAGGATAAAAATTTGAATAAGACCGAAAGAAAAAACATTCCCATGTGGTTGCACTTATCGGCTGACTGAAAATTTTTTGGCCGCGTGCCTTTATTAAGCTGCCATTTTTGGGTTGACATAGATTTAGCATCAGAGATTTGTTTCAAATTTCGATTTGAAAGTCTATTTACATTTTCGAAAATAGACTTTTCTTGTTTTTCTTTCAATTTTTGTAATTATTTTCGATTCGTTTTTATGTTATACATACAATTTTTTCCAATATGATAGAACGTAATTCTTGTTATGTACGAGACTTGTATGTCTGCGTACTAACAAGAATAACAACAAGATAAGCCAGTATCTAACAACTGTGCTTTATCTACAATAATATATACAATAAGGCGAACAATAGGAATATGGCAAGATGCCGAATATGTGGAGACAGAATAGAATAACACTGCGACAATAAGACTCAGACCGCGACTGAATAATAGGAGGGCTTTTATACTAAGCCAATACCCAACAATTCTTGTAATTAACGAGAACTTGAGTTATTCTCGAAACTAATTTATCAATGAATTCTATTTATTAATATTCAAATATTTATTTTATCAAACATCAACATTTAGACAGACATGTTTCGCTCTAGTATAAATCAAAATTAATAAAATAATAATTGAAATATTTAATATTAAGCAAAATCTGCTTTAAAATGTTTTGAATTTTTTTTATCTGTTAGGGTTTAGAATAGAGTTGTCGGTTTCAAACACAAATTAACGAGAGTTATCGAAGGTTTTCTATTCAGTTTATCGGTTCGGTTACCCGAAGAATCAGGTGAAACCGACAACCCTAGTTCAGAGATTTCTATAAATTTATCAAACATTTTCTCATTCTTGAGGTAAAAGAGAAAAATATATTAAAGGGGATAATAAGAGAAAAAATTACTAAGAGTTTAATATTCTTAGAAATGTAAATTATTTAAGTATTCAAATTTTAATTATTCCACCTGCTTGAAAATATGAATAGACCAGTCAGAGCCTTAGTAGTTGTTTTAATTGAAAAAGATACGAAATAGTTTATACATAGAATTAAATTAGGCATTTTTTAATTAAAAAAGATATATTTTGTAAAGTCAATTTTTAAATAAATTATCAAAATACAATGAAATCCTTTCTATTTTCGTTCGATTTTGAAATCTATACCACTATAAGTACAGTTACGTCCAACATAATTTATCAAGAAAACAATATTCGGATTGTCAATATTGGCAACTTCATAGCTAGAAGAATACATTACATCCCCATATTGAATAAATTGTTTTGTTTTGACACCTTCTCGATTATGCAAATAATTAAAATTCCAGACTGACACCCAATCACGAACTTTAAATTCAATTTTGGACACAATAGATGAACAATTTGTTGAAGTTGTAATTTTCTAAAATTTTATAGTTAACGAAACAAAATTAAAAATCTCTCAAGTCTCTAATTAATTATTGAAGACCATCCCGGTTAAAGTAAAGTTTGTGTTACTGGCTAGAGTAAAGACCCCACCGGCTAATGTATACCAGTGCTTAGTCTGGCTCCGGGAGCTAGCTCCGGAGCTGGCTCCGCGGAGCCAAAGCCGTAGCTAAGATTTAAAAACACGGAGCCAGGAGCCGGAGTCAACAAGGGGTTGGGGCCGTTTTGGCTCGAGAACAAAAAAGTGGCACTTAGGCGAGACGTTATGTATCTCTAATAAAAGCACACTAAAATTAAATTTAAAAATGAAACTCAGAACTTTAACTAGAATTTTTATGGTATTTTTCTTACGTTCTCTATTAATTCAAGTATTGAAGGATGCAAGCTTGAAGTTATACAAACATGAGGAAATCTAGCTCCATCATTAAAAATATCCATAATAATTCCATTACATTGTTCCGTATTATTGCACAAAGTAAACTCAACAGAAAATTTAATAAAAGTCTTCAAATGATCTTTAACAAATTTCATTGCCTCAGATTCAAATTTCTCAATACAATATTCCAAAATAGTTTGTCTGGTATTAAGCTCCATTACTTCATTTTCAAAAAGTAATTTAATTAAGACTGGATTGAAAATAACATTATAAAATTCAGCTTCTTTATAGCCACAACGAAAAAGTTTTTCTAGCCAATAACGGACAATACACATTTCTTTGACATTTTTAGGAAATAAAGGTAGCTCCAAAAACATGCGGTATATATTTTTTGAGCCTTTAAAAAATAATTTTAGTCTGATATTACCAAGGTGGACGCTTCACTAAAGTGTACCAATCTCTTTATTTAATTGGTCATTGAATGGGGCGATACCTACAACCATAGACGATACATTCACGTCAGAAGTGGATCGGAAATGACGAAGGTGACGAAATCGAAAATGGTTCAAAACTCGGAACCCGGAAATCCCACTAAATTTTCCAAAATCGGGAAAAAACTGACCATTTCTTACTTCAACTAAAACGCGGACTGGGGGCGAATTAGGAATCTTTAAATCTTATTTTTTACACTTCTGCTACACGTGTGTATTAATTAGAGATCGGAACGGGATCGAGACCCGGTCCTTTTTCCCGGTTGTTTTGAAGATGGCGGGAGAAACCGGGATCAGGAATTCCCGGTTTCCCGGTCCGGGTCCCTCACGGTCAACCTTAAGAACCCGTTTCCCGGACCCGGTTTTTTCAAAATTCCGATCTCTAGTATAAATCCCATTAAATAGTAATTTAAGCCCAAGAATTTTAATAAGTCAGACATTTTTTAAATATAGGTATATAAAACAAAATTTTACATTCTTCATCAGTTAGGTGATGTTTATACAAAAGAATAACAGCTTCACAAGATTCATTAAAACTCAAAAATAGAGGAATACGTTCACTCACTGCTTGTTCCCACTTAAATTAATTTTTGGTCTCAATCCATCTCTCAAACTAGGGTAAACTGAAAAAATGTTTGGAAGTATCGGTGACTTTTAACTTCGAAGAAAGGTGTCTTAATGATTGAGGAGGTGCTCCTAGTACACGCTTGGAAATTTTTCATGTGAGAGATGGATTGAGATTACTAAGGATCGGATTTATATTTAAATAAGGCACAAAAACGACCTTGGTCATGAACAAGCTTTGACTGACCAGTGTCTGACCATTGAATTCTAATAGAATAAAGACAGAAATAACCAGTGATAGATGTAATAAAAAATGGAGAGACAGTGGTCAGTTCGCGGGCAGGGCCGCTTCAGTGATTTATTTAAATATAAATCCGAGCCCTAGAGATTACTATTAAAAATTTAAATTAATTTTCACCTTTTCCTTGAGATGACCGTTTAATGAAAAGTCATAAGAATGTCGTTTAATATCAATTTCCTGATAATTAGTAAAAGATTGCTCCATAACAAATTTATCGACCTTTAAAAATATACCTAATTTTTCAAAAAAACTTTTTAAACATACAATTTTAATATCAAAATAATCACGTGCCAATTCATTTTTATATTCATTAATAAAGCTATTAAAATAGCGATTGGTTTTTTGGAAAGTTAATAATTTATTGAAATTGAGATATTTAAAAACATCAAGTTTTACTTCGGCTGATAAATTGTTTAAAATTTTTGTAGGAATTTTCTCCTGAAATTGAGGAAAAAAATTTATTGAAATAAGTGTGTCGTTGTTTTTCTTAATTTGTATAACTCGGCTTAAAAAATAGGAAAAATTACCAAGCGCAATAAGACTCAAACACGGGTGGGGGCTAACTCGAGGAATTCCAAATCGCGGTACAGACAGGTCACGGAACGACAAATCACGGAATTTTTAACATTCCGATTTGGAAAATATTCCGTGTTTTGATCATTCCGTGAGTTACCCCTACTCAAATACCTATTAGAAACACGAAAAACGTTCGCTTAACGATCTCCCATTGAACTTATTTAATTTTAGGAAACTTGAAAGACTTTATTACAGAACATCGACAACTCTTAACAAACATTCTAATAAAATTTTACAATCGAGGTTTCAGTTAACGACAAATTAATTGAAGCATCCTCCTGGTCGCCTTTACCAACTTCTTTATTACAATCACAACACTTTTGTATTATATCATCAGTTTGAACGGATATATTTTTGAATTTAGTAGTCCGCTCCTCCGGAAAATAAATAATCCATCCTAATATCCATTTCAATAAATTGAATAAGAATTTTAGAATCCAATTTTTGGTTAATGACGAAAAAAATGAAGCCTCCTTATCTACTTTATCAACTTTTTCTGTTAAAGTAGTCGATTGGCCTTTATCTTCAACTTTAGATAAATCACCATATAAATCCAGATTTGCATTATTATTACTTGGAAGAGACATTATTTTTAGAATAATCAACTAAAAAATAATTTTTATCAAAGAAAAAGAAATCCTAAACAATCTCATAAAGAAATAAAAAAATTAAATGCGAATTTTTATATTAAAAAGTTTCAAAATAATTTAGAAGGAATGAATAAATTAAATGCAAGAAGGAAAGTTTTTATATAAAAATTTGTTGCTTTGGGAGTATTTCCCCGTAAGTCCGCAATGTCTGTCCGCAACCTTTTTTCCCATTTCCTCCTCCTTCCAACATTCTTCTCATAGAGATTAAGAATAGTCAAAGGTTAATAATTGCCAATAAATAATTTGAATTATGTAAGGAGGCAATATTTACTATGAGGGAAGCATCATTTATGAATTAAATTTGTTTTAAATTTATGTTTTAAATTTGTTTGCGGATCAATGAATATTTTTAAACTTTTAAAAACCGGGGAAGGAACCAGTAATTTTTTACAAAGAATATTCTACCAATAAAAAATGGGTACTTATTTGGTCCCCCAATCAATTTTTCTGGTAAAGATGGACAAAATGGCCCGTATTCTGAATAATGTAGAACACATCTAGCTGTGTCAAATGAACCAAAATCAACGTAATCCGATAGGTTTAGTATTATGTCATCTTTTTGTCAGCACGTCCAATTGATTTGATCACACAGCTCGACGTGTTCTTTATCAATCAAGCTCTTTGTTGATTACTCTCCAGGTTGATTTAATTAAATAATTACAATTCATAAATTTTCAATGGACGAAGTTTTGGTCGATCGAAGCTCTGCCCTGTTGGAAAAATTACATAACCAAGTTTTTAACTATATGTTTGTCATCCAATAATGTTAAACTTGTATTAACAAATTTGTGTAAAAAATACAGGGTGCGGCAAATTAGCGGCCGCTTTTCTTTTGGCTATAACTTTTTTCATTTTGAATGAAAATTGATAATTCTTTTTTTCCTGGAATCCTGATACTCTAAGAATTTTTTTGATACAAAATCGCCTTTAAATTTTATAATTTAGTCTGATTAATCTTCTCTCAAAGTTTAAGCAAGATTTTTTGGATAAAAGCTGGCCTGTATTAAAGGCTATTATTTTGTTATGAGAAATTTATATATCATTCGAATCAGCTCTCCAATCTGATTCGAATGACGTCAAAATCAGGCGTCTATCACGTAAATGAACCGAGATATGTCTCACTGAATGATAAATTAAAATAATATTGGAAAATATAAAATTTTTGAGTGAAATTTTCAAAAATGAGATCATAAGCTATTTCGATGCTCCTGAACGAGTCGAGTCGATTGGTACTAAAATCATCGGGATCTAAACATTTTTGACGAAGTTATGATCAATTAAAATTTGACCAGAAAAAATGTTTTTTGATACTTTTAAATGTTTGGCCCGACTTATCTTCACAATCTGTGAACAAAATTCCTATTATTTGGTATCAAAAAAATTCTTAGAGTATCATGAATCCAGGAAAAAAAGAATTATCAATTTTCATTCAAAATGAAAAAAGTTATAGCCAAAAGAAAAGCGGCCGCTTATTTGCCACACCCTGTAAATTAAATTTTGAAACAGGTTTATAAAAAAGGTTTATAAAGAAGAGACCGGATCGAAACGAGTTCCGAACGAAAACCTCGATTATCAAAATTTTTCGAGATATCTTGTACAACAGTCCCAGTCCGATCTCTAATACAAACTATCAAAAAATAATTAAATTAAAAAACAAAAGATTGAAAAATCAAAAATTTAAGAAATTTGAAAAAAAAGTATTTTTTAAATCAACTATCGAATTTAAATTAATTCATTTTATTTTCGCTCGATTTTAAAATCCATCCAAGAAATACAGCCAGGACAAACATAATTTATTGAGAAAACAATATTCGGATTCTCAATATTGGCAATTTCATAGCTAGAAGAATATTTAACAAGCCCACATTTAGTAATAAATCGTTTTGTCTTGACACCTTCTCGGTTATGCAAATAATTAAAATCCCAAACTCGTCTCAAATTATAAACTGTAAATTCAATTTTTGGCACAATAGATGAACAATTTGTTGAGGTTGTGATTTTCTAAAATTTTGTATTTAATAATTTCTGGGAAAATTGTATTGATTATTGATGTAACCGTCTAAATTCATCTTTAGGACAAATTCATTTTGGCTGGCCAATTGTAACACAAAGGAAAATCAAAATTTTGGGTTTCAGTCCCTAATTGGCCGGCCAACTTGAATTTGTTATAAAACGAATTCATTGATAAATTTAAAGTTATGTATTTTAGGAAAAAACGGTGAGAAAGCTGAGCTCTCAGAAATACAGGTCCATGACAACTGAAAAACCATAGGGGGCGAAGGGTCATTTTTAATATCATTCAACTGCTCGGTGAACTCCGAATACATATTGTTTATGCGAATAGGTTTCTGGACAGATTGGATTTTGCCTTTATTTCTTACATTTTTGATAAATTCAAGTATTGAAGGATGCAAGCATGAAGTTATACAAACATGAGGAAATTTAGCTCCCTCATTTAAAATATCCACAACAATTCCATTACCCTGCCCATTGTTATCATTCAGAGAAAAACCAACACAAAATTTATCAAAAATCTTCAAATGATCTTTAACAAATTTCAATGCTTCATTCTCAAATTTTTCAATACAATATCTTAAAGACGTTTGTTTTGTATTAAGTTCCTTTACTTCATTTTCAAAAAGTAATTTAATTAAGACGGGATTGAAAATAACATTATAAAATTCAGCTTCTTTATAGCCACAACGAAAAAGTTTATCCAACCAATAACGAATAATACACATTTCTTCAATATTTTTTGGAAATAGAGGCAGATCCAAAAACATATTGCGGTTTAACTTTTTTGAGTCTTTAAAAGATAAATTATAGTCTGATCTCAGCAAGTTGTAGACTTGAACACTTCACCTAAGTGTACACATTTTTTAAATTGAATGGTCATTGGATCGGGCGATACCCAAAACACCCTAGGCGATATCCACATATGCATATGTATGAATCTCATTATAGTTTATGCCCAGGTTTACAACTAGCTGAGTCAACATTTAAATTATATATAAAATAAAATTTACTTTCTTCTTTAGTTAGGTGATGCTTATGCAATAGTATATCAGCTTCACGAGAATCATTAAAACTCAAAAATAGAGGAATGCGTTCACTCACTGCAAGTTGCAACTAAAATAAATTTAGGTTAATCCATCTCTCAAACTAGATTGAGATTATTATTAAGAATTAATTTTCACCTTTTCCTTGAGATTATCGTTTAATGAAAAGTCATAAGAATTAGCTTTAATATCAATTTCCTGATAATTAATAATATATCGATCTATAACAAATTTGTCGACCTTTAAAAATATACCTAATTTTTAATCACAAAATTTTTAAACTTACAATTTTAATATTAAAATAATCACGTGCCAACTCATTTTTATACTCATTAATAAAGCTATTAAAATAGCGATTGGTTTTTTGTAAAGTTAATAATTGATTGAAATCGAGGTATTTAAAAATATCAAGTTTTTCTTCATTTGCTAAGTCGTTTATAATTTTTGTAGGAAGCTTCTGCTGAAATCGAGAAAAAAAATACTTAATTCCTTTATCAACTTTTTCAGTTAAAGTAATCGATTGGCCTTCATCTTCAGCCTTGGGCAAGCCATCATCATGATCTACATTAGCATTACTTTGAAGAGACATGATTTATAATAATCAACTAAAAATAAATATCCTTTATCAATAAGAAAAATAAAGCGTTAACAACCTCATAAAGATATCAAAAAATGAAACAAAAATGTTAAATAATGAAGCTACGAATTTAAAAAATAGTCGCATGAAGAAAAGCTTTTATATAAAAATTTAATTGATAAAAAACATTTCGCCAAAAATTTAATATTTGGCTATTTTTTAAAATAAATTATTTCTTATTTTTATTTCTCATCATTGTTTGAAAGTTTTTTTTCTATTTTCTTAATTTTTATTTTAATTTTTAGACAAAAATTTTAAGTTTTTATTGGACAATTCTTCAAAAAATATTCTTCAAAAATGGCGCAAGTTATGCATATTTGGCGAAATAATCCAAAAAATGCTACTCCATACCTCGAATCGCTCGGTGATCCTCAAAGACAGACCTCAGAAAAGCAAATAATTATCGAAAATTTGGATGATTGGAAAGTTATTACGGCTACATGGTTCGAAATGGCACAATATCTAAGCGTTTTGGAAACTTTAGCCAACGACCAAAACTTTGCTGGAAGAGGAAAGGCTGCTTTACTTTGTTCTAAAGTTGCTTATTGTTTGGAAAATTACGAAAAGGCGCTTGCCTTCGCTCTTGATTCTGACAACAATTTTAGTTCAACACCTCGACAAGACGATTTTAAGGAGCATGATAGCTTGGTATTTTTAATTTTTTATTTATTTTTTATGGGTCCACCCCTAAAGACCTATTGACCCTGAATAACTACAAATTTTAAATGGGAATATCGAGGGACTTATAGGCATTAAGGTAGATAATACCCAGCTCTATCAAGATAAGTACCCACTTGTGTATTTTAGAACCAATGGAGCTGTATTATGAGTGTGTGCCATAACTCTGAGTGAGCGGGAATCGCTATCCCCTTTCAATAACTCCGAATCTATCGTATTCCCTTAATCCCTCCGAATCCCTTGATATCCCCCCTTCATGGTTCTTCAGTGTGTAGGCCTTCTGGGTTTCAGTCTTCTCGTTTTTTTAATAAAAAATTTTTTAGTATGTCAACAAAATTATTGAACAAGCTCTCGATACTTACAAAAAGAAGAGGAATCAAAAAATGGATATTGAACCAAAATTAGCTGCTCTAATCGATCGCATTTTTCAACAAAACCTCGAACGTCGCGATTTTAATTCAGTAATTGGCTTGGCTTTTGATACTCGACGAATTGATATGGTGGAGACTGCAATTAAGTCAAACGAGGCGCTAGACAAAACACCTGTAATGATTGAAACGCTCAATAAAGTTTGGGAATCACAATTGGATATTGAGTTTAGAACTCTGGTGCTCGACTTGATTTTCCATATGTTGGACGCTGATTTGCAAATAGAAAAGAAGGGGTCGCAGAATTTGGCTTTGAAAGTGCTTTCTATATGCCAGGTTTTTAAATTTTTGTTTTGTTTGGTCCTTCCTCATGGGCATAGGTTTTCCTACGGTTGTTATTTTTCTTTTTGGATATTGTTTTTTGTTATTATTTCCTTTTTGTCGGAATGTCCTTTTTCTCTTTTTTTTCTTTTCAATTAGCCTTTGATCTCTGATGAACGGAGGATTTTTGTCACTCCATTATGGACGGGAGAGGAAAGGCTTACCTTCTTACTTGGGCCTCTTCCCTCTTTTTTTTATTTTCAATTAGCCTTTTGAACTTATTGATGGACGAAGGACTTTCCATTCCCTGTTTGAGTATTTTATCACTCTTGCCTATTCACTGGCCTCTTCCCTTTTCCTAGGCTTCTCTTCAAAACCTTTCACTAAATTTTTTTCTTTTTCAGTGTTTGATCAAATTAGAACGTCCTGCCCAAGTTGCACAGATTTTCAATAATCTTTTATCGAAGGTTTTTATTTATTTATTTTCTGCTAATTTACCAATTTTAAGAAAAACACTCTCGTTGCCTATCAACTTGCTTTTGATCTTTACGAAAATGCACCTCAAGAATTTTTGGAACAACTCAAGGAGCTTTTATTCAAAAAAGAAGATTCCCCAGAAAATGAGGAAACAAAGCCGTCCCCAGAAAACAACAATTTAAAGTTGATACTTAGCGGTGAAGAAACGATTAAACATCATATGCAATTTTTGATAAAGAATAACCACACGGATATGTTGATTTTGAAGAATATAAAAGATGTAGTCCGAGGATCCTGTGCTCATAATGCTACTGTTATTGCTAATGGTTTAATGCATACTGGGACGACTTGTGATGATTTTCTTAGGTTTAATTTAATATTTTAAATTAGAGTATCACTCCTTCCACCGAAACCCCGACGATTTTTTAGGCAAAAACCCCCCACTTTGAAGGCCCATCGCGGCAAACTCCTGTCCACGAGACTCTCGACCCTTAAGGGGCGGGGTGCTACCCTATTTTAAATTCAATATTTTCTTTATATGTTTTTTAGAGAGAATTTGGATTGGATTTCTAAGGCGACCAATTGGAATAAATTTAATGCTGTTGCATCACTTGGGTTGATTCATAAGGTTTTTTGATGATTTCAGAATTTATTTTATTTATTTTCCTCAGGGACATGAACGCGAAGCTCGAAAGATCCTCGATCCTTATTTGCCCAGAGGGGATGTTGATCCATATGGCTTTAAAGAGGGAGGATCGCTTTATGCATATGGTTTGTTCATAATTTCCTAACCCATTTCTAGCAGGACCTACACGGCGTTGGGCCCCAGGTGTCCACTCTTTTCCACCTATTCGTTTTTGATATTTAACAAATATACTTATTAAAATATGTGAGCAAACGAAAATTTTGGTCGGTATCAAAATTAGGAGATTGAACGAGTGATTTTTTGCCTATTCCCGGCTTTTCTGGGTGTTAAAAATTGGCGTTAAATCATTTTTTAATTATGACATATTAATTTAATAAAATTTTAGGTTTAATCCACGCAAATCATGGCAATCAAAGCGTCATTAACTACCTCACTGATCAATTAAACAAAGCCACTACAAGTGCTGTTCGTCATGGAGGATGTTTGGGTTTGGGATTAGCTGCATTGGGAACTCGTAGTGTCAAAATTTATGAACATTTGAGAGAATGCTTGTATAGTCAAAATGAAGCTGTTTCTGGTGAAGGAGCTGGAATTGCAATGGGATTAGTTTTGGCGGGTTCGATGAACCAATCTGTAAATTATTTTGTAAAAATTTTAATTTAAAAAACTCTAAGGCTTTTGATGAAATGCGAAGCTACATTTTGGATACTCAACACGATAAAATTCAGCGTGGATTGCGTACTGGAATTGCTATGTTAGCTTATGGAATGTTGGAGAAAGCTGAACCGTTTAGTTTTTTTTCTAATTTTGAGGAAAATTAATTTTTTTTTAAAGTTGGATTGAGATTCTTGAAAGTTTCCATTCCGAGTCGATAATGCGACAAACTGCTGTGTGCATGGTATTTTTTGATAAAAAATTTTTTTTTAATTCGCATTTAACGTGTAGATTGCTATGGCTTACGCGGGAAGTGGAAATGCTGAAGTTGTTAAACGACTTTTGGAAAAAGTTGCTGCGGATCCTAGTAGTGATGTTAAACGATTTGCTACAATTGCTATTGGTTTTGTTCTTAGCGGGTTTTTTAATAAAATTTTTTTGAATCGATTTGAATCACTTTAGGAACCCCGAACTTTGCTTGAGTCATACCGGAATGTTATTTGAACACTTTAATGGTCATATTCGTTATGGAGCTGCTATTGCGTTAGGAATTGCTTGTGCTGGATCTGGATATAAGGTTAGATTTTTGTGGTCGGAAAATTTTGAGTTTTTGGGGATTTCTAAATGGGACCCTTCAATAGAGCAAGGGCGTATCCAGGGGGTCGGTTTCGGGGGGGCTAACACTGGGTGGGCGCAAAAATTTTTGGCGTTTACTTTGGCGTTCCTACGGCAAATTTTTTTGTACATAACTTTTTATATTTTCAGCGCCGCAGGCGAAAATTTTTTGAATTTTAGAAGGCCGTAGGCCAAAAAATACACTTTTTCAGCGCCGCAGGCGAAAATTTTTTTGAATTTGGAACCGAAGAAGCCAGATTTCTTCCTTTTTTTAGCGCCGCAGGCAGAAATTTTTTGAATTTGGAGGGCCGTAGGCCAAAAAAGTTTACTTTTTAGCGCCGCAGGCGAAAATTTTGAGGATTTTGGAGCTCAAGAAGCCAGATTTCTTCCATTTTTTGCGCCGCAGGCGAAAATTTTTTAAAATTTGAGGGTTATAGGCGAAAAAATTTCACTTTTTCGACCATCCTTCTCCTAATTTTTTCCCCCTTTCCCCCATTTCGGGGGGGGCTCTAGCCCCCCCCAGCCCCCCCCTGGATACGCCCTTGCAATAGAGTAGTTAGGAGGTTGGAGTAAAACACACCTGTCTACGACGCCCTGACGCCTCTTTCATCCCCTCCCATTTTTGAAAAAATGAAAAATATTCTTTAGGAATCCGTTTCTCGTCTTGAACCTTTGTTGCAAGCCAAAGAAAACTTTGTTAGACAAGGAGCATTAATTGCTTTATCTTTTGTATTAATACAACACACTGAGTCTACATGTTCAAATGTTGTCGAGTTTCGCAAGACAATTACCAAAACTATAACTGAAAAGAGTGAAGATACAATTACTAAGGTTTGACGAAGGGAATATTTTTTATTAACTTTGAATTTTTTTAGTTTGGCGCCATTGTTGCTCAAGGAATTTTGGATGCCGGTGGACGAAATGTCACCCTTTCCTTGCATAACCGTGATGGACAGCCTGACATGCCTTCAGTTTTGGGAACCTTTGTGTTTTTACAGCATTGGTATTGGCATTCGTTGACTCATTTTATCTCTTTGGCTTTTCAACCAACTTGTCTGATTGGACTAAATAAAGGATTAAAGGTTTGGATTTTCTTTGGGAGTTTGGTAATTTTTTAAAATTAGATGCCCAAAATTGTCTTTCGATGCAATACCAAGGCTTCTTACTTTGCTTATCCTCCACCATTGGAAGATAAGAAAAAGGTGGAAGTTGAAAAAGTAGAAGTAGCTGTGCTCTCTACAACAAACAAAAAGAAGGGAGGAGAAAAGAAGAAGGAACAAGGTTGTGTTTTTAATTTTAGAGAAATCAATAATTTTTCTTTTAAAGAACCAGAAAAAATGGAAGTTGATGAGCCTACGGATGAGACACATTCTGATGATAAAGAGAAGTCGGATGAAAGGTTTGATTTTTCCTTAAATTGGGGGCTGGGAGTTTTATAGCTGTTTAATCGCTAGGTGTCAGGCATGTCACGGGTTAACTTAAAATTAGACCCAGACTTTTTTCTGACCCGAAGTCCGATTAGAAAAAATTTTTAAAATCTGACCCGAAATTCCTCAACTTTCTCTTAACCCGTGACATCCCTGCTAGGTATATAGGAGACGTATTTGGTTGCGTAAATGACTTGAAAACTTGTCGGCGATAAAACCTTGATATAATATCCTCTTCTATGTATAATTTTCTTATTTTTCCAGAGTTAATAAAGAAGCAGTTCAAGAGCCTTCTTTCCACAATATTTCAAATCCAGCTCGTGTAGTTCGTCTTCAACTACGTAAATTGTCAATGCCAACTGAGGGATCTCACTATACGCCAATTAAATCTATAACGCGTGGAGGAATAATAATGTTTGAGCGTTTAAATGAAGACGAAGAAGAGGAATTAGTTGAGGCTGCTATAGCTGGAGGTATAAGTAGTGATTCTGGTGATTCAAAGGATGGAATGAAAACAGTTGCCCCACACGAACCATTTAATTTCTCATTGTTAAACTATTAAAAATATTCGGGTGATTTCTTTTTGTGTTGTAAGGGGGAGACAATATGTGACGATTATAAAATAAAATTTCATAAATATTTTTTGAATAATTTGTTTAAAGTGTTTGTGTTGTTTTTGACATTCTAAAAATATTTTTTAAATTTATTTTGGTTATACCTCAAGGTACCGCCGAGCTACTATAACTACTAGTGATAGGAAATTTTGAAAAACCTGGAGTTCCTCGACTCTGGAGTTTGATTTATTGACCTGGGCCGGATCCTGGGCCTGTAGTCCAGGAAAAACCCAGAAAGGCCAAAAAATGCCTGGGCCTGCACCCAGGCTGATCTCTAATAGCTACGTTCAAAAATGTCGAATCCGGGACGCCCTGACTCGGTGAGGTGCATCGAACCATATCAGGGTGTTTTGGATTTTGGCAATTTTGAACGAAGTTATAGCTCGGCGTTACCTTAGCCTGTTCCTTTTTTATTTAAATTTTTTAGGTTTTAAAAATTAGATTTTAGCTAGTTTTTAATGTCTCTTTCAAACAATAATGATGAAAATGGTGAACAGGATTTAAGTGATGGATGGTCAAAAGTTGAAGATGAAGGTCAATCGAGTTCGTTAAGTGATGATATAACTAGACAAAGTTTAAATGTGACTGGAGAGAGTGACAAAAGTGTTAGAAACCAATCGACGTCATATTCGTCGTCAAGGGCCAATAGTTGGATTGTAAGGTTTATTTGGATTTTTATTAGATTTTTTAATTTTTTGGGAGTTTCTCTGTATAATGAGCTACTAGAGATTGAGCTGGGCCTAGACCAATGCCTGTGTTTTTCCTGTACCCTTCCAGGTATTTTTGATCATCCTGGGGTTTTCCTGGACTACAGACCCGCCCCAGGTCAGTAAATCAAACCAGGGACCCAGGAGCAGGCCCAGGCTTTTCAAAAATCTCGATCTCTAATGCCTACTGGTCTGTATAGCTCTTCCGGTACCTTAGTTAAATGCTCTTCCGGTACCTTAGTTAAACGACTATTACGGCGCAAGTAAGAACCGACTTACACAAAAAATCATTTTTAAATTTAATTTAAATTATGAAAAAAAATTTTTTCAGAATCTTCTTGGAGTTCGAAACAAACCAGACCCCCTCACAGACTGGGATAATCTTTACAATTTGAAAAACCAATCATTATTGAGAAAGGATTGCCAAAAATTAATACAACAAAGAAGCAATATTTCTTCAAGATGGACTGTGCCTGAAATTGAAAGCCTTATGACTTTATATTGTAAAAGACGAAATGTTGGTTATGAACAAGACAAAGGATGGTTAGAAATACTGGGAAAATTGTTGGAATTCCCTTTCGATAAATGCAACCTTTTTAATGTTTTTTGGGCTATTACAACGAAATATATTCCGAGGTTTGTTTTGGATAGGAGGTTTTAAGAAAATAATCTTTGACAGGATTTAGAGCCCCACTCCCTAGTTACGTGCCTGTTTTTCTGGTTTACTCATGTTTCTTATTGAGTTGTTTTATTAAGGAGACTTTTTCCTATAAGTTAGGTTTTTACTTGCTTTTAAGTAGGTGTCTTTCGGGGCTTTTTTGGGGGCTTACGGATAGTTTTCTAAAATTCTGATATTAATTTGAATGTAAAAATCCGAAGAATTAATTCAGCATTCTTGCAAGGAAACATCCTGAACTGTAACCATAAATTCCACAATTTTTTGCATCATCGTGTAGAGCAGGGTCGATAACCTATTGCTAATTTTTGGCTTTTTAGACCCTAACCCCCAACTCGGAAAATTATAAAGCTTTTAAAATTTTCGTCCTTTAGAGCGGCTTTGGTTACACTTCAAGATGTTTTCTTGTTAGGTCTCTCTTTCTTAACATTATTTTTATTTTTAACCTAAACCCCCCCCCCTCCCGTAACTCGTTGAATTTTCATATTTTTTAAGATCACCAAAAATGTTTGATTTATTACGCCTTTTAATGCAATACCATGACCCTCAACTTTGCTCATTTTTGGATTCCTTCAAAATTCAATCATCAGAATTTACAAGTTTTTGGCTTCGGACTTTGTTATGTGTAAATATGGATGATGATTTGTGTAATTTACTTTGGGATAGATATTTTGAAAAGGTTTGGGGAATTTTTAGAAAAATTTTCAAAAAAAATTTTTTTCTTCTAGGGAGACCCTTTCCTTATTTTCTTCGTTTCTTTGGCTTTTGTACAAAGTGTAAAGGATGAAATACTTTTATTAACTGAACGTGACAAAATTCTTAATTTACTCAAAGATATTCCAAGCAAAATGACAAGAGATGACTTAACTGATCTACTTGAAATTTGTTCTGTTCACTTAAATTTGACACCGATTTCCGTGCGAGAGGTTTTTTAAATTAATTAATTGATGTAACTAAGGACGGGTTCTTGCCAAAAAATTTGAAATTAGGAGAGAGTTATGATATTAGCACCGGGAAGACATCGATCCTACAACCTTTTATAAGTTATTGCTAGCTGTCTTTGCTCACCATGTACTGGTGCTCGACTGAGCTAATGGAGCGATGCTTCCTTCTCCTTAACCCCCCGTCTAGTTAACGTTTTTTTCTTAAACACCTATATTTCTCTGATTCTTTTGGGCCTACCATTTTTTAATGCCTTTTGGATCTCCTTTACATTAGGGGAATGAAGAGCAAAAAATAAATAAGGCAAGTGAACTTCCAAGTGCTATTGACCCAAAGCTATTGACCCAAGCATTTATAATTAATTACATTGAATGCCAACATGGAAAAGCAACTTTAGAATTTTTATTCCTTTGTTACGCCTATGAAATTATTTTTTTGAAATATTAAAAAAATTTCTTTAAGGATTTTCATTGTATGCTATTTGGCTCAAACTTACTAGACGAATGTTCTGAACAGCCTTTAAATCGACTTATTTGCCTTTCAATTTCTGCTCAAGAGCTTTATAAACGTGCTATTGACCCAAAAATTACAAATTCAAATTTTTCTTATTTTATTATTGACACTCGACCACAAAAAAGTTTTAATGCTGGATCTATTTCTGGTGCTTTTAATTTAAATGCTGAAACGGTAAAAATAAAATTTTTTTTTAATATTGAAAATTTTTTTTAATTTTGAAAAAATTTTGAAGATTTTTTTAAGGAGAAGACTTTTTTGAAAAAAAGTCTTTTTTAATTTTTTTTTGAAAAGTTTATTTTTAAAAACTAATAAAAAAATTTTCCCAACAAACTATTTTTTATTTTTCAATTTTTTTTCAAAATATTTTTGAAAATTTCAAAAAAAAATTTTTTTTTCTTTTGTAGATTGTTGAAGACCCAGACAAGTTCGGCTTTGCAATGTCGTCACTTTTAAAATTTAAAACTGAAACTTGCCCTAAAGACCACATTTGTTTTGTCGGTTCTGGACATGAAGAAGAAGACCAATTTATGTTTATGGCTATTTCTCGTTTTCTCCATCAAAATTTAGAGCACATTTCCTATGCCGAGGGAGGATATAAAGGTTTTTTTTAATTTTTGGAAGAAAATTTTTTTATTTTTAAGCTTTACATTTAATTCTTTCTGAAACTGGTAATTTACAAAAATTGAGTAATCACTTTACAAAAAATGACTGTATTGAATGCAAAAATGGACCTATGACTGCACAACCTAAAAGTGAATGGAAAAAGGTTTTTTAGAAGAAATTTTGTTAAAATTAAAAATTTTTCATGCCTTTTGTAGGCCTATAACTATCGAAAATTACTCCGTAGCTAAATTAAGTCAAAGTGGTAATAGGTTCTGTCTACCGAATGATATCAAAAAAATGTCTGAAATTGTTACTCGGAGTTAGGAGTAGGGTTGCCGTTTTCGAGTCGGGCCGACGATCGAGTCATTTTTTCGGGCCTCATTTCTATCGAGTCGGGCCGGTACGAGTCTTTTTCGGGCCAAATATCTTAGGTCTGACTTGATCTTTCGGTCCGAAGCGGGTCATTTTGGCAACCCTAGTTAGGAGGCCCCTTGTAAACTGAAATTTTCTGGTCTTTTATATTATTATGGACTACCATTAAGTCATCTGTGCGGATACCTCTCTAACTCTATCGGAATTTGGATAACACAGAACGAGGTACCGCTTGCCTAGAGGACCCCCCTCCTCCCAACCGTTTGCCCAATTTTTTGCCCAGCTTTCAAAAATCGTATTTACAAGCTTAATGTCAATACATATTTATTAAACTTATTTTAGTCATTTTTGTCATTACTAAAGAAATCTGTTCAAATAAAACAACCAAAAGAAATTAATACAAAAGAGAATAAATCTGGTTAGTTTTTTTGGGAAAATTTTTTCAAAAAAATTTTTTTTTAATTTTCAAAAGATTTATTAAAACATGTCAGCACTTCAGAAAGAATTGGAAATAAAAGATATAGAAATATTCAATCAGTATTTTCAATAAATGAAGAAGAATCTTTAAGTTCTGATGTTGATGAATTACAAATTTCTTCTCCCTCACAAATGAAGGCAAAACCAAAAGAAGGGGAAAGACTTAAATGGAATGAAATTATAAAAAAGGCAGAAATTATTGAAAATTTTGAGGGAGAGGTTTTTTTAATTGAAAAAAAATTTTTTTTTGAAAAATTTTTTTAAAAGGAAGTGTTTGCACTTGAAGATAGAACTTTATTCCAATATTCAAGTCCATCTAAAGATAATCGAATACCTTGTTATATAGCTTTAAGGTTTGGAATTTTTTATTTTAATTTTTTTTTCTGGCATGTTCAACTAGAAAAAAATTTTTTCGAGAATTGAATTTTTAGAAAAAGGGGGTGATTTTAGAGGATTATATTTAAAATAGAGTTTTCGAAAATTTAATGTTTTGTTTACTTTTTGGTTGCCTTATTTTTTGATCTTTCCCTAAGTTTTCTTATTTTTTAAAAGGGCTTTTTAAAGCCAGTCATTCAAGTGACTGGGATTAAACGAAGGCTAAACAAAAGAAGAAAAATTGAAATTTTCAAGCATTTTATAGAAAAAAGTATCCGATAGGATAATAAAAAAATTTTTTTCTTGATTGCTTTATTAATATTGTGCAAACATATCGGGACGAATATCGGCATTGGGATAACAAAAATAATTTCTTGCGTGTTTACGTTTGTTCTAAAACATAAAAACTTTATTCCTCACTCAGTAGGACAATATACTATCCAAGACCCAGTGACCGTAGGTCCCGAGATCAGTAGGGTAACTGTGCGTACATTGAAATATCCCGATATGTCCGTCCCGATATGTCCGCGTGCCTTATTAATAAAAATAATTTTTTTCTATTTTTTAGTAGAACACATATGCACATTTTTCACAAAGTGGACATTAATGTGAGTTTTGTTTTAGAAGTCTCAAAATTATTTAAAAATTATTTTAACAGGAAGGAATAGTTTGTTCATCAATGAGACATTCATTAGCTAGTATATTAAAAGTAACTAGTAAACGAAGATTTCCTGAATTTTTGACATTTAAATTTGGATATGAATTACCAACTGGAGAGTAAGCTTAAAAAATAAAATTTTTAAAAAATTTCAAAAAAATTTTTTCCTTCTAAAGGACACATGTCAGTCATGTCCATTATTTTATTCTTCCAAAAGCCGGAGAGTGTGCAAAAGCTGTAAAGATGGCAATATTGGCATTAAAACCATTTGCTTTTGATAGAAATCAGAGTTGAGAGAAAATTTTTTAAAAAATAAAATTGGGTTGATTTTTAAGGATTCTGTCTCTTATTATCTTTATTTTTTAGTATTCGGTTAGTAATTCTACTTTTGACTTTTTTGGGTTTTTTATACAATCTGACTTCACTTATCTATTAATATGGACCAGGGATGGGATGGGTTGAGAAAAATTCGGGTAGGATTTCGGATCGGGTTTTCAAAATTTTCTTCGAATCGGGTTTTGGATACCCGTCCCATGTCTGTCCTTTTACTATACGCCCCTTCATATAGTTTACTCTAACTCAGAATTTTAAATATTTTTTTGGTACCATTCGATAAAGGACCTCTGACCTTTAATTGTGAAGTGAAGTTGGATTTTCTATTATTCTTTCTAACTAGTTGTGCCCATTGGGGTATGGCGGTAAGTTACGTATGCAATAGGTTTAGTTACGATACTTTTTGTTTGAATTTGCTCTGCCCTGCCGAAAGCCTAACGGCTTTGGGGCGCGCTTCGCGCGCTGCTAGAAGGTTTTTTCTGCTATATTAAATAAAAAGCCTTGGAAATCTCGGCGGGCCTTTGGCCCGCCGCGTTTAAACAACATTCTCGGCCCTCGCGATTCGTTTTAGAATGGGTCTTAAGCTCGGGCCTTCGGCCCTCGCGATTACCTTTAGGATGGGTCTTAAGCTCGGGCCTCCGGCCCTCGCGATTCATTTTGGGATGGATCTTAAGCTCGGGCCTTCGGCCCTCGCAGTAAAGTTTAGCCCTGCCTTTTCATCGCTTCGGGCCTTCGGCCCTCGCGATTCGTTTTGGGATGGGTCTTAAGCTCGGGCCTTAGGCCCTCGCAATTCGTTTTGGGATAGATCTTAAGCTCGGGCCTTCGGCCCTCGCGATTCGTTTAGGGATGGATCTTAAGCTCGGGCCATCGGCCCTCGCAGTAAAGTTTAGCCCTGCCTTTTCATCGCTTCGGGCCTTCGGCCCTCGCGATTCGTTTTGGGATGGGTCTTAAGCTCGGGCCTTCGGCCCTCGCAATTCGTTTTGTGATAGATCTTAAGCTCGGGCCTTCGGCCCTCGCAATTCGTTTTGGGATAGATCTTAAGCTCGGGCCTTCGGCCCTCGCGATTCATTTTGGGATGGATCTTAAGCTCGGGCCTTCGGCCCTCGCAGTAAAGTTTAGCCCTGCCTTTTCATCGCTTCGGGCCTTCGGCCCTCGCGATTCGTTTTGGGATGGGTCTTAAGCTCGGGCCTTCGGCCCTCGCGATTCGTTTTGGGATGGGTCTTAAGCTCGGGCCTCCGGCCCTCGCGATTCATTTTGGGATGGATCTTAAGCTCGGGCCTTCGGCCCTCGCGATTACCTTTAGGATGGGTCTTAAGCTCGGGCCTCCGGCCCTCGCGATTCATTTTGGGATGTATCTTTTTTTTTTTTTTTTTGGGGGTTTTTTTTTTGGGATGTATCTCAGACTCAAGTGTCCCCCAACAAAATTGTAGTACACTTAGTGCCCTAACATAATAAAAAAGAGTTGAAACCATTTGCCCAATCTTAAGCAATTTTATAATTACATTCGATGGGAGCCACCCTTCACGTTAGGGGTTTTGGACATTTTGGACCTTTGGCGTTCTATAACTTTGCCCAAAATGGTCAAAAAAATTTAAACTAAATTTTCCCAGAACCTACTCATGGAGCTCTATCGAATGGCATATAGTTTGAAAATAGTCGGTGATTTTCGTCGGACACCATGTGTCATTTTGGGAATAGATGTGCAATTTTTAGCCAAGGCCACAGCCTCAGCCGTTAATCCCAGGCCCCCCAAATTTTTCATACGATATAGTACCCATCCCAACTTAGGTTCCTCCCAGCAAGCACTTTTTGATCACACTTCACCCCTCCTCGCTATTTCCATTTGAAAAACCACTCATGGCCGTTTCAGTGCGAAAACGACGTTTCAGCGCCGAGGTTAGAGTTTTCCTGAATAGAGCGCAAAAAGTTGTATGACAAATGTATCACTCAAAAAATTCCAGCCGCCGGCCTTCGGCCGGCGGAATTTTTATAAGGGATTTTACCCACAAAAATAGGGACAAGTGTGGGTTTTTTATATAAGTATTAAATAATAATATTAAAAGCATTATCTTCATAATATTCAATCTAATTCTGTATATTTGCAATATTTTAAAAAATTCTTTTCTGTGATAATTATGCACAACGAGACAATATTTTTCTTTTTCATGGTTAATTCACTAATATATTTAATCAACCGCAACACTGCTCCATAAAATTATAGCCCCTCCTATATTTTTCTTGGCTTCAATACTGTAACCGAGATGTTTTTTTTAGACTTTTTTGTAATAATAAATAGTGCTCAAAAAGTATGTTTTAAAAAATTTTTTCAAATCAATTTTTTCGAGAGTTATAGGCAAAAATCCCCAGTTTTAGGGTTCCACAGATTTATTGGAGCAGTGTATATTTTTAATAAAATTATTCAAAATTTAAATATTTACCAGAATTATTTTCTAATTAAAAATAAAAATGCTCTTAATCTTTCTATAACGACGTCCACGGGCAGAATTTTGCCGGCATAGGAGGGAGAGTCATGAGATAGTGAGTCTAAAAAGGTTAAAAACATCCTTCGGGGCCGATTTCTCACCCCAAAGCAGCTCTGAAGAAGACTTTGAAAATCTTATCTAATTTGAAATCAGACCATATTTTGAAAATCTGACCATAATTTTTTAGGTTTAATTAAACCCAACCTGGCTTTTTTCTCAACCAACGTTTCTTCTTTCTGGGCCAGAAACGTTGCGTCGTTTAAAGAAATAGTTTCAGGAGAGACATAAAGTTAGTTATGTGATAATGCAAGCTAAATTATTACTTTTAGGTTTTATTTGTGTTGGCTTCTACTTTTTTTTGATAATAAAGAATTTCTGTGCAATTATTTCGATGATGACAACAAGAGGGCAGATCTTAATGTGTTAGGTAATAAACAAAAAGACATGTTCATTGAGTTTGCAACTGGTGAGGAGAGTAAAGCTAATCATTGTTATTGAAATAGTTAGGTTTTTTTCTCGTTGAAAATAGTTTGGTGTTTGTAGAAATTGTTCGGACTCTTAGTCCCAACCAGGGGGTGGTTCGCTTCACCTACCAGTTGAACTCCAAAACGAATTGGTGGAAATGGCCAAATGATATGAAGAAGATTCGTCCGTCTCGTGCTCGGTAACTGAAAGGGCTCGTCCCTGTGCCCATGGCTTTGTGACTCAAGCTAAAAAAAGAAGTGGATGGAGAAGCCTTCAGCCTACAAGTCGAGCTTATTTGTCACATCAAGAATCAAAAGATGAGGACAACTGGTCATTTTGGAATGAATTCAGAAATGAAGAAATTGTAGCAGTGCAATTCGTGCGTCTTCAACCAACTACTGCCTAGGTGAAGCGGATGGAAATCTTCTCTGAAAATCTTTTGCCTGACTGCGAGATCTGGCACAATGAATAGCAAGGTGATCAAAATGCTCCTTGGGAAGGCTGATAGACCAGAGCGCCCGGCTCTTCGCGCCAATCAGATAGGTGGGGAGTTAATTTAATAAACCGTTTAGGTGATGAACAGTCAAGAACGGCCGAACTTCTCCTTTATGATGTGCCACGTGTGGTCTTTGCTCAAGCGCCTCCGGGCACTTGAAAGACCTACACAGCTGCTTCAATAATGGCTGCCATTATCGAGCGTGACCCCGAGGCTCGAATTCTTGCTCTCTTATTAATTGCGTCTCTTAATTCAGTGTAGGTTTCTTCCCAATTATTGTTAATTATTGTAATAAAGATTATTTTCTCATTTAAAAAATTAGGTCTCTTATTAATTGCGTCTCTTAATCCAGTGTAGTTTTCTTCCCAATTATTATTAATTATTATAATAAAGATTTTTTTCTCATTTAAAATATTAGGTCTCTTATTAATTGCGTCTCTTAATCAAGTGTAGTTTTCTTCCCAATTATTGTTAATTATTGTAATAAAGATTATTTTCTCAGTTAAAATATTAGGTCTCTTATTAATTGCGTCTCTTAATCCATTGTAGTTTTCTTCCCAATTATTGTTAATTATTGTAATAAAGATTTTTTTCTCATTTAAAATATCAGGTCTCTTATCAATTGCGTCTCTTAATCCAGTGTAGTTTTCTTCCCAATTATTGTTAATTATTGTAATAAAGATTTTTTTCTCATTTAAAATATTAGGTCTCTTATTAATTGCGTCTCTTAATCCAGTGTAGTTTTCTTCCCAATTATTGTTAATTATTGTAATAAAGATTTTTTTCTCATTTAAAATATTAGGTCTCTTATTAATTGCGTCTCTTAATCCAGTGTAGTTTTCTTCCCAATTATTGTTAATTATTATAATAAAGATTTTTTCTCATTTAAAATATTAGGTCTCTTATTAATTGCGTCTCTTAATCCGGTGTAGTTTTCTTCCCAATTATTGTTAATTATTGTAATAAAGATTTTTTTCTCATTTAAAATATTAGGTCTCTTATTAATTGCGTCTCTTAATCCAGTGTAGTTTTCTTCCCAATTATTGTTAATTATTATAATAAAGATTTTTTCTCATTTAAAATATTAGGTCTCTTATTAATTGCGTCTCTTAATCCAGTGTAGTTTTCTTCCCAATTATTGTTAATTATTATAATAAAGATTTTTTTCTCATTTAAAATATTAGGTCTCTTATTAATTGCGTCTCTTAATCCGGTGTAGTTTTCTTCCCAATTATTGTTAATTATTGTAATAAAGATTATCTCTCATTTAAAATATCAGGTCTCTTATCAATTGCGTCTCTTAATCCAGTTTAGTTTTCTTCCCAATTATTGTTAATTATTGTAATAAAGATTTTTTTCTCATTTAAAATATTAGGTCTCTTATTAATTGCGTCTCTTAATCCGGTGTAGTTTTCTTCCCAATTATTGTTAATTATTGTAATAAAGATTATTCTCTCATTTAAAATATCAGGTCTCTTATCAATTGCGTCTCTTAATCCAGTTTAGTTTTCTTCCCAATTATTGTTAATTATTGTAATAAAGATTTTTTTCTCATTTAAAATATTAGGTCTCTTATTAATTGCGTCTCTTAATCCGGTGTAGATTTCTTCCCAATTATTGTTAATTATTGTAATAAAGATTATTTTCTCATTTAAAATATTAGGTCTCTTATTAATTGCGTCTCTTAATCCAGTGTAGTTTTCTTCCCAATTATTGTTAATTATTATAATAAAGATTTTTTTCTCATTTAAAATATTAGGTCTCTTATTAATTGCGTCTCTTAATCCGGTGTAGTTTTCTTCCCAATTATTGTTAATTATTGTAATAAAGATTATTCTCTCATTTAAAATATCAGGTCTCTTATCAATTGCGTCTCTTAATCCAGTTTAGTTTTCTTCCCAATTATTGTTAATTATTGTAATAAAGATTTTTTTCTCATTTAAAATATTAGGTCTCTTATTAATTGCGTCTCTTAATCCGGTGTAGTTTTCTTCCCAATTATTGTTAATTATTGTAATAAAGATTATTTTCTCATTTAAAATATTAGGTCTCTTATTAATTGCGTCTCTTAATCCAGTGTAGTTTTCTTCCCAATTATTGTTAATTATTGTAATAAAGATTTTTTTCTCATTTAAAATATTAGGTCTCTTATTAATTGCGTCTCTTAATCCGGTGTAGTTTTCTTCCCAATTATTGTTAATTATTGTAATAAAGATTTTTTTCTCATTTAAAATATTAGGTCTCTTATTAATTGCGTCTCTTAATCCAGTGTAGGTTTCTTCCCAATTATTATTAATTATAGTAATAAAGAATTCTCATTAATGTTTGAAAACCCGAAACCCGTACTCGTGACCTGAAATGAAAACGCTCCAACCCGATACCCGTACCCGAAGATTTTTTGTACTCGCGGCAACCTTGATATGCACTTTTGTCTATAGATTGACATGGGTTACGAAATTTTATTTCTGAAAATTTACATTTATACGTAAAGAAAAATTTTAAAAATTAGAATTTTCTCCAAAGTTATCGTCATATTTTTAATTTTTATATTATATCCGTGCATTACTTCTATCATCTTAATCTTTGAATTGAAACAACTGGAGTAGTATTTATTCCCGGAAAGAAAAATTTATTGATGGAATTTTTGTAGACTTTGCTAAATAAATTTTGTTAAATTTTAAATAAATTATTCGAATCAACAAAGAAAATATTTTATAGTTTCAATAAGTGCTTGTATACACAACCTCTTAAATCTCGTAATGGAATACATAAAAATAGCGTTGGGATCGTTTGGGCGCATGGCTCTAACAAACAATTAGGCAAAACTTGAATTCTTTAAATTTTTTTTCAAGTTTCTTTAACATCCATGACTACCTCCTTCAGAAATTTCAGAATTTTTCATCGAATATTTTTAAAGTTAAAGTCAATAAACTCGAAAATTTAGGCATATACTATGAGAATCGACATTTTTGGCCATAATTTCTTAAATTATTGCTGAAAAATTCTGAAATTTTTGGATAACTTAGATAAACATACGATTGCTATTATTGCAAAATTAAAGGCTTCTAGCTTAACAATTCGCTTTTTTATAAGCTCTCGCCTAAACGTCCTCACGCCAAAACCCAGTTCAAAACAAGGTTGTCTTTTCCAAACCACTAAAATGGGGAAAAATAGGGCGAAAAGATCAAAAATAGGGAAAATGCCCTATAAATAGGGTAAAAAGACAACCCTGATCCAAAATCCTATTCAATATGCCTAAACTTTATATTTTCCAACCTGCAACTATAAAGAACAAAAGTATTGGCAACCCCAAGAAAAGTCAAAGTTAAATCCAAACAATTCATGATTATAAAAGCTACAGGGTATGGACTTGAAAATATCACTTTAATTAATTGACGATTGATAGAAGTACATATCCACCCAAAAATAATTATTAATAAAATAATAATTAATGATTTGTGAACTCCCTCTAATTTTTTAGTATTATTTTGGGTAGTTGGAGCATTTTTTCGAAAATGAAGTCGAATAAATATTAAAATATAACAAAACACAGCTGCAGCTGTTAATGTAAGACAAACAGGTAAAAGTATATTCACATAATTTCCATTCCATAAATCACCAATGTAACAACGTATCATTCTGAATATTGATTATTACCATATTAATTTTTAATATATCGGTGAATTTTTAAATTTCTAGTAATCCTTCAACAGTAATAATTTTCTGCATAATATGTAATATGCGGGAAAAACAAGTTCCCAAAAATAGAAAGTTTGCTTTCCCTTTAATATACATAGGTCACTTTATAAAAATAAGGGTTGGACCCCGAATGCTCGGGGGCGGGTGTGTCGGGTACGTGGGTTTCTAATTGTTTCGGGGCGAAGTCATTTTCGGTTTTCGGTCTAATAAAAATTAACCTAGCAAAGTATTACGAGCCCAATGTACCACAGAGCTACAATTTTGTTATAATTATTAAAGCCGGGACGCCATGGTATGGTTCGAAGTAACTCGACGAGCCTAATCGAACTATACCCAGGCGTTCGGATTTGATAAATTTACTCAAGGTTATAGCTCAGCAGTAAATAGGTCTCGAGGTAATCCGGGGTGTACCCAGGGATCGAAGTTTAAAGGAAATATTTTGCTATATTAAAAATTTCAAACGTCTGGTCACTATTCAAAGGATATAGAACAGCAAAATAAGAAAGCAAAATGCCAACAGTCAATGAAATTGTACAAATCAAAGATAAATAACTTTTAATACGCAGACCTAGATGCCTTAATTTTAATTGATAAATTTAAACTTAAAGAGAATACGGTAATAGTGTTATTCAGAGCCTCATTTTTTCTTCCCCGTTTTTTCCTAAATATGTACAGAATGGTCAGACTTTTTTTTCTTTTCTTCCATCCGAATTGCCTTTCTTATTTTGCGAAAGAACTGAATAAAATAATACTTTTGATTGTTTTATGCAAAATATAGAAAGGCAACTGTAAGTAAGAAAAATGTCTGACCATTCTGTAAATACGTAGGGAAAAACCTGAACAGAAAAAAGGGGGCCTGGAAAAGACAATAATACTGAGACTAATTTTATTTAATTTGTTGCTTTGGGAATAAACAAGCATTCAACTTAAGTTCAAATTCGAACTTTGTTTTACAGACTATAATATAAAATCCGAATTTTTTTGGTTCTGATTAGAATTTCTGTTCTTTTCTGAATTCTGTTATTTTTCTATCATGTTTTTCCGTTCTGTTCTTTTCTAAAAAATTTCCGTTCTTTTCTAAAATTTTCTGATCATTTCTAAAAAATTTATAGGCCAGCTTCATATATGACATTCCCGATCATAGCCTCTTTATCCGCGTATATCTGACAAGCTTCGAATTTTTTTAGAAATGCTGAACATGTCAAATGAGATACGAATCAAGCTTTCGAATGGTATATAGAACAAGTATATCCATCAAGCGACATTTATAAAACCCCCTACGACAGAACTTATGTTACACCCTAATATAAAAGGAAGAAATTGAAAAAACTACCAAATAGGGAAAAATACAGAAAGTAGACGATCAAAAGCAATAAAAAATACAAAAACAAAAGACATATGAAAAGCGGTTAGTGGAACAATATTAAACCATAAACATGCATTTCTTGTTAATTTAAATTTTCCATAAATTGCATAAAGAATTGAGGCAATAATGCCAGTGGAAGCAACAATCATGTCATAAAATGCATTTAACCCAAGTAAATAAAAGCAACTTGAATTGAGTGCTCTTAATGTTACATACATAATAATTTTGAAATAAAATTCAAGGGTTCTTGTGTAGTGTAGTTATCCCCCCTCTCCATAAGCGTTCCTTATCTTTCTCCTAAAAAAGAGTAGAAACTTGGGAATGCAGCAAAAAAGTGGGGGTAGTTTAGCTTATTTTTGGGTAGTTTAACACATTTTTGGGAATAGAGACCTCTACTAACCCAGAGTTACCGTTCACAATAGTCCTGGATCGTAGATTATAAAATCCAGAGATGGCTACTTATTAGGTAAACTGAAATAAAAAACTTAAAAATATTGACCCAAATGCCATCTTTAAGAAAAAGAAGAGAAGAAAAAGGGAGCGGGGATTATGGCGGGGCTTATGAGGGGGAGGGGGAACTACACAAATACCAAATCTGAAGTTACGTTTTGAATTTAATTGTGATTAAAACAAGAAATCCATTAGAAGATACAGAGAAAATACCCAGAGATAACAGCACAAGTATATCTATTACAACAAAAGTGTCTTGATAAGCAGGATATTGAAAGTATGGAGAAATCTAAAATATGATTGATAAATAATGGATATATTTTAGTAGGTGGATGGTTCTAAAGCCCTTCGAAAAGTATACGCCTGTGGAACAGAGGTGAGTCGAAAATGTCAGAGGTGTCGGAAATCGAAGAGCCGGAATTCGGAACAGGCTCAAAAGTCGGAACTCGGAAATCGAAATTTTTTACGGAACTCGGAAGGAAAAAACGGCGGAAATCGGAAGTTGAAAACTCGGAATTCCGACCCATCTCCACTTTGGAACAAAATATAAATCCTTGAAAATCTAACAACCAGAGGTGGAGTAATAGAATGCTAAGCATTTCGTGGGGATTTCAACCCTGCTAAAGTGCTGCCTCATTTTTTAATTTAAAAACTTACAGGATGTTCGGTTCCATTTGGATTCCACGCTGGTGAACTCATTTGTCTTTGTTTAGCTTTTAATTTTCGACTATCTATTTTTAATTTTTCAAGTTTACTTTATGGTTGATTTTTAGATTACTCGAGATATGTCCTAAAATATGGGTGAACTACATATAATTATTTTACACTTTAAGAGACCTTAAAATCGCAAAATTTTATTTTTGTTTTTATAAATCTCTGCTGTAGAACGAGATATAAATCTCCCGAAATCGAATAAACATAGGTGGAATAATGGTCTTTGTTTAGTTTTTAATTTTCGAGTATCTATTTTTAATTTTTCAAGTTTTCACCAATTTTTAATATGTTTAATTTAGAAAATTTTTGGCTGTACTTTAGTACGTGGGTCCCGGAGTTAATATACAAATGTTATACCATTCGAAAGAGCTCCTCGAGCTGAGTCGAATGACACCAGTTTTAGCCCGAGGAAAAATTTTTGGACCGAGATATAGGTCTACGAAATTTGAAAAAGCATAGGGGGGACCAAGCACTTTTTTGGGGTGAAAAATTCGAATATGCAAATAGTAGCTCATTCGAAAGAGCTCCTCGAGCTGAGTCGAATGACACCAAAATCAACGAAATCCGACTTGATTGGACAAAGTTATGATTTTTTATTTTAGCTCCTTACCTATGGCATCTGCGGAGATTTTTGCTGCTACGGAGGCTCCAAATACGTCCAGAGCAAGGGAGATAGGAATAGGTTTATGTTACGAGCCCAGACCCAGCGCCCGTAGACTCCCCGCGAGGCGCGTGCCGCAAAACCCCGCGCGAAGCGCGGGGTTTTGCACAAGCGCCTCGCCGATGCCCCATAGGTTTAGGTTTTAGTTTTTCTATCGTAACTTTGTCCAAACTTGTCCAATCACGATGATTTTGGTGTCATTCGACATATCTCGAGGAGCTCTTTCGAATGAGCTACTATTTGCATATTCGAATTTTTCACTCCAAAAAAGTGCTTGGTCCCCCCTATGCTTTTTCAAATTTCGGGGACCTATATCTCGGTCCAAAAATTTTTCCTCGGGCTAAAACTGGTGTCATTCGACTCAGCTCGAGGAGCTCTTTCGAATGGTATAACACTTGTATATTAACTCCGGGACCCACGTACTAAAGTGACCCCAAATTTTTTGCAAAAAAATTTGGTGAATTTATAGAGAATTTAAAGGTCTATAAAAAGAGAATTTAATCTGATTTATAAGGCATCAAAAATATTTTTTGAAGATTAAAAAGAACTTAATGTCCAATATTTTTGTTTAGGATCAAGATCGAAAAACACATTTAAAATTTTAAAAATAACTTATTGTTAGCATCTATGCCGGTAATTTAAGAACTAGTGTTTTATCGTAACCGATATATCAAGGATTTAAAAAGATATTGAGATTATATGGGAATTTGTAAATTAACAGGGATATGGGTGAATAAAGGGATGAACAAAAAATTTAAAGAAGATCCAATTTATTCAATTAATTGCCCGATATCCGTCCAAAATCATGATATCACAAATCTCCTTTAATCCCCTCAAATTGGATTTAGCGAGGAAATAGAGAAAAAAATTATTGGTAAACCGGCATGCGGACATAAAGGGACGGACATATCGGGATATTTGTAGGTATTTACAGTTACCCTACTGATTTCGGGACCTACGACCACTGGGTCTTGGATAGTATACTGTCCTATTGAGGAATAGAGTTTTATGTTTTAGAACAAACGTAAACACGCAAGAAATTATTTTTGTCACCCCAATCCCGATATATCCTTCCCGATATGTCTGCACACCGGTAAACCATAGCTAACATTCCAATTTATATTTTGGTAAAAAATAAAATTTTTTAACTTCGTTTAAATAAAAGTTATGCTTTTTTCCTATATAAGGAAAAATAAGAAAAATGGCATATCGTATGGTCAAGGAGGCGCTCCCGCTACCATGGTCACCTAACAATCTTCTTATGATCAGGGCCAATTTTTACTTCCCTTTTATATTTTAATAATTTAGCCTTTTATACAGAAAATATATAATTAACTGCATATACTTAATGGGAAAATAAAAAAATTTTAGAAAAGTTTAATACAATTTTAATGAGATATAACTAACTAACATTGTTTATAAGTTTTTAAGTTTGTTATAAATGTGCCAATTAATGTTTAATATTAAAGAAAAGTGCATAATTAATGGGAAAATAATTTTTCTTGAGTTACTTTGAGCGTAAATAACTTCAAAAAAATTCGCGTCACAATAAATGTAAACATTTATACGGTACTTATAGTTTATTTCCCCGCATTTTTATTTCTTTTTCTCCTTCTGCCTAAAATTGTAAGTCGACAGCTCCTGTTTTCAGGTACCTTATTTCAGGTACCTCATGATAACTCATTTTTTAATTAGTAGATGGCTAATGTTTGAATAAAAATTTCTTCCCATTTTTGTGTTCTTGCATCTTACGTTAGTTGCGTCTTGCGAAGCGTGTTGCTCTCTTGCGTTCATCGAGAGAGCAAGAGAGATGGTCTCTTGCGCTCACCCCAGAACACGAACTCCGTACCCCGACCCCGACGATTTTTTTTGGCAAAAACCCCGACCCGATCCTCGAATGCCCTACCCTGACAAACCGCGACCCGGCCCAAAAGCAACCCTCACCCCGAACCGCGACATGCTTTTTTCGGCAAACCCCGTTTCCCAACACTCCCGACCCAGAAGGCTCGGGGTGCTACCCTATTTGAAAGAATGCTCCTAAAAATGCTTAGGAGCATTTTTTCTCGAAAATTGTATTAAGTGTATACTGTGGCAAAATTTTAATTACTTTCAGATGAGCTTAAAGATCTAAAATTTCTAGCTTGTACAAACTTTTAGGTTTTGGAAAATGTATAATAAAGTTTTTAAAAAATTAAATTAAATTTAAATTCAAATTAATTTATTTTAAATTTACATGTGGACGGCCAATCAATTTAAAGAATCAAAAATCTTGCCTCTCATACATTCCCCCTCTAAATTTAAAATTTTTGTGCTGGCATTTTACGTTTTCCGGCGCCATCTTCTCGTCTCTCTTTACTCTTCTCGCTACTCTTAAAATTTATAAAAATTTTTATTTACAATTTCTCAATATTTTTTAGAGTTGGACAAGACGAGACCGATACCGAGATTCTCGGCTTTTTTCCAATATCGGTCTCGGCTTTTTCATTCTCGGTCTCGACCCGATACTGGAATCAGAGGTGTTTCGAAATTTCGATTTTCGATTTTCGTTTTTCGATTTTCGAGGTTTTTTTCCTTTCGATTTTCGATTTCCGATTTTCGAAATTTTGTGATATTTTCGATTTTCGATTTCCGAATTTTTGAAAAAATTTGAATTTTTGGCGCCAAAAATGAGAAATTCTGGCTTATCGGCCATCATAAATTTAAAAAATTTTCGCCTGCGGCGCAGAAAAAAGAAGATTTTTAGCTTAAGAATGCTCCAAAATTTTCAAAATTTGCGCCTGCGGCGCTGAAAAGGGAAGATTTTTGGCTTAAGGATGTTCCAAAATTCTCAAAATTATCGCCTGCGGCGCTAATTGGAGGAAGCCCTGATCTATTAACAATATTATGCCTCGGCTCCGGTTATTGGGTATTATCCGGTTATTGGGTATTAGGTAGCTCTAGTATATTGGAGGATTTGCGTGAATTAAGGTGGATTTGGAAGCCCCCTTCCCCATGCCAGAACCCTATGCCAGGTGCCGTCCACCATTGAGTAAAGCGACCTAGCTCTGCTTTACTATATTCAGGGATTTTACTCAAATCCTCCATTATCCCTCTTAATCCACACAGATCTCATGATGAGAGATCCACTTGAGACCTAACATAACAAAAATTAATTTTCAAATTTTTTTATCAAAAAATTTTTTTTCGATTTTCGTTTTTCGATTTCCGATTTTCGAGGTTATTTTTCTTTCGATTTTCGATTTCGAAGATTTTGAAAAATATTTTCGATTTCCGATTTTCGAAGATTTTTTTGTTTCGAAACACCTCTGGCGGTGAGCGCATTGCGTTATTTGCGTTAAATTTTGGCCTTGCGTTGCGTTTTGCGTTATTTGAGTTTGTCGCTTGCGTTCATCCCCGGTCTGGACATTTTTCTAAAATTTTAGGTTCAAATTATAATTTAATTTTCTTATTTATTTCACCAAAATTTTCTCTTTATAATTTAAATTAATTCAATAAAATGCTTGCAAACAAAATTTATATAAATTTAATCCTATTTTTATATTTTCAGCTGTCGCAAAAAATCTCTTTAAAATTATTAAAACGTTTTAGAATTTATTAATTTTTTATTTTATTAATTTTTCTATTAATTTTATATGTAGCTATTTAATATAATACTATTTTACGCCTACATTTTTTTAAATATAAAAATAATTTTTTAAAGTACAAAAAGATTTTTGAAAGTTAAAATTCTTTTGATTTTTAATAAATTTATTTTTTGTAAAAAAAATTCCGTGGATATTTGTGTAGGTTATTCCCGGCCCTCTGGAAAATTTTTGGTTAAGAAAAAATTTAGCAAAAGTTTAGACACTGGGCAGGAATCGAATCTGCGACCTCGTGAAGTTATTGCTAGACGCTTTCGCTCACCATATACAGGAGTTCTACTCCTTAGCTACCGGGGCATCGACTAATGCTTTCCATTTATCCTCTTAGATCGTTTAACCACCGCTTAAGCGTTTTAAATGCTCAAGGTGCCTTACAGTTATTTGGAACCGAAACGAGGATCCGAACTGACCAAATCTTAGTTATACTTTACTTATTGACCCAAACCAGTAACAGCGCTCCATGATAACTGTTGATTAATTTTAGATATTTTTTCCAATTACAAATGTATCTTGAATCATTTTCCATGATTCAAGACAGAGACCGAAACCCCTAAGAAATGTCTTGAGTCAAAACTCTAGACCTAGAGTCTCGAACGTCTCTCGTATGTATCATTTTTATATTATACATATATTTTTCTATATACTTGTGTCTATGACCAAATGTTCTGTTTACTCGAAATCTGATCCAAAAAAATTTTGAATACCCAACTCAAATCCAATCCGTTAGATCCCTGTATATATTTCCAAATTTAGTCAAAATGCAATTTTATTCATTCTTTCTTGCTTTAAAGACTCATCTCCAGTATCACTTTACTCTCAATCATTTTTATACATCCCCCTTTCAGAGAAAATATTTTTATTATCTCATACCTTCCCTCATTCAACATTTATATATTCTATATATTTTTGCCATTTTTATTTTTTTCAATTTTTGGCCTCTTTCCTCATAAAAATTTTTCTCACGCAATCCATACACCTTTACGGATACCTTTTTTAACCTTTTTATTTCTCAAAAATTTTTATTGCCATTTTTTAATATTTTATGATTTTGTTCTTTAATTTTTTAAACATTCCACATGGTCACGAGAACTCGCGCACTCATAATTTTTTGAATATTAGATCTACATACCTAGGTATATTGACAAAATTTGTGTAAATATATTTTTCTAATATTTTTATTAGTTTTGTATAATTTGACAATTTTTTAGTACATACTTCTGTTGTCTGAAAAAAAAATTATTAAAGTTTAAAGAAACGAAATATACTAAAATTCTGAATTTTCCCATATTTGTCCAATTAATATGAGGAAGCTAGACTAAAGACAAACGGATAGAAGTTTAGAGTTAAATACTAGGATGTCAGATAGGTAGTTGAATACTTAGGATCTGATTCGGATCCGAACCGTAAATGCATGATATCCAGCCTTTTTCTGATCCGGATCCGACATCACCATTACATATCAACTATAAACGTTATCTGTCAATGTATTCCATTGACATTCAAAAATATTACTATGCTTAATGTACACAACAAATAAATTGCGTTGATTAAAGTTAACATTTAATGAAATTTGAAATAAATTATATTATGTAAATAGTAGCTTAAAAAATTTAATCATGAATGAGAGTATGCTTGAGTCCTCCAGAAACTGCCAATTTTAGCTATCACTTTAAATATTTCATGTCTCCAATTCTTATTCTAACCAGGTCAAAAATCCTCAACTAGTCATTACTTGCCTTATCTTACCCCTCCCTGATTCCACTTTTTAACTAACAATTATCGAGCAAACTACAATTTAAAAAACTTCAAAAATTCGTCAATATTAAATATTTAAGTCATCTTTTTTTAATATTTAACTCACACTTTTTTTTATTATTTTTTTAAAGTTCATCATTTACCAAGTATTTATTAAAAGTCATTTTTAAATATTTCCTTTAACGTATTTCCTCATTTTAATTAGTTTTTATTTTTTTGTTTATTAAAAAAATAATTATAAGAATTGGGTAGATTTTTTATTTAATATGTCTGATTATTTGGCAATTAAAACAAGTCAACTGAAAATTTCAAAAAAAATTTCAAAAAAATTTTTTTATAATTTTTTAGTCGAATTCCACACTCAAATAAATATACTTTCTTCGGTACAGAAAAATCGTGTATAAAATAGGGTGTTATATAAAAACGAGATTTGTCTATTACATTTTTATTTAATAATTCCGAATAAAAATTAGGCTAATAAATCTCCTTCATATTCAGTAGACATTTCAGAAACCCCATTCGTTATGTAATCTTCATGTTAAATTTACATAATATAATTTATTTATTTTAGATTTTTTTATTAAGTAATTTCTTGAAAAACTTATTGCCACTAACCAAAATTGCATTTCATTTTTTGTATTTTTGAATGTCAATCGAAGGAGATTGGCAAAATAAATAGGGACGTAAGAATTTGTTGTCATGTTTTGTTTCTAGCTTTTTTGGAAAATCGGTTTCCAGTGGAATTTTGGGATTTAAGTGACAATTATTGAAAATGGCGCTAATTTTGTGTGTTATTCAGAGATGTTTCGAAATTTCGATTTTCGATTTTCGTTTTTCGATTTTCGAGGTTTTTTTCCTTTCGATTTTCGATTTCCGATTTTCGAAATTTTGTGATATTTTCGATTTTCGATTTCCGAATTTTTGAAAAATTTGAATTTTTGGCGCCAAAGTGGAGGATTTTTGGCTTATTGGCCATCATAAACTTAAAAAAATTTTCGCCTGCGGCGCAGAAAAAGGAAGATTTTTGGCTTCTTGGCCTTCCAAAATTCTCAAAATTTTTGCCTGCGGCGCTGAAAAATAAAGATTTTTGCCTTAAGGATCATCAAAATTTTCGCCTCCGGCGCAAAAAAGAAAGATTTTTGGTTCTTAGCCTTTCAAAATTCTCAAAATTTTCGCCTGCGGCGCTAATTGGAGGAAACCCTGATCTATTAACAATATTATGCTTCGGCTCCGGTATATTGGAGTATTTGCTTGAATTAAGGTGGGATTGGAGGGAGCAGGCCATTTGGAGGGATCAGGCCAGATGGATGGAGCAGGCAAGTTGGAGAGAGCAGGCCCCTTGCCGGAACCCTATGCCAGGTACCACCTTATGAGTTTACTCAAATCCTCCGTTATCCCTCTTAACCCACACAGATCTCAGGATTAAATATTAATCTTTACACTCGGAGTCTGGAGATAACAAGAAGCCGCTAGAAAATCACCGGCTCTGGAGCCAGGATCTCAATCTGATATGCAAAATTTTGGGTTTGGATATCCGTGATTTCCTTGGAATCCCAAATTCCTTAGAGTTCAAGCAAAAGTTCCAACTTGTAACATAAAAATTTATTTTTTTATTTTTTTTATTAAAAAATTTTTTTTCGATTTTCGTTTTTCGATTTTCGATTTTCGAGGTTATTTTTCTTTCGATTTTCGATTTTCGATTTCGAAGATTTTGAAAAATATTTTCGATTTTCGATTTCGATGTTTTTGGATTTTTTTCGATTTTCGATTTCCGATTTTCGAAGATTTTTTTGTTTCGAAACATCTCTGACTGGAATTCTCGGTCCATTTCTCGGCGAGAAACGATACTGACTCTAAGAAACAAAATCCTGAATATTGTCCAAAGTAATTTGGCAAAGTGTTATAAATTTTATATTTAAGATTTATTTATGAACTTTTTTGGAAATCTGACTTCGTAGTCTTCCAAAATTCTCAAAATTTTCGCCTGCGGCGCTGAAAAGTGAATAAATATGCTATATAGGATGAGAAGAGATATCAAAGGTTATTCTCGCATCCTTTGAATCTCCTCTTATCCTTTTAGTCTAGATGTTTCTTTTATTCCACCGGTAGCCTTCTTTGCCCTCTAAATCTTGTTAATCCGCCGAATATATTTTAATTAATTCTAATCGCTCTAACTTGAATGACATTACATGTCGGGCTGGACCTCCTCGAAAAATTAGATACCTCCCTTTTTTTGAGCGCTGCAGGCGCTGAATAATAATTAATAATAATAATGAATAAATTATTTTTACACGTATTTTTTGACATAAAATAAAAATTTCTGTTAGTCTCGGTCAGTATCGTTTCTCGGTATCGGTCTCGGCTCAAAATAATGGTATCGGTCTCGGTATCGGGTTCTTGAGTATCGGTCAATCTCGGTCTCGGGTTGGCCCAGTATCGGTTTGTCCAACTCTAATATTTTTAAATAAATTATTTTTAAAAATTTAAAATAAAAATTTTTTAAAATTTTATTGAAACTTTCTCCTATTTGTTTAAACATACATTAAATAATATGTATATTTCGGATTTTATGCATATCATAAATTTATTCCTAAAGAAAAATTCCAAAAATGGTATCCTAAATACACATGCAAAAAACTTCGCGCCGGAAAAAACCTCTCTCGGTTATCACTCTCAATCACTCTCCCGGAAGGGGAAGCCAACTTTATTCTTTGTTGGAAGGCTAAGAAGCCAGATTTCTTCCTTTCTCAGCACCGCAGGCCGTTTACTCGAGTAATTATAAATCCCGTAAATTGGGAAAAAATTCCCGGGATCCCGGAACGGGATTGGGTTTAAGAATTTTGAACAGGACGGGATCCCGCGGGATTAATCCCGTAAATCCCGGTAATCCCGTTTGTCGCTAAAAACCCGGGATTCCGGTACGGGATTCCGTAAAATCCCGTACGGGGTCCCGTCCCGTGCCGAGCTCTATTTAAAACTACCACATTTAAAAAACTAAAAAGCATTATTTTTAAAAATTCAATTTAGAATATTTAAAATGGATAAATATTCAGTAATTTTTTGGTTAGTTATCTTCATTCTGATATATTTTTTAGGTTATTTTTTTATTAACGAAATTTAGTGGGATATTGCGTATCATATTTTTTTATCTTACTTTTTTCTAATTTATTTAGAAATTAAAATACAGTCTTTCCTATAAAATAAACCCTCGGGACTTATTTTCCTCAATAGACCTCTAGACGGTGTTTGGTTTAAAGAGGGTCTGTTTTAAAAAACTACGGTATTTATTAACAGAAAATGTTGAAACACAACAATTTGAATGTCGTCATGGCAAATTGTTTGATCACTCCATTACAACAACCGTTGAAAATATAGTGTTAAACACTAATCAAGATAATTTAATTGGAAGGGGAGGATTTGGCAAAGTAATGCTTTAGATTTTGGAATAATAATCAAATTTTTGTATTTTTTTTGTACCCCCATTGTAGCTCTGAGTCTGCTCTATCAGATTAACATTATTTCACTTCTTTAAAAAATTTCTTACGGGTCGGGCACTTGACTGAAGACGCCAAGGTCGAGACTGCGGTGGGGTAGATGGTGCTTCAGAAATGGGGTCAGATTTTTTTAAAAGTGGTATCCACAAACTTTTTTCTGTTTTAAAAATGTTGTTAAGACTTGAGGCAATGATTTTGTTTAGTTAGATTTTTTATTCACACGATTTATTTTGAGATTTAGTGATTTTTCTCGGGAAATCTTTTTTGTTAAAAAAAACGAACTTTTTTATGAACCAACCTAGTAAGATTGATTAACATTTTTGGTCATTTAAAGATTTATCACGCTTTTTGGCCCAATCAGTCTCAGCCCGGTCAGTCTCGATGTGTTGTCGTTAAAATTTCGGGAGTAGAAACGCCTAGAAAGAGGAAGGCTGTAACTAATGAACTTAACATTCTTTCACATTTGCCTGAAATAGATGAAAGTCAAAGTCATATTATTAAAATTTATGGAAGGTATGTAACGATTTTACAAGGCATGACAAATAGTAGTAATGGCTTCGTATACACAAAGCTAGTAGGTTACTTCAGATCAGGGCTCGGATTTGTGTACGTACATTACTTAAAATGGACTTTTTGGTTGAAGAATTTAATTTAACCTTAAAATTCACAAGATTTTCCCCCACAAGATTCGAATAAACTGTTTCCCTACTACCCTCCATATCTCTCCTTCGATAGCTGCGAACTAAGTCATATTCCCGTACTGAAAGGCGCGCAACAACCTTTGCCTAAAAACTTATTTGCCGTGTGAGAGTTTTAGTGCCATTCTAAGTATACAAATTATGAGATCTATTCCGACTTCTGTTTTCAGCTTTATACATACAGCAGGGTTCACCCACCCTCTCCCCCCTCCTCCCCACCCCTACCCTCTCTATACGGTTTTATCTTAAAAAATGTTTTAAGTGAGGAAGACGAAGTTAATAAAAACATGTATGTTGTTATGGAACTTGGAGGACAAAGGTTGGATGTTTATTTTGATGCGAATAAAAACGATCATCAAGATAATATGCATAATTTTGTAAGAGATATACTTCGTGCCGCTGCCTTAGCTATCCAACAATTCCATAATGCTGGTGATATTTTCTAATTTTTTTAAATTAAATTTTTGTTTTAATAATGAAGGTGGTATTCATTTGGATATTAAAGCAGATAATTTTATTATGGCACTTAATCATAATCAAAGTGAAGTGCAAGTTGATCCGTTAAAGTGTAAATTAATTGATTTTAACACCTCTGTATTTTTATCGAATATTAATGAAGCAAACCTCAGTTTGGCAACAAAAGATTATATGGCTCCTGAAATTCGCGGCAACTGTTTGAAATCTGAATGTTTAAAATCTAACAGAAATGAAGATAATGTATTTAATTCGTGGCGCTTTTGGGGATAAGAGATTAGCGATCCGACATTATTAATTGGCATCCCTTAATTGAAAAATTTTTTGAATACCATTTTGACCCCCAAATGTCGGGTTTAAATTGTTAAATCTCCAATTTTTTGACCCCGTATGTTGGGTCTCCAAAAGCCTGATCCCCAAATTAGCGTAGCCATTTAATTGAATTAATAAAATATAGAATCTATATTTCTAGTTATCACAAAAGGTTGATATTTGGGCATTTGGCTTGATGGGCTATGAGCTTCTTCATGGAGAATTACCTAAAGGATACAGAAAAATTGATAAAAAGCTGAACAATTATCGTGCAAATGATGCGCAAAATACACATTTAGATCAGATTATAAAGGTAAAAAAGGAAAAGGATGGGTTAACCTCATAATTTTAATTTGTCGGGAATTTAAAATTTGTTTGAGATAAATTAAAAACCATTATCGGATTGGGCTGTAGTATAGTATACCGGTGGAAAGGTTTCGATATAACGCCCATACCATTCGATTCGTCTTGACAAGCTGAGTCGAACCTCTCGTCGAGACAAATCGAATGGTATGGGTCTTATATCGAAATCTTTCCACCGGTATATTATACTATATCCTCGAATTGATGAGAGAAAAAACTCTGAAGTTCAATCATTTTACTAATCTTTAAATAATTCTTGTTCTCGTTTTAACTGATTTTTATACAGAAAATTTAAAGAAATTTAACATATAATTAGTAAATAAAATTATAAATTTCTTGTAAAAATCCGAAAATCTTTCAAAAATTATTTTAAGCGCTGTATAAATGTGGATCCAAATCAACGCCCTAGTATTGACGATATTTTGAATTCGTTATGAGAAGATTAACAAGAATGCGACGGAGATATTGAGAGAAAAAATGGGTTCGATTTTTGGATTTTAACTAAAAAACTACAGAATTCCTGACACCTTTTGAAAATTTTTTGGTACTGATTCTATCGTGTCCGGACAATGCGTCAGTGGACAATCGGTCAGCATTGATAAAAAGTGATTAAAAGTTATGATGTAAAGAGATAAAAAATGATATAAAAGGACTAAAGATGGGATATAACAGATTAGGAGTAGTTACAAAGGGTTTTGGGGTTTAAAAGAGATATAGAGGGATTTGTTGGGATTAAGGCCGATATCTCGGGTTTGGGAGGGTTAATAGAGATATTAAGTTATTTGGTTGGATTAAGTTGGAGATTTGCGAGTCCACTGACGCATTTTCCACAGACGCATTGTCCGGGAGCCGATTCTATAATTTTATTATTTATTTTTTCTAAAATTTTATTTACCTTTTAATGATATGTCACTGTTCTCCCCAGATTATGTAAATACTCCCATGCCTTTATCTAAGTTTAGTTCCCAGTCTATTCTCACAATCAGGGTTGCCGTTTTTTCACTTTTCGGGTCTCATTTTTATCGAACCGGGACTTTCAGACTTTTTGGGCCAAAAATCGACAGTACTCGGCAGTACTCAGAACTTTATGAACTCATAAAGTTCGATTGGAATTTCATTCATATATTCACATTTTAAATTATTATTTAAGTAACAGCTTTACCTTAATTTTACATATCCCCAAAGATAAAGTAAATAGATCTTTTAAACTTCAGGGTAGTTTTTTTTGGAAAAATTTTATGCATTCTAGATATATTTAAAGTTTGTAATAGGATTGTTGGCGACCAATATTAACCGGTACCCTCGGTTTTCGGTTATCGCCGGTTCTCGACCCCCGGTTTTCGGTTCCGGTTAATTCGCTAAAAACACCGGTTAACGTTCCGGTTCGGTTAACTTTCCGCCAACAACCCTAGTTTGTAACTTTTTTATTTGATGATTAAATTATTAATTCAATTTTCTAAATGTTAGCAAAAAGTTTTTAAATTATCTTTAAATCCCTCCAATTAAATGTTTCCATTATTCCTAAAGTTTTGATAAAATTCAATTTTTTTTTCATTATTTAAAAATGATTTTATAAAAAATTCCCTTTTCTATTATTGTAGTTAAACTAGGTTTGTTCAAGGGATTTTTATATGTGAAATAAGTCATAATTCCTTCAACTAGAAGATTAAGTACCCTTTTATGTCTCTTCCATTCCCCAATATTTTAAAAATTTGTTTTAACCTCCAAATGTTTTTTAACGTTCCATCATACGTCACAAACATCAACCTTTCAATTCACGCAAAATATAAGGCTCTTGTCCAGTTTATGCGTCCCATGAAAGTATATGCGTCCCATCAACAAAAAATTGGATTTTTCTTGGTGTTGCAAAGTAGGGGTATGGTTCCAAAGCATTTCTTCATGTTCGGGATCTAGTCCACTGGGTCTGGGACCGAACCTTACCATATACCTCGAAATTTCTGAAAGTTATAGCCAATTTTTAAAAATTTCAGAAAAACGATTTTAACTTTCAGAAATTTCGAGGTATAGGGTAAGGAACGGTCCCAGACCCAGTGGACGTAGATACCGAACATGAAGAAATGCTTTAACCATACCCCTACTTTGCAACACCAAGAAATATCCAATTTTTTGTTGATGGGACGCATATACTTTCATGGGACGCATAAACTGGACAAGAGCCAAATATAAACCAAAAGTCGAAAGAAAAATACCTCGAAAATCGAAATCCGAAACAGCTCTGCGTGTCAATGTTTCCGAATGTCAGAAATAATGTTTCACGAATACTGTTAATTTTTCACTAAACAATTTACATACATAACCCTTAATTTTCTGAAACGATCTTAATTTTTTTCGTGCCAAATAAACATGCCTGATTCTATCGTTCAGTCGAGTCTGTCCTTGGCAGACTATGTACTATGACCTAAACAGATGTTTAGTATATTTCATATTAATTCTAAACTTAAGAAAATTCCAGTTATTTACTGACAAACTAATATTAATTTTAATATTTAGAAAAAAATATAATTTTTAGCTATCAAGCAGGTGTTTATTTAAATAATAAATTAAATTTTATCTTCATTTAATACTTAAATTATTGGAAATTTTATGCGTATTACTTAATTTACTGAATTAGTCAGATTTATTATAGGGGTTAATATTTAATTTTTAACGGAATTAATATTAAACAAGAAAAGCACAGGTGTTTTATTAAATAATAATTGAATTATAAGTACTAATATAAAATAAACAAAATTTAACAATTTTATTTATAAGCCAAATTTTCGACAAATATACCTAAGTTTACTCTTTTACTTATCAAGTAAATGAATATTTGTTTCACGGCTTTGTTTTCTTCAAATAAAAACTAACCTTCATCTAAAACTTTTAGGAAAAAATGTTAACAGGGGAAATATATTCAACAATTATTTACTGTTTTGCTACATTTGGAATTATTTCTAATTTCTTTTTAATTCGGCTAATTTTGCGTTATACAATGAAAGAAATGCAAGTTTATAGCAAAATACTTTTGCAAACTTGTTTTGTTGATATTGTTGGGATTTGTGTGTTTGTTGTTTCTCAACCGGTAAATAAATAAATATTTGGTTGTGGGAAGATTTTGGAACCGGAATTTTGGTCTCCAAGTCAAAATACGGAATATTGAGCACTCAAATTTTGGACATCAATGGGAATTTTTGTCATCCAACTTAAAAAATGACTCTTATATTGAACTATATCAGGCTAATCACTTTCCTGGTTAATCAATTTTTCGGGAGAGTGATCAGGAGGGAGAGTGATAAGCTGGGAGATTTTGTTCCCAGTTGTTTTCTCAGCTCGAATAAATTTTCCACCGTTGAAAAAAGTTGGAAAATTCAACTTCTCTCGACGATGTAACACAATTGATCGAACACCATTCTACGTAGAATTAATTATCGGCGGTACCTTGGGCGTGGTACCGGTTTTAGGTAATCCCTTTTAATCCTTGGGAATCTATGCTGGATTAACACTCAATTATCCGTTGCCCATGCTCATTTCAAATGTAATTAAATCATAATTTTTTTATTAATTAAGGCTTTTATTTCCGATAATGGCACAGGTATAGTTTGGGATTACGGACTTATACATTACCTACCAAATCCATGGCAATCTATTCTTCTCCGTCTTAATTTCTTCATGGGAAGAGTTACTACATCGAATGTCTCGACATTATTCGTTTATCGTTATTTTGCAGTTGTGAGGTAAACCCGGAAAAATTAAGAAAAATCTTTGAGCTTTCTATTATAGAAAAGTTGATATTAAATTTAAACACCAATTAATATTAATTTTTGGTATGATAATTCCATTGCTGATATTAAGTATTTTGTCTTATATTGCATACTATCCAACTCCAGAGAAGGAACATTTGACTAATTATGAAGTGGCAAAAATATTAGAATTGGATAATGATACAATTAAAAATTATGTTATTGGACTTAGAACAGGGGTGAGTTAGAATTAGCGACCGGATCGAAACGATATATCAATAGAAAATACCGATATTATCGAACCGATATTATCGAACGACCACTAAAGTCCGGTAAAGTCTAAAGTCCACTAAAGTCCGGTCTCTAACCACAAAAGTCCGGTCTCTAGTTAGAATATTTCAATTTTCTTCGGTTGACCCTCAGACATTCACAAAATTTTATGAACACATAGCAAGCGGAAAATCTTACCCAACCCTCAGATAGGGATTTTAGTGATTGAAGAAAAGTGAAAGATATTTTGGTAAATTTGTCTTGCAAGGATTTATTGTGAACGCTTGAAAAAATTTTTTCATGAAATTTTAGACCGACGATCTATCAAATTTTACTGGAAATTTTGCTTCAGCATTAAATATAATTAATTATATAATTATTATTTTTTGTGGTATAAGTATTCAAATACATGTTTATCGTCATTGTAAAGGTGTAGAAATGACTCGATTACGTAATATGAATAAACAATTAAGTATTGTTTTGGTGGCACAGGTATTTTTGGAATGATATTTGAAACGGAGGAAATCTTAAAATAAATTTTGGCCCGCGATGCTAAAATAGGAAATCCTTATGCTACTATTTTTCCATCATGGGGAGACTCGGAAGAAATTTAGCATAGGGATTTGCTGCCCAGATAAGGGATGTAACGGGTTACCTGAAAACAGTTGATTTTTTCGACCCGAAACACGATCCGACATTTTTCTCAAACCGTCCGGATATACCCTTTAAAAAACCAAATCTAATCCCATTTTCGTTTTCCCCATTCTCAATTTTCTTTTTTTATTATTTATTTGGCAATCACAGATACAAATAAAATATAAATAGTACACTAACAATGATTGGAATTTAAAAATAAAAAATGGGTCAATTATGGAATGATTTAAAAAAAATAAAAATTCAGTCTTAAATGAATTTAAATTAAAAAAAATTTTTTACTAAAATAAATACTTTAAGTACCAGACAGACTAAATAAATTTCAATAAATACCAATTTATTTAAGGCTATTCTCCCTTTAATGACAAATCTCACCAATTTGTTTGGAAATTTAACTTTTTTATTTAATTTGCCTGGCCTATATTCATCCTCAATTACAATATTTTTTAGCTCTAGTTTGGCATCTTTAGTTGCTTTTTTAAATCCTATTGTGAGTTTATTTATATTTATCTCTTAATTTTTAAAATTCAAACAGGTAACAATTTTGAGCGTCAAAAATTACAGACAAATAGTCTTCCGATGTAAAAATGATACAAATGTTACTCAAGTTATTCCGATGCCCCAGAATTCAATGGCAAATAGAAATTTAGTACATACTATTTAATATTGAGATTTTTATCTAATGATATACACAGCGGTGCAAAAATTTAAGCACGAAGGATAAATTTTTAAATAGCGTATAATTCGTGAAAATAGATGATACATAGTATTAGGGTTGTTCCCCGACGGGGGGGGGGACGGGGAATTTTCAAAAATCTCTCAAATTCCCCGACTTTCGGGGACGGCGAACAACCCTACATACTATGTAATAGAAATTTCGAAAAATTTAGGTGCGCGTATAATTAAAGTTAAAAAGAAATAAAACACATTAAATAAAATGCTTATTCCTCTTTATATGAACTTAAAATATTTTTATGTTTAAATATGTAAATGTTATACTCAAGTAAACAGAAAAACGAACATTATTTTAATATTATTTAATTTTTGTAAAATATAATTGATCTTAAGTAGCATAAGTCAGAAAATTCCCATTAGAACTCTAAAAATATTTTTTAAATAATTAAAATCTTTTTTTCTATTTATCAATTAAAAACTAACCAGTTTTCAAAGCTAATTCCATTAAATGATTAGCAAAATCTTTATCTTTAGTTTTAAATTCCTTCCATTCATTGCTGTCTAAAAAGTTTTTACGATTGGCTACAATATATTTAATACAGGCCTTTTAAAAAATTTTAATTAAAAAATTAATTTAAAAATCATCACCTTTTCTATAGTAATTAGGTTATATAGTTGAGAATAACTACAACGTCTGGCAAAATTTGTTTCGTCTTATAGAATAAAAATTGTTATTTTATAATAGAGAAAATTTACATTCAAGTCATTTTTATTATTTATAAGTAAAGTTGGTTCAGATCGAGGCCTCACCGAGGTCCTAGGCCATTTTAGAATCTTTGTCACGGTTTGTCCGGCCTCGAGTCTCGGAACCTTGTCTCGGTCATCGCCAAGGATCATGCTGAGTACCGAGGCTAAATATACACCCAGAAGAAGCGAAGCTTCGCTTCCCAGAAGAAGCGAAGCTCGTTATTTTATTAATTATACCAATAGATGACGACATAATAATTTCGCATTTATCCATCAAAGTATGTACTTCGTATTTGTGCGCAATTGCATATAAATCGTCAACATTGTTTTCTAATATACTACCTTAATTTCATTTTAAATCAAAATTAGATAACACTAAAAAACTTGAAATTTGTCCTAAATAAAAATATTCAATCAAAGCCTGAAAACATTCTGGGGAAGAATCAGTAATTTCAAGTTCACCCTTAAATTTTGAAAATTTTAAAAGAATAATTACAATTAATATAAATATTTCGACAGAAGTTTTTAATAGTGTTTGACCAGAACCTTTGACTAGATAATTCGATTCGTCTTGACGAAATAAATCGGACAGTACAACTCTTTTTTACTGAGACTCCCCCTATGGTTTTTCAATATTCGTGGACCTATATCTCGGTCCACAGGCATCTCCGGAAAAAGAGAGGTACCGTCCGACTCAGCTCGTCGAGACAAATCGAATGCTATGGGTCTTATATCGAAACGTTTCCACCGGTATACTATACTACTATATCCGTTAGTTCAATTCTGTTCTGTTATCTTATCGAGATTATCTGTAAATACATTTTTTGCTTCAATCATATCAGTCTGTTCAAACATTGTTAAAAATACACTGCTATTTTGAGCTAGAATACAGCGGTGAACATTTATTTTCACATCTCCAATCTGGAAAATAATTTTACTTTAATATCAAAAAATAAATAGGCAGGTACTTTAATAACAAAATCTGTAAGTGTTCTATATATAAACAAATCTTTAATTAAATTTCGTTCTTCAAATTGACTATTCGCAATTTGATCATAATTATATTCACATTTTATGTTGTGAGGCAAAAATTCAACTTCACAATATAACAACACAGAACCTAGAAAAAAATAAATAAAATAAATAACTAATTACGAATATATACCGATTTTTTATCTCATTTAAGTTATTAAGATTTTATTTTAGCCTTAGAGATATTTAAATAAAATCAAAATACACATACCATCTGCATGACTGATTTTATGCAACAGAATTTCTGATTTACCAGATTCGTTTTTATTTTCAAAATTCCTTGAATTATTTCTAAAAAGCAATAGAAGTTGAAATAATGTTAGTATAACTTACAAGCAAATATGTACACGGTTCCCTTCAATATCATAGGCATAGATACTATATTTGGCAAACACACTAACTTTCGACTCATTTAATCCGACTTGCATGAGCGAAATCAGAGTCTGATGGTAACTGTTTTTTACGATAATTCGTAATTCCCAAACAACTGAAGGACATATTGGATTGAAAAATTTCTTGCCTATATTTAATTTTAAATCAAAAAAGATACATGAAAAACATACTGGTCATAATTTGGTCATTCATAAAAAATTCCTTGCGTAAATTTAAATCATATATTTTCCATTCAATGTTACATTTAATTAAATTAAGCTAATAAAGATTTTTAGCGAATAAATAAATTAAATTTACCTTATCAGAAACATCAAAAAACATTGTAGTTTTAAGATTATCCGTTGATTTCAAAAGGAGTGATTAGAAAATATTGAAAGCTAGTACTGAAAAAAATAAAAATGGTTTATAATAAAGGTTGATTCGTTAGATATAAAATTCTTTTATCATACATATTATGGAAAAGATAAAATCGTTTGGGTTTCTTAGTATTTTTGATTATTTTCTGAAATAAACCCCCTAAATCCTTCTTGATCCTTAGATATCCCCACTTAATACTTTTAATCGTTCCCCCAAATCCCTTTAATCCCCCTATATCACTTTATCCATCTAATTGCCTCATTATGTTGGGTTGACATACTTTTTTCAAATATTATGGAGAAAGAACGCTCATGTACTTATGTACGTCGCAGTGTAAATGTCTGGGTCACAATAAAGTAAATTCTCCACCATATTAAACTTGGAAACAAAAAACAATCCCTTATAAACTTCATTTATTGTAACTTATGTTAATATATATGTATACTATACATATTTTTTTGAATTTCTTTAAATTACCCTTTAATTCCAACAAATCCTCGGATATCCCACTTACACCTCTTGATCCCTCGATATCATGAGCTAAGCCCTGATATTCCATTTAATTACTGCAATATTACCTTTAATCATTCCATTAATCACTCCAGATATAACCTCAAATAAGCGATGCAAAAATTTTGAGAATTTTGGAAAAACAGGCCACCAAATATTGTGGAAAAAATTCCAGAAAATTCCCAATTTTTCAAAAAAAAATCTCAGAAATTGGGAATTCCCAATGAAATTTAAATTCCCGATTTCGGGAAATCGGTATATAGATTTCTTACTTTTTAAGCGCTGTAAGCGAAAATTATGAGATTTTTGGACGGCCAAGGAGTTAGATCTTTCTAATTTAAAAAAATAATAACACGGTGAAAGAAAAGAAATTCACTTTTAGAAATTTCTATTAATCTTGAAAGACTTGAAAGCATTAATTAATTAAAAATAATAAAAGCCAAAAAGCCCTAATAAAACATCTAAAAACAACAAAATTCCATGTTTAAACATTTTATGTAAAAAATGAATATACATATATGTCAAAGGTTGTGATTAAAAACAAATTTTATGATTCTGTTTTATAAACAAATTTGATTTTATAATTTCCATTTTATGCTGGTTGTATAGTTGCTGTGTTGTTTCTTTTAAATATAAAATTTCTGTACGGTTTATTAGTTAAGATACAAATAATTGGGTTAAAAACTGGAATTAAATGAAATGAAATATAATTTAATATTCGAATAATATTGATGTTGTTTGTAGATAAATTGAAAATAAAAAATAGCACTTCTGTCTGATTAATAAAAGGAATTGAGGCCTAAAAATATCAAATAAGGGGTGCCTCAAAAGTCTTTGCCAGCACATTTTTTATCATAATTTATTAAAACTTAAATAATATCAAATTTTGGAGGATTTGGAGGAACTTATATGGTTTAGGTGCGCTTTTTTAAACCACGCCCCTTTCTCCTTTTCCCTCGTCAATCAAACGCACTAGGTACAAAATGGTCAGTCTTTCTTTCCTTTTCCATCATTCTTTTAATACTTTTCCTTTTTATCAGCAACTGCACTACACCACGCCCTTTTTCATTTTCATTCTCATTTTTCCTCATTTACTTTATCCTTTAAAAAATTCATTTCATCTTAGGCTTAAGACTTTTAACTTTGTTTAATTTAGTCCAGGATATGGAAGATCTTAGAAATTTTAATATTCACGATTTATTTTGCTTAATTGGTAATTTGTGAGAAGGAAAAAGAATAATGATGGAAAAGGAAAGAAGGAAGGGTGACAATGCGTTTGCTTGGCTCCGGTACAAAATATGGAATCGTTAAAATATGGAAACGTTAAAATATCGAATCGGGTAAAAAAGGGTTAAAATATGGAATCGTTAAAATATGGAATGGTAAAAATGTCGACACGGCCAAAATCGGTCAAAATGTCGAATTCTTTTAAAAAAGGGTCAGATGAGTGCCATACGTTGATTGTAGATGATTTTATCAACTTATCAACTTATTGATGATAAGTTGATTGATAAGTCTCGTATGTCGTAGTCCGGCGCAATCTTTTCTGCCAGAGTTCATTGTATTTTACCGAGTAAAACCGGACCGGATAAATCAAACATAATCGACCGGATCCGGTCCGGCATGATCGTACGGATCCGGAAAACATAACGCGATCCTGATATGGAAAAATTAGAGTGGTGTGCATTAGTTTTTAGTTAAGACCTAAAGTTTGACCTTACCGTATACGGTACGAAATACCGAAAAATACCGATCAGCTTTTAAATTTTATCGGTCGGATTCCGTACCGTACAACCGACACGGAATATCGAAAAATACCGTCGGTATTACGGTAACGCCCGGATTCTAGTTCTGGCGCCATTTTTAAAAAAATTCGACATTTTGATCGATTTTGGCCGTGTCGACATTTTTACCATTCAATATTTTAACGATTCCATATTTTAACCCTTTTTTAGCCTATTCGATATTTTAACCATTCCATATTTTAACGATTCCACATTTTAACCCCTTTTTAGCCTATTCGCGATTTTAACCCCTTTTTACCCGATTCGAGATTTTAACCCTTTTTTAGCCTATTCCATATTTTAACGATTCGATATTTTGTCCGGACACGGTTTGCTTGACGAGGGAAAAGGAGAAAGGGGCGTGGTTAAAAAAAGCGCACCTAAACCATATAAGTTCCGATTTCGAGTAGATCAGCGTATTTCCTTATTTTAACGCAAGGATTCATGAAAATCAAAGAATTTTGATTGAGATTTAATAAAGTTATGATAAAAAATGTGCATGCAAAGACTTTAGAGGAATTCTGTAAATAAATTTTATTATTTTGCTTGTAAATAAATATATTGTAAATAAATTTTATATTTGTAATTTATTTTATATTTTGTAAATAAATTTTATTATTTTGCTTTTTACCAAAATAATCAGAGTAATTGTTAATTGTTTAGCATATATTTTAAAATAAGCATCAGTCCATGCATATGAATTTACATATCTTATCATTTTAAATGCACAAATAAATATTATAATATAGGGAGTAATTTCAATTGGAATTACGAAAATCATCATAATCTAGTAGATATTTTTGTATTAAATTAAAATTATTTTAAAAATACTGGTTGAATGTCTGATTTAAAGTATGGATATTTTGTTGTTAAATCTGCTTCGTTAAATTGTTTAATTCCTCCGACAACATTATGTGAAAAATAAATAATATTTAAGATGTAAATTATTCCAACAAATATAGCGATCGTTAACATATATAAATAACGACGTAAATTAATTTTTATATTTCTGATTAAAAAGTATAAAAATTAGAAATTAAATAAGATTAAAAAATTAATGTTAAATTCAGAAATTTATTTTTTCAAGTTCTGAATTTAATAACGTTGTTTATGTAAATCCATATAATGAATCTATTCTCCGGCCAAACAAGCTTCCATCGCGCTTTTTCTTATCAAAATTAAGGTTGCCAGCTCGCTCGAACCGAAACTAGAAAGATCGAGTGAGCCTAGGCTGTTCAGCTCGAAAACGAACCGAATCGAAAAAACCAAGCTCGAAAAATGCACCGAACGTCGGCTCGAACCGAAAACGGCAACTCTAATCAAAACCAATGGATTGGAGTATACTCGGAATTAGACCCTGTTTACGTTCTTAGGCGTGCCTAATGATCGGGTATTGCTGGGTTTTTTAAAGTGAACAGTCGTGGCTACTAGACTAAATACTTTTTAGAAAAAATTTTCCCAAAAACTTTTCTGCCAAAATTTTTAAAAATTTTTTGGACAGTGTTTTTTTGAATATTTGGAGGAGATGAAATTTTGTAAACTGAATCTCTAGCGAAAAGTTCCAATATTGGAACCAGGCTTATAAGCTCTGAAAGGCCCCCATTTCTTTCTTGTCACCCTGTTTGTGTATAAGCATAAGAGTATTTATTTTTAATTTTAATGCCACTAAGGATGTGTATAAGAGAAACCCGCAAATTTATACCCTCTAAACCTAACTTATTTTCTGACCAGATTTTATACATAGACGGGAGGATGTACACCTGTTTCTTTATTGATATAATCCACAATTATACAATTTATTTACCTATTCAAAGTCAGATATCTATAAACAAATTGAACACATAACCCATGTAAATTTAAATGATATAGAAAATTGTATATTATAAAATAAGTATAAAAATTAACGACATTAAATTCGTTTTCCAGATATCTAAATAATATTCCACCGGTAAAGATTATATTAGACAGCCCATCATTGTCAATTATATAAAACTTTAATAAATTTAAAGTAAATTATTTAGTAATTAATTAGATTTTACTCAGTAAATATTAATTCTTATTTATTTACTAGAGATCCAGATTTTTGAAAAGCCTGGGAATGTTTGTGGGTTCCGGGCAGGACTGCGTCGAAATAAAAAAATCTTCGAAAGTCGAAAATTGAAAGAAAAAACGTCGAAAATCGAAAGTTCAACACAGCTCTGGTTTCTGGCTTGATTAATTGACCTGGGCCGAATCCTGGGCTTGTAGTCCAGGAAAACCCCAGGAAGGTCAAAAAATGCCTGGGCCTGGACTCTGGGTACAGTAAAACCCCAGGCCTTGGTCCAGGCCCACTTTTTTAAACATGCTTATTCATTTTATTATGTCGGGTCATACCATCTGTAAAAGCATTTGAACATTCAACATTAAAATATCCAAAACACAATTTTGTATCAGAATTTGGCTGTGTGTTTTCATTTCATTTGGTGTTTTAAAAATAATTAAAATAATCAGAATAATATTTAAAGGAAAACCAATTAATAAACAAACAAAATAATCAAATTTGAACAAAATATCAACTGACATTTTTTCAAAAAAATTACAATTTTATGTTTTTAAATTTTATTTCAAAGTTTTTATTATTGTTTTAACAAATATTAATTAAAAAGTTTAAACATACTCACGCTAAAATACAAAAAAAAACTTTTTTAAATATATGTTTATTATCATAGAATGGCCGCCACTCTATTTTTCGATACCCCCAGAAAGGGGCCATTCTATTAGAATAAATACGGTATTTTATTTATTCTAATTAAAATACAGTATCTCCTCAAATAGAATAAAAGTGCATTTTTTAAATCATACTCTTTGAAAATTTCTTTTTTAAAAATTTGAAAATTTATGTTGCTGTCTTAACTACAAAAAATATGCTTGAGAAATTTTTGTTTTTTTACATTAAACACAAACAATTCGTGAGATTTTTAATTGCTTGGTTCAGTTTTGAATTGGAAAATTAGTACACATTTTCCTTTACTTTTTTCTCCTTTCAAAATGGTCTAAGTCAAAAAGGAATTAAATTAATTTGAAAGGTTAAATTGGGGTTGTTGGCCGAACCTTAACCGAACCGGAACCGTTAACCAATCTTTTTTGCGAATTAACCGGAACCGAAAACCGTGGGTCAAAAACCGGCGATAACAGAAAACCGGAGGTACCGGTTAATAACCGGTCGTCAACAACCCTAGTTTAAATTGTTATTTAATTTTATAATTTTTATACTAATCACACATTTTGGAAGATAAAATTATTATTTTTATTTCAAAAGATAGAGAGGAATTATTTAAACTTTAATAAAATCTTGTTTAGTTTAGGCCGAAAAAAATCTAATAAAAATTTGCAGCACAGATCACTCTTCTAGCTTATGAAAAAAATTATTTTATGTACTTATACCTTTCTATTACTTTCGAGGAAAATATTTACAAAATCGTATTTTGGGGATTCAAATGTTCGAAAATTTCCTAAAAAAAATTCCGACACAAGTTGTGTATCAGGGTTGCCGCCCGAAACCCGTACCCGAAGATTTTTTGTACCCGCGGCAACCCTGGTGTGCATGTTTTCCCCCCACTCCGACTAAGAGTTTCGGGGATCCGGGTTTACGCAGGATTGTTATCAAACACCATTCGGGATTGAATTTTCTAGTAAAAATTATTTTATATATAGATAATTTTAAAATTTAATAGAAATAATTTCTAACTTCATGTTGAGACTTATACTTTCGGATATTTATTTGGTGACACCCTATCTATGAAATTTCTAAAACAAAAAATTTTTATTTAAATCAAAAAAGATTAATGTATAGAATTTTTCATATTAATTAACAAAATAGATCGAACCTCATTTGTAGATAGCCAAAAATTGCGTTTGAAAAATAATATCTTAAATAGATAGGTGTATCTTAATGTAAGGAAAACTTAAATTCCTTACATTAAATAGACCATAATATCATAAAGATACTTTAAAAATTCGTTTGTCTATTTTAATTTTCAATTAGTATCGCTCAAAGAGCCCGACCCTACCAATCTACGATGTTCAGTATTCCGTATCGGTAATACAATACGGAATACTCACTAATAAAATTTTCAACTTTATCGGTATATATCGGTATTCCGTAAAGTTTACATGATACGGAAAAATTCTTTAATTCTCTACGGAACACCGAAAAGAAATTCCTGGCTCTAATTGTATCTAATGTGGAATTTTACTTAATAAAGAGGTCCGACCTTAATCATTTGAATTTATCAAATAGATTACATTGCATATTTTTGCGTCCATTCTCGAGCCGTCTCATCATATTTAACACGATCAGTTTTGTACAACTTAAGAGCATCACTACTCATTCCATGAGCTTCGTTTGCATCGCCAAACAGAGAGCAGATTGAAAGCAAAACTAAAAAGTGAGGAAAATTATTTAATTCGTTAAAGGTTAAGTTATGAGGGTTTTTTTTCTTTTTTTTCCCGATGAGAGTTTTCTAACGTGTATGAGATCTTATATATTCTTTAAATTATAAGCAAGAAACTTTCCATTTCTTTTTGTATATAACTGCGGTTGGACACAACCTGTTATCAACCGGTACCCCTGGGTTTCAGTTTTGAGTTTTTGTTAGATACCGGTTTAATTCTTTGGGATTTTTAAAAAGATCACTCATTCTCATAGAGTACCGGTTTTCGGTTTATAAATTTCTTTAAAAATTATTAATTTTTGGCAAAAAATCACAAAAATTGCGGTTTTAAGTCGTGTCACCCTTAAATCAAACTTAACAAAAATTATGTACTTGAGGATTAATTCCTAACATTTGTTTATGTATTACAACTTTAAAATAATTCTGATATAAATCGAGATCTCATTAAAATTGTTATGTAAATATAAGTTTTGAAGGTTTTTTAATCAAATTGTTCGGGAAAATGTGCCTACCGTTCTAAAAATAGTCAAACTAAATTGGAGCGGATCCTTTCAAAATTACCTTTAGAAATAGTTAAAGCTGGCGACCATTTAGATTGGAGAATGTCCAAACAAATATATCCATCCTCACTTATATTTGGATGGAAAATTTTTGTCTTGAACGAGACTTGTGGCGGTTTAAACGGATATTCTGTCGGGAATTGAATATACAAGTAAAACACTCCTCCTTGATATGGAGAATTTGGCGGTCCCGTAATTGCAGCTTGCCAAGTAAAGAGATCCTCGCCGATAGGACCTGCACTACACAAAGCTGGAGGCTCACGTCTAAAGTCGAGAAGCTCCTAAAATATATAGGGAACTTTATTATATAAGACAATAATAAATCAATCAGTCACACATCAAAAATTCATTATTTTGGGAATCAGGTTACCGATAATACATATAATCAGCAATTTCCAATCTGGAAATTGGGACACCCTTGCCGCTAACAAACAATTACCGTAAATACTGAAATAATTATCATCTCTCAAAAAATTACCTTCTCAAATAATTACCCTCTCTAATAATTACCCCCTAGTTATTTTATTCAAACTTTAAAAATATTTCAAGAATTACTATCAAATTTAATTATTGAGCCATTTTAAGACTCAATATCAAAAAATAAATCATTTTCGCCTCAATTGGATTGAGATATACCCTAAATCCAGCATATCCTCTCTAATAATTACCCCTCCAGTAAGAGATTGAAACAATAATTACCCAGGGTAATTATTTCAGCATTTACGGTATTTTGTTTCAGTTTTAGTTAGGTTTATCTATCAGATGCAACCCAAATTAAAACTAAAACCTTATGAATTCGTTTAAGTGCCATTTGAAGAAAAATTAATTTTTAAGTTGATGAAGAATAAATTGATTCTAAAAATATACCTGAAACTTAATTTTGCAAATAAAATAAATTAAAATAAATTAATGAATTAATTTTAGTAAAAAATCTATTTTTTTAACATCCTATAAATAATTTGCATTTTTCGGTCCGTTTGTCTGTTGTTTTGGGCGTAACAAAAATAAAAGGTTAGCAAGAGAAGAAGGGCGGAACAAGATAAAACGAGATCAAAAAAATCAACTAATATAAACAAAAAAGAAAAATTTTTTTAAAGGTCAAGTAGTGCAATAGTAAGAACTTAATTTACAAAATGTAATAAAATAAACCAGTGTAGATAAATGTTCAGATAATAGGAAGAAACCAATAGTTATGTAAAGCATATAGCTATTAATTTCCTAAGGTAGGCGGCGTGGTGTAATGGCTAACACATCAGTCCGGTCTACTGAAGATGCTGGTTCGCTCCCAGCCGCCGAATAACCTTTTGCACTAGCTAAGGGAGGGAAATAGCTATAGCCCAGCTGCTTTACTGTTAGATAAGAGCTCTGGCAATAAATGAGAGTTTATGAAATAATTTATGAAATTATTAAATAGCTAGAATTGGCTCGGGCCTAGCCAAGGTTTTTCAGAGAGACCGTGACCGGTGTCTTCTCTGAGAAAATCACCCAATATCCAATCGAAAACTTACCCGCAACCGGTTTTAATCCCTTTATACCCCAACGGTTAATATACCGTCATGCTTCAGATGCTCATATTGTTCTCCATTAAATCATTCATATTCTCTTAAGTTGGAGAATATTTGACGGAAAATATTTGAATTAAAAAAATTTGGTTATAAATAATCTGATTAAAAAAAGCTTATTCTCTCCAAATCCTTTGGCATTTTCTCTTTAGAAGCTAATTCACCTCTTTAGGTGTTTCTATTTAAAATTATTTAACATATCTCTACTGAATCATTTCAATTTATAAAGAAAAAACTGGGAATTAAAATTGAGATTTGTTGGTATGAAAAGGATTAAGCAGGAACCTCGACTGCTTTTAATTTTTTACTATCTCACAGATGTTTGAGTTTCCCTTAAATTCCTCTCCACATAACTTGTTAGCACAATGCTGACATCCAAAAATAAACACAATAACCTGTGGCAAATGTTAAAACCAACTTTGTATTATTAACTAAATAATTTTTTAATTGAAATAAATCATATGGAGAGTAAGTATTAGTTTACACAGTTACTCCTGATCCATCTAAATCCACCATGCTCCCTCTAGATCCTTCAGCAATTCTTTTAACCCCCAAATCACTGTTATCATTAATTTTATTATCATCAAATTATACTAAACCATCAAATCTATATATACTATTAACTAGAGATCGGACCGATACGATTTTTTATCGATATTTATCGATATTTTTCGATATTTTTTTTCGATATTTATCGAAAAAATATCGACCGAGAAAATTTTGACTTTTTCGATATTTTTCGGTATTCGATATTTTTTCGATATTTATCGAAAAATATCGACCGACAAAATTTAAAAATCGAAACAATCGACCGACCAAATTACAAAAAATCGAAAAAAGATCGAACGTCATTTTTGACAAAAATTTAAATTTTTGGCTCAAAAAAGGATGATTTTTGCTTCTTGCCCATCGGAAATTCAAAAAATTCAGAAAGGTTTCTTCTATATTCACGATTTAGTTTGCCAAAGCGAGTTGAGAGTGAGATAACACTGATATGGTACATAACACTGATATGAATTAAGAAAGATTTCGGTAGATTAAGGGAGATTTCAGTGGGTTAAGAGTAACTTGATGGGATATCCGAAGATTTGGTGGGATATTTGAGATATCCAAGGATCATGACGGATGTTGTGGATATCCGGGATAATGACTATTTTATAACTAATTGAGGATTAATTGGATAAAATGGATCTCAAGGGATCAAGTCGGAGCTTTGGGAGAGATGGATACAAAACGGATATCAATTGTCTAGATTTTTTATCCTCTGATATCACTTTATCCCCCGATATCCCTCTTAATTCACAAATACCTTGATATTCCTCCTGATCTCACAAATCCAAAATATCACTCTAAATCGCTCGATACACATTTAATCCTTCAATAACCCCCTTAATTCCTTAAAATCCGATATCCCTAGTTAAAATCCACTTATATCCCAGTTGATCATTCGATATCAAACCCGTGATATTCCATTTAATCCGTCCAAGTCCACCAATATCCCATTTAATCAATCTTAATCTCCTTAAACTATTTGGCTATTCTTTTATTTATTGGTTATAAAAATTTTTTGAAAAATCGAAAAATATCGAGACTTTTTTTTCGATATTTTTCGGTTTCGATATTTTTCGATATTTATCGAAAAAATATCGACCGACCTCTTTGACCGATCTCTACTATTAACAAATTATATTCATTGAAATTTCAAAAAAAGTGATTCATTAAATCAGATAATTTATATTTAATAACTAAATATGTACTGGTTAACTTTAATATTAATTTAAATTACATATAATCTATGTTGTTAATTAAATAATTATGTGGTTGAATTAGTAAGTGATAAACTTATACATAGTTTAAACCCATAAATATGGTTGTCGGTTCCAAAATTCCCGAAAGGTGTCTAACAACAATCCTGAGTGATGTACAGGTTGCATATTTCTCTGCCCCTCGTTCTCTGTATATACTAATTTATATTTACTCGGGATTTTTGTTAGACAACATCCGGGGGCAAAAGGAAAAATTAGACAAGTGAATACCATTGAGTGACCAGTTTAAAAAATATAAAAGAGACTGGTCATTTGAGAGGTCAAAGTTGTAAAGAAAGAGACAGTGTGTACATGGCACACACCCCTATTTAAAACGGGTTAGGTTATGGTATTGGTATCTAAAAGATGAGAGTTTGGTTACTATACATTGAGCTTAAATTTGGCTCTGGGAGCCGAAATCTGGTTTATTTTATTTCTAAAATTAAAAAATGCGCTTAAAACGCTGAAAAGTAAATACTGGTTTATTATCTGAGGATAGCGCGAGATAGTATCCCGTTTGTTATTTACGGGATTTTCGATTTCAAATCAGGATATCCAATGATCAGATACTCTTTATTGGACCCATTACTGAATCTGATTCTAATGAAATAATAAATTTGATCATCATTTAGTGAATATTTGATCAAATTTAGTATCCTTATGAAATTTTATAAAAAATTTAAAAGCCACGATTTAAAAATCCCCACGACTTTTTAAATCGTTCAAAAGATTGCTTCCTATTATTACATAATTTAATATACATAGGTAATTACTTATTATAAAATGTATGCTATTTTATTATTTATTGTATTCAATATGCTTAAAATCGATTCTGGAGGTTATAAAATCTCTTTATAAATAAATAGAACATCAAATTTAGATTCGACCAGATGTTATTTTGGTGCAGATGCACAAGTTGGTGATGTACAAATTTATGGAATGAAATATTGCTTAACAGATTACAATCTTTGTTTTAAATATGTTTGTGGAGGTTTTGCTTTGAAAATTGTTTTTTCTCTCTTCGCGTAGAATATTAAATGTGTCCATTTCGCTGGTCAGCTCCCAAGAGGTCTAAACCAGGGCTCGGATTCGTACTTTATTTGAAAGTACAGTACTTTAAAACCGACCTCCGTACTTACGAAATTGAATTTGTACTTTATTGAAAGTATGTACTTTAAAATCAACATTTTGGATTGAAAATGAATTTGGGGAAGGGATGGCAAAAAAATGAATTTTTTTGGCCTACGGCCTTCGAAATTCTCAAAATTTTCGCCTGCGGCGCTAAAAAAGGAAGAAATCTGGCTTCTTGGGCTCCAAATTTCAAAAAATTTTCACCTGCGGCGCTGAAAAAGTGAATTTTTTTATCTACGGCCTTCCAAAATTCTAAAAATTTTCGCCTGCGGCGCTAAAAATGGGAGAAATCTGTCTTAGGACCCCGAAATTTCCCAAAATTTTCGCCTGCGGCGCTGAAAATGGTCGAAAGAAAGTAACTTGCTTGAGGTTAAGACTGTTAGGGCTTTATTTCGTCGTAAGCGAATTTTGACATGTCGTGCATTGAAATGCACAAAATGCTCAGTGGAAACAAGAAATTATTAGAAAAGATTCATTTAGGTAAGAAATATAAAAGATTTGAGCACGATTAAATATTTTCTAATTTAATTTTGAGCGTACTTTAATTTTTGAAATTTTGTCCCTATGTACTTTGGAATCATGATTTTTGTACTTTTGATTAGCATTTTGTCGATCCGAGCCCTGGTCTAAACCCTAATGGTTATTTGACCCAGGAAGTCAACTTCAGATATATAGGGGCGTGCGCATTTCTGCCTTGCTTTGTGATTTTTCGGTGAAATTAACAAAAAAATTGCAAAAAATATACCTAATCTGTGGATAAAATTGGAAGAAATAGCTCCCTGTAGAGATCGGACCAAACAAATATTTGACGTCGGAAAATCAAATATTTGATCAAATTTTATTTGATCAAATATTTGTTTGATGAGTTTTTGGAAGAATTTGATTTTTTCAAATATTTTCAAATATCAAATAGTTTGATTTGATATTTGATTTTGCCGTTTGTCCGATCTCTAGCTACCTGCCTAGATCCTCAAAATGTTCACATGCCTCATAAAAAGTAATAAATTTGATCTTTTGGTACCCAGCTATAGTGGTATATCTTAACTCTCCTTAATCCCTGCAAATCCAATGATATTCTCCGTAATCACCTGGTATGCCGCTAAATCCTCTTGATCCTCTAAATCCGTAATATCCTTCTAATCCCCTATAATCATTATCGATATATACTCCTATGTATATGTATGTATCACAAAATCGTGTAGGACTCGCTGATATTCAGTGATACTTCAATTTTAACTAAAAAATGTGTAATTAAACAGAGACAAGAATTCAATTAATTTTTAAAAATATAATTTTAAAAATATATCAAATTTATAAATAAAATTTTTCGATAATTAAGATGAATATGCGAAAGGTTGTACTCAGGAAACTGTTTGTTATGAGGAGTTTAACGATAAAAATGTTAAATGTACTTGTTATTCATGCAGTGGTGATTTATGTAATTCTGCTGTTGGCACTTTTACAAAAATTAAGCTAGGAGTTCAACTTATTGCCATCTTCACATTAATTCTTGGAGGTAAGATTCGTAATACGAGAAATCCATTAAATTCCTCTATTCTAAAATCAACCTAGACTTGATTTTAACTTTGAAGATTATTGTTTTAATTATTTAGCTATTTTTCTGTACGTATGAAAAGTGATTTGATGTAATAATTGGCTATGGCATCTGAATGAAATTAAAAATATTTTCCAAATTTCATCTATTATATTATTAATTTTTAATAAATACATAAGCAAATAAAATAAAAAAATTTAAAATTTCGATAACATTCTACAACAAGTTATAGTCTAATAAAAGCAAAAATCTCGATTTCACGTAATTGTTATGTATTTTTGTAGGATGTTCTGACCAACTACATACCGTAAATGCTGAAATAATTACCCTGGGTAATTATTGTTTCAACCTCTCGCTGGAGGGGGTAATTATTAGAGAGGATATGCTGGATTTAGGGTATATCTCAATCCAATTGGGGCAAAATTGATTTATTTTTTGATATTGAGTCTTAAAATGCTCCAATAATCAAATTTGATAGTAATTCTTGGAATATTTTTAATGTTTGAGTAAAATAACTAGGGGGTAATTATTAGAGAGGGTAATTATTTGAGAGAGGGTAATTATTTCAGCATTTACGGTATGTTAGATAAAAATTCATCACTCCTAAGCAGGTGATAATTGTCAATAATAGAAGATATCGTATAATAGTAGAATTAACGAAATTGTAACGAAATTTAATCGACGATACATTAGCCTAGAAAACCTATTTATCCGGAGCTCGGAGACCGAGCCAAAGCTTGAAAAAGGTCAGAGCCGGATCTCTTTGTTGTTTTGTCCATATGCATTATCTAAATAGAGTTAACTACAATAAAGTGATCTGTTCAACTTTGTTTAATTACATTTAAAAAAACATTAAAGAAATTGAATATTTTCCCAACCTATTCTCTATTTGCACTTTTAATCAATTGCTTTTTGAATATCATAATTAGTCTATACCATTTTGTACTTTATTTAATGTCGAGCCGACTGTCATTAACATAAAAGGGCAAGCCTATATTTCTTAATTAAAATCTGAAAATACAAAAATAAATAAACTTACTTTGTCCATTAATTATAGTTAGATGAATAATAAGTTAGAATTTAATATATGTAGTAAAGCAGCTGGGCTATAGCTATTTCTCTCCTTTAGCTAGTGCAAAAGGTTTTTCGGCTGCTGGGAGCGAACCAGCATCTTCAGTAGACCGGACTGATGTGTTAGCCATTACACCACGCCGCCTACTGCATAGCCTTAGGAAATAAACAGCTATATGCTTTACAATATCCCCCCCCTATCCCCACTTAAATTTATTTTTCTAATTATAATAGGTATATTTGTTTATTTATCACTCAAAGTGATTAGTCATAAATAGGGACCCGGATTTGTATGGATATACAAATTTTTTGATCATATGTTCTGAAGGAAGGACCAAAAACTAACATTTACCCGTTGTTATTTTTCAATTTGGAGCAACTTTAGAATCCATATAAATTGCTCCAATGACTCTTTTTCGACATATAAGACATTTTTATCTGACAATAGGAGGAATTTACTAGGGTTGGACCCCGAATCCTGAGGGCACGTTTTTCGGGGAGCGTTGGAGGATGACTGACATAATAACACTCACAATTTATTGTCAGTCATCCTCCAACGCTCCCCGAAAAACGTGCCCTCAAAATTCGGAGTCCAACCCTACAATTTACCCTGGAGATTATTGAGATGTAAATCCGGGCCCTAGTCTTAACATTTTTCTCGTTTGATAACAAACTTTTAGATGATTAAATTTATTCTGATAATTATTTTGTTTTTGTTTATTCTATTTAATATTCAAAGTGAAGGAGAATTAATTCAAGTTAAAGTCAAAATTAAAGATGATTGGAAAGGAAAAAGAGAATTTATTTATTTAAAAAATTTTGAAATAAAAAAGCGTTTTGTTTTGAATAAAATTGAAAAGAATAATAATCAATTTGCTAGCTTTTATAGAAATATAGATGGATATTTGAGTTTAATTGAATTAAATCCTGATAGAAATATTTTTAAAGAAATTAAGTAATAAGTCAAACTATTCTATGTCCGTTCAATTAAAAAAGAAAGTGCTAATTGAAATTGCCAACAACGTTATGATTCAAAATATTTCGCAGGAAATAGGAAAAAGGGTATTTTATTATTCAAATATTACTGTCCAAAAATCGTGGGTGCTCTCTAAGTTCCACATTGATTTATTCATAGACCTATTTTTATGATCACGCTTACGGAGAGATCACAAACAGATACTTTATCACACGAAGAAAATACAATATAAGTTGAGGTATGTAGAAACGAGGAAACGAAGAAGGTCTAACTATTGTCTGGCTTTTATACTAAACTTTTTAAGGGCTCTCGCCCATACACAACACTTATTATATAATTATAAGACTTATAATGACTATGACTTACATAAGTCTTACAATGATTTGCTCAATTATTTTAGATACTCCGTTATAATGACTTTATTAATTTGAATAATAAATATTATGTAACGTCAATATTAAACGAGAGTTTTGATAATAAAAAAGAAAATATAGAAAATTACAAAAACAAACTTTTATCAAGTTATTGGACAGAAATTAATTTAATTGGATATAAAATTGAATTGTTAGAAAAGCAAAAAGTTGAATATTCGGAAGAATTAAAAAACAGAATTATTTACATTGGCAATAAAATAAGTAACTTTAATTTTTATTTATTTTAGTCTATCTCTTATTTAACTATTAAAGTTAAAATTTCTTATTCGAAATTATAGGCGAACTTAATGAAGGAAATAAACGGCATTGCTTCAATTGTAGAGTGACACAAAAATATTATTGGGAAATATACCTTAAGGAACATTGTTTGTGCAACGCATGTTGCGCATATAAACGAAAATATGGAAATTTTAGAAATGAAAATATTTGGCTTAAAACTAAAAAGGTAAAATTTGGAAACGAATTTTTAGTGGTATAAAATTAAAATAAAATGTCTACTTATTTTTGAGCATAATATACTATAATTTATTATTAATTTTTATATAAATATGTATTTTAGAGAAGCTTTCAGGATCGAAAATGTTTTAATTGCGGAGCAACAAAAACATCAATGTGGCGCCGTCATTCAATACCTGAACACTATTTATGTAATGCTTGTGGACTTAAACAGATAAAAATGGAGAAGAAAACAATAAAAAACAAAAAGAAAAGGAATTGAATAAATAGAATTTAAAGATGAAAATAGAATTAATGATGACGTTGATTTCGGGAATTCACGGCGTTTTTCGAGTCGGGTATTCCCGATTCCCGAATTTTTCGTCGACAGGATCCCTGTTACATACTTTTGTGTATAATATTTCTGGATATTATTATTTAATGTACATACATAATTTTGGATGTTATCCCATGAATCTTCCATTTAATTTCTATAAATCAGCTGATATCCATCCAACCTTGAGAATTTTAGATCGTGGACAGCTCTAATACCATGAATATTAATTAATATAGATTTTAATTTTTATTTAATATAATCTATTACATTAATTTTATTTTATATTACTATTAGACATGGGGAGTTTGTTGATTCCTTGGGTGGTTTAGAATTATTTTTGTATGTCACTGCATTGCAGTGACAATTTATCTATATCCTAGTAGCCTTTCTCTAGCATATCAAGAGAAAGGCTACTACTTTAGATTAACTGAAATTTATTTACATATTACCAACATCGGCTAGCCATGTTTATGATTAGTGATACAACCTTCTTATAGTTCTGTTAAAACCTGCTAATTGGTGATTTTAAACGTCGCAAAGAATCAAATTTATTATAAAAAGGTCATTAATTTTTATATTTAATAATTGCACTTTTTATCAAAAATATTCACGCAAAATTGTTTTTTAAAAACATAAAAATCTCAATTTTTTATTTGTCTTTTGTTTAAAAATTAATTTTTGTTGTTGTTGTTCACTTCCATTATTTAAACTTTTATTAAATTTATTAAAAGATTCACTTTCTGTTCTAGTTCTAAATGTTCCTCGACTGTTCCCTCCCCTTCTTTCCTCGTCTATACAATGAATTAATTTGTTCATTATACGGCTAAAGGCACGTCGAAAGTCTCGATTAAATATTCCATAAATTACTGGATTTACTGAGGAATTGGCATAACCTAGCCAGGAAACTGTCTAAAATTGGTTTTAATTTTTCTTTAAAGAGGTAGGAGGACCTGAAAAAGTAGTGGAGGAAAAATTTCAGGCCAGAAAGGGCGTAGAACATTTACAATAAAGAAGGGTAACCAACAGATGAGAAAAGTGCCTGTTAAATAAAAAGTGGACTAAAAAGATAAAATCTCTTTATAATTATTGGAGCCATCCCTAACCTTAGATTTATAAATTGTTGTTCTTGCTACACCTTAACTACATATTTTGTCAAATCATTTAGTTTGACATTCAAAAATATACCAATGACCGTCGACTTATTTCTAGTATACAGATTTGTAAATGAAAATTGCTTAATAAAATTATAAATTAAATATATTATATTATGCATTTATAGCAATATTATAGTGTGTTCAGAAAATTTAAGAAATTCTCTGTTGCATTCTCGGAGTTTAAGTACTATTATAATATAGTGGACAATGAATGGATGACGAACTAAAGAGAGTTGACTCAAATGGAATTCTCAAATATTTACAAAAAGACCAACCCATAATAACACCAAGTGTAACACGTGCTTTTTTGTCAGAAGAACGATGCCCTCCATTGCCATTATTATTATTAGTCCACCCACAAGATTTAAAACCTCTTTTTGTTGTTGGAGAAGGGAGTGGTGAACAACTCTTTCTTCTCTTAAATTAAAAATGTACATAAACTGTATTAGCTCCTTGCATTAGCTCTTTGCGCGCTCGTTGAAAACGAGTGTTTAAAAAGCTACTGAACTCAATGCATGGATAAAGGTTGATCTTTTTCCCATAGATTTTTTAATTTTGTGGTGAAACGATTTTAATTTAATCATTTTCAAGGTTTTTTACTTAAATTCCCATCAAAAAAATTTTTGAAAATTGTTTAATTGAATAATACCAACCTCCCCACCACTACCACCACCACAACCAACCCTTCTACTATTAACACCCAATCCATTCCTAGAAACAAAGCTAAAGCCGCTACTATTATTGCTTTCTGTCCTTCTTAATTGTCTCAATGTAGCCCTAAGTACAGGCGTTCCTTGTTGTATTGTAGCGTCGATAGAATGATTTTCTGGTGATTTATTCACAGCAACGTTTATTTGGCTAAACTCGGCTTTTTGAAGGGATTCTCCATCAAAGGAAGATTTTCCACTAAATCTTCGAGAATCGTAGTGAAGGGCTATTGAAGAGGGGGACTAGAGAAATAGGGAATTAATTGAATGATTTGAGAATTACTAGACTTACTAAAAATCCAGTAGAAGGACGTACTACAACTTGACGTACTCTATCTGAGGCTAATTGTAAAATCAAAAGTGAAGTAGCCTTCAAAATGAAAAAATTTTTAAAAATTTCTTGTTGAAGAAATGAAGTTAGGAAAAATGATATTAATTTGAATTTGCTGAAGTACGGAATAGAATTTTAAAATTTAAAAATATGCCGAAATGGCTATACGCCTCTAAAAAACAGACATGTGAAGGGAAGTGTAAAGGTAGTTAAGAGGATTCTCCCCAAGGATACTCGTGGACAGGGATAAGGTTGCGGGACATATGTATTGGGTTTGGTCGAAGATACGTTTACCATCAGAATAATGCGTTAGGATAGTGACTGAGGGGAAGAGTCACTATTTTAACGTGTTTGTCTGAGGGTTAAAAGCTCTCGAAGGTTTCATAATTGAAAAGGTAAATAAACTAAGTGTCGCTTATCCATTCTAACCTGCTTAAGTTGTGATTGTATAGATCTAGCATGATGTCGAGCATATAAATAAAGCCTGTAGTAAAGAAAAAGCATCAAAGTAGCTGGTAGGAAGAAGCTAAGTAAGGAAGAAAAGACAGCATAAAAAGGAGATAATTGTAGTTGACATTGAACTAGTGAAGGTTGTTGTTCGATAAATCTGTTGAAAAAAATGAGGAAATTTTATTATGTTAGAAAAATTGAGTTTAAAAAATTACAATCATTTCAAAGTTCAAATTTTTGAATGAATTTTACATAATATAATCTATTTATTATAAATTTTTTTAAATGTTAATTTTCATCATACGAGTGTGAATCCTACGGGTGGTTTTAAATATTTTTGTATGTCAATGCAGTGCATCGACAGATTTAACTTCAAGCAGTATTATAAGTGGAATTGCGATTTCTATGCAAATGCTTTTTTTGGCAAACTTGAATTGTGTAAAATAAAAAAAACAGTTTCCGGTTGGCTTTAAACTTTAGAGAGGGGGACGTTAGATATTTATGCATATTTCAAACGTTGTTGCATAATGCCTATTTTGATCATATTTTGAGGTTTTTGGGGAAATATTAAGCAAGAAAATTCCTCAAAATACTGAAAAATTGGGGAAAAACCTCTCTAACTGCATATAAATTGAGGCTTAGCTTTATTTTTAATATCTACCTAAATTTATCAGTCTCATTAATCCCTCCAAAATAATCTCCATTAAATATAACTGAATAAATCTCCAATCCATTAGTAGCACCAAAAGCTATTTGAGCCGTTCCAACAGCTGTAGAAATTATCCAAATAGCACAAACAGAACAACAAATAACTCTTCTTCCAACAAATCTATTTTTAGAAAAAATATTTTTAATTTGTAAAGAGAGGGAAGGGAACAGGTTTTGTCTTCCTATATGGACAAGGGGTGATAGAGCCTGGGTACACACCGATATACCACGACATAGTATACCGCCGAGCTATAACTTTGTTAAAATTGTCGAATCCAGTAGGCCCTGGTATAGTTTGATTCAGCTCGTCGAGCAGCATCGAAACATACCAGGGCGTCCTGGATTCGACAATTTTTAACGAAGCTATAACTCTGCGGTATACTGGGCTTGCGGTATATCGGCCTGCTACCTCGAGCCCTATATCATTTTACTCTAAAATTAAATACTAAAAATTTTTTGTTCGATCAGCACTGGTCCGGAAACACTTGTTTCCCTGATTTCGCTATAAAATACCAGTTACTAATCTCTATTTCACATTTATTAGTCCCTGTTTTTCAAATACCACCATATCTCTAATTTATAGAAAAATAAAAGTAATTTAATCTAATTTTTGCTGCCTTAAAATAGAGTTATTTAGCTTATCTCATTAATCTTTCAAAAAAAAATTTTTTTTTGCAACTAAATTGGCTTCCTTTTACGGATATTTATTTATTTTTGTTTTTCTCCTTATTTAATTTTTCTAATTTTTTTTTATTTTTAAAAAGCCACTAAATAATGTTTCCTAGGCGATATAACTGACTTAAATTACAAAAATAAATTTTTAGTAAATAAATAATTTTAGACACTGAAAAAATTTAATTTCAATTTTTTTTGAAGTAATTTTCTCTCCAAGTTATACCCAAAATCTCTTACTTATCCCACATTATAAATAGGGTTGCTAAAATGGCCCAACTCAGACCGAAAGATCAAGACGGGGATAAGATATTTGGCCCGAAAGTGACTCGTACCATCCCGACTCGAAAACGCCAACCATAAATGTAATAAACAAAAATTCTGTTGTGATATCTAAAAGATTGGAATAGCTAGGAGATTGGGATATGTTAGAGGGGCATAGGTGAAAAAGGTGTGATCAGAGGTGGGTCGGAATTCCGATTTCCGACGTTTTTTTCCTTCCGATTTCCGACTTTTGAGCTAGTTCGATTTTCGGCTCTTCCTATTTCCGACAAAAAATTTGTGTGGGATAAGTCACATATTTTGGTGAATTTTGTATTTATTTTTGGGTATTTCACACGTTTTTTTTGAGAAAAAATTTTTTCGGAAAATTTATTTGTTTATTAAAAAGGACCTGAGGGAAAATAGGAAAAAAAATTTTTAATTTTAAAAGTCAAATAAAAAATTTAAATAAGGGAAAATTTTAAGAATAGAATTATGGGAAAAAATGACGAAAAAAAATTTAGAAAAAATTTTTATAAAATAAAAAAAGTTTACCTAACATAACGCATTGGTCTGCTAATGTGAATAAAACGATCGAGGGCTATAGCACACTGTAAAAATTGAAATAAAAATTAAAAATGAATAAAAAACATGTGTTGTGCAAAAGATTGAGGGTTTCTGGTTTGGAGAAGACCTTCCAATTTTCGAAAAAAATTTTGAGTTCCGAGTTCCGACTTTTGAGCCAGTTCCGATTTCCGACACATCTGACTGTTTCGACCCAATTCTGGAGAATACGTTCTTTCTGGGGATTTGGATTTTAGCCCAAACCTGGCTAAAAAGCTGTCCAAAATTTTTAGCCCAACAAAGTGTTTTAAAAGTTCTTGTCTAATTATAGGGATTTACTCTCAAAAGTCGTAGAATGAGAAATTAAAACGTAAACTTTAGAAATTTTTTCTGATGAATTTTAAAATGAGAGAAGGTAAAGATAAAATATTTTTTTAATGAAGGGCTTCTTTCATTCTCTTAAATCTCTTCAAATAACCTACTAAATTTAAAATAGAAGCAGTACTACAAGCAATATCCAAACAAATCCAGAATTGACAAAAAGCAGCCCCAAAGGGCCAAAAACCAATTAAATCGTTTGCTGCCGCTAAAACCATAACCTTCAGAAAAATTTTTTTCAAAAATTTTCAAAAATTTCTAAAAAACCATTCCAGCAACAAACAAGTCTGACATGGCTAAGGAAACTAAAAATAAATTTTCTGGTTGTCTACGCAATTTTCTGTCGTAAAATATTGCTGCGATTACTAGAAGGTTTCCAGAAAAGGCAAGGGAAATTAATACAGAAAAGAGGGGGACACAAATTAATAGAGGTAGCCACCAGGGCAACATTAAAAAAAATTTTTTTCTGAAAAAAAATTTTTTAAATTTGCTTTAATATTTAATCTTATAAAAACTTAAAAAAAATTTTTAACTTTAACAATAAAAAATCGTAAAAATAAAAAACTCTTATTTTCCCTACATTAGGCATCGTGTGGGCATAAAAATAAATTACAGATTTCAAAAATCGAGTTTCGTAAATATGAAATTCAGGGACACTTTTCTAAAATTTTGGAGACAACCCTTAGCTCAACAGAGGTTTGTGTTTTCCCACTTGGTCCTGAGAGATCAACAAATGATCAACAGATATTGTTGATCAACGATCTCCTTTCTCATATTCATAATCTGCCTGATCTTCAGGGATACAATTTCTGTGGGTCCAAATATAAATCCAAAAATTCATCACGACACCCACAATAACACCAGAGATGTTTCGAAACAAAAAAATCTTCGAAAATCGGAAATCGAAAATCGAAAAAAATCCAAAAACATCGAAATCGAAAATCGAAAATATTTTTCAAAATCTTCGAAATCGAAAATCGAAAATCGAAAGAAAAATAACCTCGAAAATCGAAAATCGAAAAACGAAAATCGAAAAAAAATTTTTTAATAAAAAAAATAAAAAAATAAATTTTTATGTTACAAGTTGGAACTTTTGCTTGAACTCTAAGGAATTTGGGATTCCAAGGAAATCACGGATATCCAAACCCAAAATTTTGCATATCAGATTGAGATCCTGGCTCCAGAGCCGGTGATTTTCTAGCGGCTTCTTGTTATCTCCAGACTCCGAGTGTAAAGATTAATATTTAATCCTGAGATCTGTGTGGGTTAAGAGGGATAACGGAGGATTTGAGTAAACTCATAAGGTGGTACCTGGCATAGGGTTCCGGCAAGGGGCCTGCTCTCTCCAACTTGCCTGCTCCATCCATCTGGCCTGATCCCTCCAAATGGCCTGCTCCCTCCAATCCCACCTTAATTCAAGCAAATACTCCAATATACCGGAGCCGAAGCATAATATTGTTAATAGATCAGGGTTTCCTCCAATTAGCGCCGCAGGCGAAAATTTTGAGAATTTTGAAAGGCTAAGAACCAAAAATCTTTCTTTTTTGCGCCGGAGGCGAAAATTTTGATGATCCTTAAGGCAAAAATCTTTATTTTTCAGCGCCGCAGGCAAAAATTTTGAGAATTTTGGAAGGCCAAGAAGCCAAAAATCTTCCTTTTTCTGCGCCGCAGGCGAAAATTTTTTTAAGTTTATGATGGCCAATAAGCCAAAAATCCTCCACTTTGGCGCCAAAAATTCAAATTTTTCAAAAATTCGGAAATCGAAAATCGAAAATATCACAAAATTTCGAAAATCGGAAATCGAAAATCGAAAGGAAAAAAACCTCGAAAATCGAAAAACGAAAATCGAAAATCGAAATTTCGAAACATCTCTGAATAACACACAAAATTAGCGCCATTTTCAATAATTGTCACTTAAATCCCAAAATTCCACTGGAAACCGATTTTCCAAAAAAGCTAGAAACAAAACATGACAACAAATTCTTACGTCCCTATTTATTTTGCCAATCTCCTTCGATTGACATTCAAAAATACAAAAAATGAAATGCAATTTTGGTTAGTGGCAATAAGTTTTTCAAGAAATTACTTAATAAAAAAATCTAAAATAAATAAATTATATTATGTAAATTTAACATGAAGATTACATAACGAATGGGGTTTCTGAAATGTCTACTGAATATGAAGGAGATTTATTAGCCTAATTTTTATTCGGAATTATTAAATAAAAATGTAATAGACAAATCTCGTTTTTATATAACACCCTATTTTATACACGATTTTTCTGTACCGAAGAAAGTATATTTATTTGAGTGTGGAATTCGACTAAAAAATTATAAAAAAATTTTTTTGAAATTTTTTTTGAAATTTTCAGTTGACTTGTTTTAATTGCCAAATAATCAGACATATTAAATAAAAAATCTACCCAATTCTTATAATTATTTTTTTAATAAACAAAAAAATAAAAACTAATTAAAATGAGGAAATACGTTAAAGGAAATATTTAAAAATGACTTTTAATAAATACTTGGTAAATGATGAACTTTAAAAAAATAATAAAAAAAAGTGTGAGTTAAATATTAAAAAAAGATGACTTAAATATTTAATATTGACGAATTTTTGAAGTTTTTTAAATTGTAGTTTGCTCGATAATTGTTAGTTAAAAAGTGGAATCAGGGAGGGGTAAGATAAGGCAAGTAATGACTAGTTGAGGATTTTTGACCTGGTTAGAATAAGAATTGGAGACATGAAATATTTAAAGTGATAGCTAAAATTGGCAGTTTCTGGAGGACTCAAGCATACTCTCATTCATGATTAAATTTTTTAAGCTACTATTTACATAATATAATTTATTTCAAATTTCATTAAATGTTAACTTTAATCAACGCAATTTATTTGTTGTGTACATTAAGCATAGTAATATTTTTGAATGTCAATGGAATACATTGACAGATAACGTTTATAGTTGATATGTAATGGTGATGTCGGATCCGGATCAGAAAAAGGCTGGATATCATGCATTTACGGTTCGGATCCGAATCAGATCCTAAGTATTCAACTACCTATCTGACATCCTAGTATTTAACTCTAAACTTCTATCCGTTTGTCTTTAGTCTAGCTTCCTCATATTAATTGGACAAATATGGGAAAATTCAGAATTTTAGTATATTTCGTTTCTTTGAACTTTAATAATTTTTTTCAGACAACAGAAGTATGTACTAAAAAATTGTCAAATTATACAAAACTAATAAAAATATTAGAAAAATATATTTACACAAATTTTGTCAATATACCTAGGTATGTAGATCTAATATTCGAAAAATTATGAGTGCGCGAGTTCTCGTGACCATGTGGAATGTTTAAAAAATTAAAGAACAAAATCATAAAATATTAAAAAATGGCAATAAAAATTTTTGAGAAATAAAAAGGTTAAAAAAGGTATCCGTAAAGGTGTATGGATTGCGTGAGAAAAATTTTTATGAGGAAAGAGGCCAAAAATTGAAAAAAATAAAAATGGCAAAAATATATAGAATATATAAATGTTGAATGAGGGAAGGTATGAGATAATAAAAATATTTTCTCTGAAAGGGGGATGTATAAAAATGATTGAGAGTAAAGTGATACTGGAGATGAGTCTTTAAAGCAAGAAAGAATGAATAAAATTGCATTTTGACTAAATTTGGAAATATATACAGGGATCTAACGGATTGGATTTGAGTTGGGTATTCAAAATTTTTTTGGATCAGATTTCGAGTAAACAGAACATTTGGTCATAGACACAAGTATATAGAAAAATATATGTATAATATAAAAATGATACATACGAGAGACGTTCGAGACTCTAGGTCTAGAGTTTTGACTCAAGACATTTCTTAGGGGTTTCGGTCTCTGTCTTGAATCATGGAAAATGATTCAAGATACATTTGTAATTGGAAAAAATATCTAAAATTAATCAACAGTTATCATGGAGCGCTGTTACTGGTTTGGGTCAATAAGTAAAGTATAACTAAGATTTGGTCAGTTCGGATCCTCGTTTCGGTTCCAAATAACTGTAAGGCACCTTGAGCATTTAAAACGCTTAAGCGGTGGTTAAACGATCTAAGAGGATAAATGGAAAGCATTAGTCGATGCCCCGGTAGCTAAGGAGTAGAACTCCTGTATATGGTGAGCGAAAGCGTCTAGCAATAACTTCACGAGGTCGCAGATTCGATTCCTGCCCAGTGTCTAAACTTTTGCTAAATTTTTTCTTAACCAAAAATTTTCCAGAGGGCCGGGAATAACCTACACAAATATCCACGGAATTTTTTTTACAAAAAATAAATTTATTAAAAATCAAAAGAATTTTAACTTTCAAAAATCTTTTTGTACTTTAAAAAATTATTTTTATATTTAAAAAAATGTAGGCGTAAAATAGTATTATATTAAATAGCTACATATAAAATTAATAGAAAAATTAATAAAATAAAAAATTAATAAATTCTAAAACGTTTTAATAATTTTAAAGAGATTTTTTGCGACAGCTGAAAATATAAAAATAGGATTAAATTTATATAAATTTTGTTTGCAAGCATTTTATTGAATTAATTTAAATTATAAAGAGAAAATTTTGGTGAAATAAATAAGAAAATTAAATTATAATTTGAACCTAAAATTTTAGAAAAATGTCCAGACCGGGGATGAACGCAAGCGACAAACTCAAATAACGCAAAACGCAACGCAAGGCCAAAATTTAACGCAAATAACGCAATGCGCTCACCGCCAGAGGTGTTTCGAAACAAAAAAATCTTCGAAAATCGGAAATCGAAAATATTTTTCAAAATCTTCGAAATCGAAAATCGAAAGAAAAATAACCTCGAAAATCGGAAATCGAAAAACGAAAATCGAAAAAAAATTTTTTGATAAAAAAATTTGAAAATTAATTTTTGTTATGTTAGGTCTCAAGTGGATCTCTCATCATGAGATCTGTGTGGATTAAGAGGGATAATGGAGGATTTGAGTAAAATCCCTGAATATAGTAAAGCAGAGCTAGGTCGCTTTACTCAATGGTGGACGGCACCTGGCATAGGGTTCTGGCATGGGGAAGGGGGCTTCCAAATCCACCTTAATTCACGCAAATCCTCCAATATACTAGAGCTACCTAATACCCAATAACCGGATAATACCCAATAACCGGAGCCGAGGCATAATATTGTTAATAGATCAGGGCTTCCTCCAATTAGCGCCGCAGGCGATAATTTTGAGAATTTTGGAACATCCTTAAGCCAAAAATCTTCCCTTTTCAGCGCCGCAGGCGCAAATTTTGAAAATTTTGGAGCATTCTTAAGCTAAAAATCTTCTTTTTTCTGCGCCGCAGGCGAAAATTTTTTAAATTTATGATGGCCGATAAGCCAGAATTTCTCATTTTTGGCGCCAAAAATTCAAATTTTTTCAAAAATTCGGAAATCGAAAATCGAAAATATCACAAAATTTCGAAAATCGGAAATCGAAAATCGAAAGGAAAAAAACCTCGAAAATCGAAAAACGAAAATCGAAAATCGAAATTTCGAAACACCTCTGCTCACCGCTGTTCAAGACTTAACAAACACTTATCATTCAAGTAAGTATTTACTAATATTTACTGATAAGTCGAAAAAGAGGAACAAATTGATGGTTGAGTTAAGAATTTTTGAAGAAAAAATTTAATTTGAGGTGTTTTATAACTAGGGCGTGTCAAAATATGCACGGAAAATCCCAAAATATGCGCATATATATGCACCGAAAAAGTCCAAAATATGCACCAAAATATGCAAAATATGCATTAAATATACTGCAAAAATAATGAAAATATGCTTTAAAAATCAATATCTAAATTTAAAAAATACTAAATTAGCATCTAAATTGCAGTTTAAGAGCATTTCTAAATGATTTTATGAACTTAAAATTTAACCAAAAAAATCTTTTTGAAAAAAATTTATCGCGGAAAATTTTTCAAAAAAATTTTTTCGAAAAATTTTTATTAAAAAATTTTTTTCCCAAAAAATTCCTAAATTTTGAAAATTTTGCCCGATTTTTACTAAAATTTCTCAAAAAATGCCAAAATATGCACAAATTTAGGTAAAAATATGCAAAATTTCCCAAAATATGCATTTATATGCAAATATGCACGAAAGTACCGAAATATGCAAAAATATGCTATAGGAACCCGGTCCCTAATGTTCGTACCGATGTAAAAACACCATTTTTGAGCGTTTCAGCTCATGGCATATCCGCATGCAAAATATGCATTTGCATGTTTTGACACGCCCTATTTATAACTAATTCTGTCCTTGAACGATGAAGAAACATAAATGAACATTTCCTAAATAATGAAAAAATTTTACTTAATATATGTAATCTACTTTAAATTTTTTAATATTATTTTTCGTAATAAAGTTTTACAAACGGATAAGAATAAAACCAAAAATAAGTATTTTTGAATGTCAACCAATATGTTGACAGATAAAAACACCCTTAATGTGCCTTTTACACGGATTTAGATTTTCGAAACGTAATGTGCTGTGAATGCATTAATAGATTATTTACCCGTCGTACATAGGGGTTGCGTATATTAGGGAGTGTGCTTCAAATAGTATGTGTGGTTCTATTAGAGCATTTACGGTACTTTCTTTGCTCGTTCTTTATACTGTGTATAAAACAAAGTCTCCCTTAATCCCTAACATGGAATCGAAAGGAGAGTTCATCCGAGAATATTTTTCAACGTTTAAGCAAAAAAATATAAGTCTAAGGATTTTATAGATAATTCGATCTTTTATTAATTAAAATTAGACAAAAGACTCGGTTACTAAACTATAAGAAAATTTATATAATGTAATCTATTTCAAATTTTATTTAATATTAATTTACACGCAAAAAACTGTTGAGAAATTAAGATTGTCTATGTCTATTTTTGAATGTCAATCCGATACATTGACAGAAAATGTTTGAGGGTTTTGCATGTAAATAATTCTGTAGAAAAAAAAACGTTAAAATTTGAAAAATATGAAAACCGGTTCCAGAACTATGGTCATAAACTGACTCTAGCCCTCATAAAAGATTGTTAATTTAAATTTCTTTAAAAAAATATTTTCTTTAAAATTTTAATTTTTTAAATGAGTTTTGAACTTATTGTTTAACCAACAAAGAATAAAGGTTGTCAATAAAATTGAGAAAAGAAAAGATGTGTTTTTGAGGGGGAATTGATTGACAAGAAGCATAAGGTAAAGACAACTTCTATCAAATGTTAAAAAATCATTTAAAATTAATTAATTAAACAAAAGAATTAACTAGAAATAAATAAATTTTGTGGCTAATTAAATAAAGGAAAGCAGACGGGGAGAACAGACAATTATTCTTATAGTTAGCTTGGAGACGGTTGCCCATTTTCACAGAAGACAAGTGAAAATGGGAAAAGGATAAACGAATAGTTTCTAAGGATGGTATAAGTCTAATTTACTATTTTTGGCTGATTAATCAAGGAAGATACATATTTATTAGGGTTTCTCCCCGTCCCGTGCCTCCCCCCCCCCCTCGGGGAACAACCCTAATATTTATTGAAAATAATATACTCGAGTCTAGAAGGAATGACAAGTCCCAACAAAATAAACTTGAAAATGAATCCAACTGCACTAAAAGAAAAAAATCAGCAAAAGACTCCTAAGACTCGACTCAAAAAAGATCTCAAGACTAAGCTCGAAAATCTGTTTGAATCAAGAAAACAAGCCTAGTTATGAATTAGTGGATGTCCGCAAAAATATCTGCCCACAAATGTCGCTCTACCCTTAAATCTTTTAAACAATTGTCCGTGTTATTCCCCTGTAAAGTACTTAAGTATTAATTCTCTCCGTTCAAACTAATTTATTTTATTCAAAAAATATAAGGAAGGGGGGGCCAAAAAACAAAAAAAATCCTTCATTTTCACTTTCTACCACTGTCAATTGTGTTTCTGACTTTTACATGTTTTTTGTCAGCCTACGGAGAATGATAGAAAGACAAGGGCAAAAGAAAGGCAAAAAATAAAAGGAAAAAAGCTTTTAAAGCCCTTTGTTCTTTTCACACCTTTTGAAAGGACAATGAGAGAGAGAGGAGGGTTAGTGGAAGAAAAGGGGGGATTTGTGTGATTTGGCCTTTTGAAAAGGCCCTTAGGCAATCTGTGTGGTTTGTTTAGACAAAAACATGTGTATAGAAGTGTGACGACAGAAGAAGGGAAGAAAAACTAATTTTTGGGAGGTCTGGGACAGGAAATATGCTTATCTTTTTTTGTTATGGATGCAAAACCTTTAAAGAACCTAGCCAACCGTTCAATGCTTTTAAGAAGAAAATTTGCGGACAAAAATTTTTAGCAGAAATTTGCGGACAGAAATTTATGGAGGAAAACTTGCGGACAAGAAACTTGCGTAGAAAATTTGCAGCAGAAACTTGCGGACTAAATTTTGCGGACAGAAATTTGGAGCAGAAACTTGGGGAATGAAGATTTGCGGACTGTTTGGGTACACCATTCATTTCCTTTAAACATATCTTTCCTTTCAATGTAGGAAGGTCATTTCCCTATTGAACGATAAATAAATAAATAGATAGTCGAGAAGGGCCAATATCGTCTTCTTTTTTTTCTTCAGATATGCCGCCAATGTCCCTTGGGAGTGAAACAAAGCCTTTCCCGGAAGTAAAGGAAATTGAGGGTTTTAAAGAGAGAAGGGAGGAGAAGAGAAGTACAAGCTAAAAAAATATTTATTTATTATTTATTCTTCTTTAAATGAAAGAAAATGAATGAATGGGGGAAGGGTTTTGTTTGGGTTTTTAAAAATGTTTTTGGGATTTTTATAAAACACGAGAAAATAAAAAAAGGAATTAAAAGGAAAGAAAAGAAAAAATTTCTTTTGAAAACAAAAATGTCTGCAATTTTGATGAGAATTATAGAAGAGAGGATAATTAATAATAAAATACATATAAAATTTTATTTGAGGACAAATTTTGCGTTAAATTTTTAAAAATATTTCGGAGCATGGCAATGCATTTGAATAAGTCTGTAATAGACATATTAGAGTTGGCCTGGACCGGGATTTGTCTTTCGGTCTCAGGATCAGCAAAATCGGGATCGGGATTCAATAAAACGGGATAATCCCGCCCGATCCCGACCGGGATCCCGATCCCGGCTAACTCTAGTAGATATTAGAAATTTCCTAAAAATCACAGGGAAAGCTGAGAACATCAGATTCTGTTCCAGAGTTTTCAGCGAAGCTTTTCCACCTGCGGTTTGCAAATAAAAGCTTTTCGAAACAAACTAGAATAGCCTCTTAAATAATGGAAATTTTGAAAACATTTTTTGGACTGTTTAGGAATTTCAAAAAATTTGTTCGGGAAAATAAATATTGTTTTATAGCCTAGACGAGTGAAAATTAAAATGATGCTATTCAAATTAGAAAACTAAAACTTGGTTTTTTAAAATTAAATTTAAAATTTCTTTTTTATTTTTGCAAAAAGGAAGTAAAAAGAAGAAAAAATAATTTTCCTTCTCACTACTTAATATAAAATAATTTAAATAAATTAAATAAAAAAGCTAAAAAAAGAAAATAACAAACAACGCCTTTAACTAATTTCAGCTTCTCACTTTTTTCTTTCCTTCCGTCTCTTTTGCTTGGCCACACATAGGAACGCCCATATGCTAATTGCTTATTCACACACCTCCTTAAGTGTTAAAGAAAATAAGTAAAAATATTCTAATGAATTAAAAAATAAAAAAATTGGAGAAGAATTCGGATATGGAGAAATAAGGAAAAATTGGAGAAGAATCCGGATATGGAAAAATAAGGAAAAATTGACTCAAGAAAAGAAATAATTCTATAAAAGTATACAAATTAACAGATAAAAAGGTAAAATCTTTTAGAAGAATGTAAGATTTGAATCGCTTAAATTATTTATCAATGCAAGGCATCAATATCCAAAAATAAACATAGGCACCACAAAAAATTTAACTACCACTGATCTTAAAATTAATTTTTGTTAAAATCATAATAAAATTATTTATATTAAGTAGATTAGTTAAAATATTTTCTAATGGACGACTAATTTAGAAAATTTTAAGACGAATGGGAAAATAAAGTTTGAAATTTTGTGAAAATAAATAATGTTTATAAGAATTAATTCCATTAGGCATCTCGAATCCTTTCTGAAATGAATGCAAAAAAATATATTTTAATTTCAAATAGGCTTATTTGAAAACAATGAACATGATAATAAATATTTAAAAAATTATAAATTAAGAATACCCCTTGACAATTTATTTAGTTTTTAATCTAATATTATAAATAAGTTTGCACGTCTACAAAAGCTATAATTTGCCAATTGAGTCGATTGGCATTCAAAAATTTACATTTTACAACATGATTAAATCTTGCTGCTTCGGCTCTAATTTTACTTAAAATTAATTTAGAATAAAATATATTATATTAAGTAGAATTGTTATTTATTTGAGTAAGAGAGGCCAAATTCTCACAAAATTCACTACATGAATATAACTTAAAACATTGTTAAACTAAACATACTATCAAATTAAAAATTGGAAAAAATGGAAATAAATTTTTAAGAGCTATCTGACTTTCAGGGACACGATATTAGAGGATGTTGAGCTGAAATTTTCTGAAAAAATGTAAAACATTTAATTAATAACAAGGTCACTTAACAATAAATAACAAATTTTTATCAATTAAAAGAGATATGGCCATAAATACATTTTTGTTGATAGAAATATTTGAAAATAATTTGCCAATTACTTTGATTGACATTCAAAAATACACAGTATGTATGAGTACCCCGGACTGAAAATTATTCCGTAATTAACACTTACAATTAAACTTAAACAAAGAATATTATATTAAGTAAAATTCTAGATGGAGAATTTAAAGAGTCAATGAAAAGCAATTCCTGACGAAAATAAACAATTAAAATATATATTTTAGGTAAAAAAGTCAGAAATAGGTATAAAAGTCAAATAAAGTATGGACATCGTAAAATTTCATTTCAATATCGGATTCGTATATTTAGGTATCTTTGAAAATTTAAACTTAACTAAAGGCCAAAGACAAAAGAACGTTCTTTGACTGGCCAAAAAAAATTTAAAAACAAATAAAAATAAAATATTAAAATGCCACCTTCTAAAAACAAAAATAAAATAATGCAGAAGCGTATTTTTTCTGTAATTTAATAATACCCAAAAAAATTTTTTCTTCTTTGACATTTCGGTTTTTTTTTCAAAATTATTTTTGTCTTCAATTTTTACTCTTAAAAATAAATATTGTTATTATTATTTTAAGCTTTTTTTTTGCTTTTCCTTTTTGTTGCTATAGCAAGTACTCTTTAAATAAATTTTTTGTTTTTAGTCTTTGGCCTAAAAATACTTGAAAACCTTTTATTTTAGGTAGCTTTAAATGCTTATTTTTGAAAAACAAATATTTTTAAAAATGTTTGGAATTAAAGAGAAGGATGAACAATTTTAAAATAATATTAAAAAAATATAGTTTTAAATTTGGGGAGGTTCAAGTAGATTTTTATGTGATTCATGTGTAGCTACGCTTAAAAAAATCGCGCACCAGAAAAGATAATGAAAAAAGAGAAGAGAAAAGTCGCAGGCGATTTTGTCGCTTAATTTTGTCGCATAATATGCGATTTCCGACGGCGACAATTTTTTTGAAAAGTTTTGGAGAAAGTCTTAGAATCAAGACTGAGAGTCTCGCACGTCTGTAGGAGACGTATTCAACACGTGAAGATTCAAATACCCGAAGCTTTTTGAAAAATCTTGTTTTAATGGAGACACAGATTCAATGCCTGTCGTAGTACTGAAAGTCTGCTTAAGTATAAATTTTTGTCTGAACTTAAACGAGTGCACGCCCAATGTGGAGACAATTAGTTTGCGTGCAATTTTTTAATTAAATTTAAAAATTTTTAAAGAAATTCAGTCAAATCTTTCCAAATTTTATTAATTTTTAGCAATTCAAATTGCGTTTTAATTGCCACGAAAAATAATAAAATTAAATAAAAAAATTTTAATTTAAGCTATAATTGATATTTTATAATTTATAAAATTTTGCTTAATATAACATATTTTATTTTTAATTATATACATATTACAAAAATAACTTCATATTCGTTTCTGATGACTTCATATCTAATATTTTTGTATATCGATGCTTTGCATTGATAAATATCAAAAAAAATTTTAATTTAAGCTATTTTTACACGATTTATGAACTATTTATTTAATTAAAATTAATTAATTTGTGTGTGGGGGTGTGTTAAAAAACAAAAGCATATAATAATTTTGGGCAAAATAATGGCGTCAATTTTATGGGAAATGAGCTCTTTTTTTAAAAAAACTTTTTAAGCTCTAAAAAATTTAAAAAAAATTTATATTTTTACATTAATATCTAAAAATATTTTTATTTAATATTCAAATAATCCATCTCTCTGTAAAGCATAATCCTCATTTCCATAAGTAAATCCTTCGAATTCGTTCTGAAATTAATTAAGGGAATTTTTTAATTAATAGAAAATTTCTTAATATGGTAAACGACAGAAAAAATAAATTTATGAAGAGTTGGGGGATTTAGGAAATATTAAAAATATTCGGTACTAGAGAACGTGCCGTTCCGATTATCGAAATAGGAAAGTTATAGTCGATACAAGAAAACGGAATGGGAGGGCCGTATGAGCACCGAGCTCGATCTTTATCAATTTTTCAGAATTTCAAAAATACAGGGTGCGGCAATTTTTCCGCCACTTTTGTTTTGAGCATATCTTGCTTCAAACTCAAGATAAATTGATAATTCTTTTTTTATTTTATTCAAAACTCTATGAGAAACTTTTTGGTATCAAAAAATAGAAATTCGGTTCACGGATGCTAGAGATAAGACGGTCCGAAAATAAAAAAATCTTAAAAAAACATTTTTTTGCTAAATTTTAATTAATCATAACATCGTCCAAAATCGTTCAATCCCTTCAATTTTTGTACCAATCGACATATCTCGTTCAGGCGCATCGAAATAGCCTATAATTCCATTTTTGAAAATTTTAGGAAAAAAATTTATATTTTTCAAATTTAATTTAATATGTCATTCAGAGGACCATATCTCGGTTCATTTTTATGGTAGCCGCCTGATTTTCACGTCATTCGAATCAGATTGAAGAGCTGATTCGAATGATATATAAACTTCAAATATCAGAATCATAGCCGTGAATCTAGGTCAATTTTTATCCAAAAAATTTTGCCCGAACTTTGAGAGAAGTTTAACCGGACTATAATGTAAAATTTAAAGGTGAATTTTGTATCAAGAATTTTCTCAGAGAGTTGATAATAGAATAAAAAAAGAATTATCAATTTATCTTGAGTTTGAAGTGAGATATGCTCAAAACAAAAGTGGCGGAAATATTGCCGCACCCTGTATAAATATGTTCAAATTTGAATATTTTAAACGTACTAAGATTTTGCTTAATATAACATATTTTATTTTTAATTATATATGTACATATTACTAAAAATAATTGTACAGATTTCTCCATCAATTTCGGCCATAATGAATTTTTGTATATCGATGCCTTGCATTGATAAAGATCTACCTCGATGCTCGCTTTTACTAAAATTAAAAGAAAATCGGCTTACTTGATCCAAGTTCATGAGGAAAAGACGATCTACAGGAGTCAATTTTGGTTGTTCTCCAGTAAATTCGGAATCAAAATTGCTTGTGTCATCCCGAGAACGCTGAAAAAATTAATTTAAATTGAAAAATTTTTCTCAAAAGAAATTTTTTAATTTTTAAAAATTTCGAATAATTAATTCCTTATTTGTCAATATTTATTTACTATTTATTTTTCAAGAATTTAATTATTTATTTACTATTTTTAATCCATTAGCAAAAAATATATTTATTTCAGAAAAAATATTAAGTGGTGTAAAAAATAAAAAAATATTAAAAAGGCAAGGTATGTAGTAGGAGGGGATTAAAATAAAATATATAAACATCTAAACAAGAAACACGTGGTTAAAACAAAAATAAAGTGATTAGAAAAAGGATTAGAATAAAGAAATATATGGGGGATTAAAGAAGGAGAAAAGAAGGATATCCACCTTCCGGAAAGAATAATAAAATTGTTGGGGACCATCGATGGTAGGGAATCTCTAACGAGACTATAGCTAATAGAGTTGACGGATGCTGGGAGATCTCCGGATATTATAAATTTTTATTATTCAAGGTTGTCCGATGATGGAGAGAGCTTCAAGTAGAGACCGGACTAGACGTGATCTCAATCGAAAGTCTCGGAGATCGAGCGAGAAATTTTTCGAAATCTTGATTCAGGTGTGATACTCCCAGTCCGGTCTCTAGTTCCAAAAATAATTTTTGAGTGAAAACGCTACTGTGGTGGATAAATGTAAGAATCTATTACTGGCGCTGCAGGCGAGTTTTGAGAAGTTTGCAGGGCCAAGAAACAAAAAAATAAAATTAGTTAAATGAAAATATATACATTAATATCACAAAAATACCACATTAAAAAAATTTAAAAAATTAAAAAGAAAAATTAATAGTTAACAGACAAATTGTTAATATTAACAGCATCATCATTACATTCACTATTTAATTTCAAATTTTGTTTTTCAATTTCCTCTTCATTTAATTCTTTAATATTTCCATTATTTAATTCTTCTTTATTTTTCCCCAAATTTTCTTCAACAAAATTTTTATTATGCCCTAAAAGAGCTTCTTCTGCCTCCCTTCCATATTCTGCACAGGCAGCCTCCGCCGCATAATCAAAATTAAAATGATCAAAACTAACAAATTCGTCTCCTTTCATTTCTTCCAAAATATCCCAATCGGGTTGGGTTAATTTTAGTGGAAGTCTGAGAAATTGAGCATCGAAATTTTCTGTTGACGATTTGCTGGACTAAACACAAAAATAAATAAAAACAAAAATTCACAGCACAAAAAAAGGGAAATCTTATCGGAATTTTGACAATTAAAATAGGAAAGAGACTTACAATTTTAGGTTTGAAGGGAGGTTGAACTTGCCGCCTTTCTATCTTTGGCCATTCTATGCGACGGAAGAAACAGTGCTCCTAGAAAATTTTTCTGATATAGATGGGGTTATATGAAGTTTTCAGTCGGTATTCTCGTATCAGAATACCGATAGGATAAATCGGAATTTAAACAAAGCCAACCCCTAATTATGAGTAAAAATTTCCAATTTGTCCCAAACAGTGATGTCAAAGTTCCAGTTCCAGTTCCGGAACTAATTAGTTCTAGTTCCAGTTCCGGAACTAGAACTACGGAACTAACGATTATCTGGAACTAGTTTGGAACTAGAACTACGGAACTAGTAAATGCCTGGAACTAGCTTGGAACTGGAACTACGGAACTAGTAAATGTCTGGAACTAGCTTTAGAACTAGTTCTGGAACTAGTTCTTGGGGGTATATTTTTGACAAAATTTCCTCGAAAATTACATGCAGCGCGCTGAGTATAGAAGAAATCTGGCTGATTGAGCTCCAAAATTCTAAAAATTTTCGCCTACGGCGCTGAAAAGGTGAATTTTTTCGGCCTACGACCTTAGAAATTCTAAAAATTTTCGCCTGCGGCGCTTAAAGTGCGGCGCTTAAAGTTGATTTTTTTGGCCTACGATCTTAGAATTTCTCAAAATTTTCGCCTCCGGCGCTTAAAAAGTGGATTTTTTCGGCCTCTTAATCCTCCAGTTTATCCTCCAATCTCCTTAAATCCTCCGTTATCACTCACAATCCTCTTATAACCCAGATATCACCAAAAATATCCACAGATATCCTTTTAAATCCATTAATCCCTTCAATCCCTTCTGATCTCCCCGTTAATTATCGAGATTACGCGATTAATCCCGCGGCATCCTGTCCGGTAAAAAATTTTGAAAAAAATCCCGTTACGGGATCCCGTGAATGCAATTTTGCCGCACACTAAATGATTTTTTAAATTAGGCTACTCCCACAATGACATCCGTGTCGAGTGTTTTGTTGAGTGTTTTGTCGAGTGTCAAGTGCACACTCCCAGAATACTCCGTGTTTTGTCAAGTGTCAAGTGTTCCGTGCGGGCATCCGTGCGTGCGTCTGTGTCAAGTGCACCCTCCCACAATGACATCCGTGTCGAGTGTTGAGTGTTTAAACTTTCAAAAAAATCTTGAAAAGCACTTGACAATCAACGCTCAACACTTGATACGGATCAATTGTGGGAGTAGTGTTATGCCTTTATTTGTTAAAATTGATAAATTCTTTCATATTCAAAAATTTGAAAATTTGGAACCAGAACTAGCTTGGAACTAGTTCCAGAACTGGAACTGGAACTAAGGAATTTTAAAAATGGAGTTCCGGAACTGGAACTGGAACTAAAGAAATTAAAAACCTGGTTCCGGAACTGGAACTGGAACTACAAAAATTAGAAACCTAGTTCTGGAACTGGAACTAGTTCCAAAGAAATTTTGGAACTTTGACATCACTGGTCCCAAAACAGAAAAAGCCACAGGTCACCAGGTCACTCCCAAAAAAGTAATTGGTAGGGATTTCAAGAACACAAATCTGTATCTAAAATATTTTATTTTTAATTATATCCCAATCCTTTAAATAAGGACAGATATTTGTTCTCATTCGAATACCCTTTTATAATTACTAAGATTTTTGCACAATATATTCTATTTTATTTGTATAAAACTAAGAATAATTTGAAAGCCGCATTATTATGATTAGCTCGTTCGTCAACCAGTATTATATTTTTGGATATCGATGCTTTGCATTGATAAATAAAATACGGGAAAATATGTGGCATGTATATTAGTGTGAAGATTACAAATGTGAAATTTTGTTAAATAAAAGGTAATAAATTAACTTGCCTTAACATTACGTTCTCCTTCAGACCCACATCCCAGCCTTTTGGAAGGTGGTTTGGTTAGAAAACCTTTACAGATGAGAACAGACTCTTTGGACATTGATTTTGGATAAGATACTAAAAAATTTAAATTTTTGTTTAAATTTTCCAATTAAATAACCATTATGTTCTGTTATTGCAGTAAATAATTCATCTTCATCCTCACCATCAAAAGGGGGTTGTCCCGCTAACATTTCAAAGAGAAGCACTCCAAAGGCCCACCTAATTTAAATTTATTTTTTATAAGCACCCTCCTAAATATAAAAATAAAAAAATATGGGAAAAAGGGAAAGAATTTATGGATGGAAATGAATGGAAAGATATGAGGAAAAAAGGATTCATATCTCCTTATCAATTCACAATAAGGTTCTATGATGAAAATTGGATTCCAAGTTAACTTTCATAATAAATTTTTGATATTTGGAAGTCCGAGAAACAGGAAATCTGATGTCTCTGGTGATCTCATTAGGAGAATCCACCGAAAGAAAACTTATCTCTTATTTTGAATCAGTTATGGCTAAGCCCATTCTGAAACGTTAAATTTATCAATTCAATGCATTGATATTCAAAAATATTGGATTTGGTGACTTCAGTGCTTATAGTTACAAATTAACAGAATTAAATAATAATAATAATTAAAATATTTTATATTAAGCACTTTTTAAATTACTTCTCTATGTATTTTGAGAGAGCATAAACCCAACAAAGTCAGCATAAATTCATAAAATCTTGTAAAAATATCTTACTAATGATATTTACTCCTTAAAACCTTTTCTAAAAATTTTGGCCTATTTCGAAGGAACTATAATTAAAAATATTAAATTTCTAAAAAATGTTTATTTTTGAGAATAAATTTAAAGTTAACCGACTAAAAATTGTAATAGTTTTATTTAATTTATATGAGGTATTTGAGAATACTTTACAAAATTTCTAACTATTACATATACACTCTGTCCCAAAATTATGAGTTCACCCCTAAATTTCATCATAATTTGGGTTTCAGACTACAAAATCAAAATATCTTTTAATATATGATTATTTAGCGTATTCGGAAGTATTTTGCAAGTTCTCAGACAATTTGCAATGTTAAGGCGAAAATTACGCCAAAATTCCTTAAAAACCACTGTCCCAAAATTATGAGTTCACCTTAATATTTTCCTTCAAAACATTAGGAAAAATTTATAAAAATCCCAGTAGACATATACATTGATATCATGAAAAAAATAAAAAAAACTAGGCCCATATCATTATCCAAAGTCGAGATCCAGATACCCCGAAATCAACGTAAAACAAGGGTAAGGCTCTTTAAAAAATATTTTCGGCCTCTTATGTATTATTTAAAATTTTTATTTTAGGCTTATCTGAAAGCCCTTGAAATTTGCTACAAGATAGTGTAGCAACTACAAGATAGTGTACCTTGTCACCAAAAACACCTAATGCTACAAGATAGTGTACCTTGTCACCAAAAAACACCTAATGCCCCCATAAATTGCCCTTTAAGGTCGCTTCGGAAGTTTAACGTTCTGAATCTTTTTATGAAAATTTTTCCGAAAAATAAGATTCAACTATCTTGTAGCAAATTTCAAGGGCTTTCAGATAAGCCTAAAATAAAAATTTTAAATAATACATAAGAGGCCGAAAATATTTTTTAAAGAGCCTTACCCTTGTTTTACGTTGATTTCGGGGTATCTGGATCTCGACTTTGGATAATGATATGGGCCTAGTTTTTTTTATTTTTTTCATGATATCAATGTATATGTCTACTGGGATTTTTATAAATTTTTCCTAATGTTTTGAAGGAAAATATTAAGGTGAACTCATAATTTTGGGACAGTGGTTTTTAAGGAATTTTGGCGTAATTTTCGCCTTAACATTGCAAATTGTCTGAGAACTTGCAAAATACTTCCGAATACGCTAAATAATCATATATTAAAAGATATTTTGATTTTGTAGTCTGAAACCCAAATTATGATGAAATTTAGGGGTGAACTCATAATTTTGGGACAGTGGTTTTTAAGGAATTTTGGCGTAATTTTCGCCTTAACATTGCAAATTGTCTGAGAACTTGCAAAATACTTCCGAATACGCTAAATAATCATATATTAAAAGATATTTTGATTTTGTAGTCTGAAACCCAAATTATGATGAAATTTAGGGGTGAACTCATAATTTTGGGACAGAGTGTAGCCCCATTTGATAAGTTCATGACAATTTTACTTAGTATATATTTTATAGTGTTCTAATTTTATTAAAATTAAATTTTGAGTTATAGTCAATGTCGTGGTGCCCTGTATTGATAAGATATTTTTGGATATCGATGCTTTGCATTGATAAAAAATTTGTAATTTAAATTCCATAAATTATTCGGTGATTGAATAGGGTAATGGCATAAATTTTGCTCGCCTATAGATCTAGTGATTGCGAGAATGGACAAAAATTTTTTTGATTCTGAAACAAAGCAATTTGGTGAAAATTTGATACATATAAGTATCAAATTTAAAAGTTGAAGTACTGACACCTATTTCTTGTTAATTTACGAGATTTGAGTTCTCGATGGTCCCAATTAATTTGCGAATAATTTTTAAAAATTTCCAAACCAATCAACAGATTTTCCATAAGGTTGGTAAAGAATAATTTCTGGAGCAATATAATCAGGCGTTCCACAGAAAGTTTTTGTAGTAGCATCACCCACAATACCTTCTTTACACATTCCAAAATCTGTTATCTAAATGGAATATTTTGTAATTTTTCCACAGAATTTGTCAAACTTTAATATGTCCATCCCTTTCAAGCATTACATTATCCAATTTTAAGTCTCTATAAATTATTCCTTTTGAATGGAGATAGAAAAGTCCACAAGCTATTTCTGCTGCGTAGAAACTTGAATAAATTTTTTATTAATTTTGAAATTAATTTTGAAACTGAATCTTTTAATGAGGTTTGGAAAAGTATTTAGTTATTAGAGATCGAGTTGGAGGTTGACAGAAGCATGGTTTGTGTTTGTTCCCTAGTTTAGACCAACACGTATATTTTTAAATCCCTAGGGTTTCCCGTGCTTTTCCCCTGACTACAGGTCAGGAGGGTAATGTTGAGAGTCAAATCGTGTTTCGAGCCGAAAAGCCCTGTTTTCGGACAGCAACCTCATCCAACCTCCACAGAGGGAGGGACAGTGGATGAAGAAAACCTCAGGAATAAAAGGATAATATTCAGATATTCCCCTCATTTTAAGGGGTATTCCTATCTCCTTTTCTCCCCTTTACATATCCCTCTCTTAAAAATATTGCCCCAAAAAACGAAAAAACTTACACGGCAACAGGCTCTTTAAATTTTCCAACTTGTTGTATTTGATACATTAAATCACCCCCATTAACAAATTCCATAACAAAATAAAGTCTGTCCATGGTCTATTAATACAGGGGAATTTTCCAAAAAAATTACTTTTGATTTTACCTGGAAACAAGAAAATAAAGCTACAAGGAATGGAGGTTTGTCAGGTAATGCAAGAACCCTTTTTTCGACCATTGTACATTCAACATCGTCATCTTGGATTATTACATCCTGAAAGAAAGATAAATTAAAGAAAATATCTTTAGAAGAGGAAATGTTAGAAATTTGGATAAAACATTGCTTAAGGTATAATCCAGGAAGAATAGTCAGACCTCACTTACTATACATTTTTGTGTTTTTAAATGTGGTTTGTCACTCTGAAATGAGGTGGAGACCTTAGCCAAACGTCTTTGTGCAAGTTTTAAATTGTTAAGTGATACTCTATTTCACCTTATCCCAGAATAAGATTTTTCTGATCCAAGGGCGTATAAAATAGATTCAAAAGTAATTAAAGAAGGAGTTGCCGTTTCGATTTCAGCCGGTATTTGGAGGAACCATAACGGACCAAAGCCACAACTTGGTGGAAAATGCCTGGTCCTTATAAATTTTGGTGTCAATCTCCTTAGCACGATGAGAGGAATCGTTTAATCTAAATTTGTTAAGATGAGGAAATTATCAAACAGGTTATATTTGCGCCTTTATTGTGTCCCGAAAGGATTTAGGCTTGTAGTATAACACCCCTTATCTTAACTCTTGCTATATTAATTTCCATTTTTTTCTTACTTTTTTAAGTATTTTAATAGCAAATAATTCTTTAGTTTGTTTGTGTTCTCCAAGAAGTACTTTTCCAAAAGATCCTTTTCCCAAGACTGTCAAAAAATTAAAATCGCTAGCCACACATCTTTGGGCAGGTTTTGAATTGTTATTGTTACAAGAATTCTCTAAATTATTGTCTGTAGAGGCTCTTTGTTTTGCATTGGCCAAATGTGGTTTGCTGTTAACTTTTTGTGATTTTGTGGAGTGTAAATCTGCCATTTTCTTTTGAAGTTTTTCAATATCTCTTTCATTTTCTGGGGGTATTCGAATGTTGTAATATTCACCTAATGATATGAATTTATAGAATAATAATCATAAAATATCTAAATGTCTAATAGTTGCCTGATCAGAATTTTAAATAAGGTTCCCCAGGGATCTAGTAGCTTTTTAAACGACCATTTGCACCGTACACGCAAAGAGCTAATCTCATTTTTAGTTAGATAGGATTTGATATTCCCTTCATTTATCCATGTATCAAAGACTATTGGAATACACCCGTGCCGTAAGATATTAAAATGGTAAGTTTAACGTAACATGACCTAGTAAAAATTTGTCAATTGATCTATTGACATTCAAAAATATCATGCCAGCGGGAAGATGAAACACCGTAGACTGGGTTTAATTGTTATATATAATTACTTTAAAACAAATTATACATATTATACTAAGAAAAATCGCTTGATTAAAAAACTGAAATGCTAAATTGTCGCAACATCTTATTTCCCGAAACCACCAAATAGAAATTAACTCACCCTCTTCATCATTCAACAATTTAAACCACCCATCAACAGGTTCTTTAATTAATTCACTAATTCCAAAAGAAAGGGAGCCCATAAAATCGTTCCTACTAGTTCTGTCCCAATCCCACACAGCAACAGATAAACGTCTATCTTTGTCAGAAGGTTCTAATTTGAAGAAAAAATGTTCGTCCCAAACGGGGTTAAGTGTTGATTTTATTGTTTTTGATTTTTGTTTTGGTTTGCATTGTTCGTTCTCTTCGAAGGGAATAAGTTTCAGTTTGACATAAGGATCTGACAGGCCATTCGGATCCATTGGAATTAAATTTCTTGCCTGAAAAAGAATTCAAATATTTTGTAAATGGAAACAGTATTTTCGTAAAATTAATTCAAGTATAGATATTAGCTAATGAACTTTGCTAATTCTTTAATCCAGAATAAAAATATTGGTATTCACAATAATTCTACAGACTGAATTTATTGAACCAAAGCCGAAAAACTTTTCAGGTCTAGAAGGAGAAAGCTCAGTCAAGACTCTGCTTCTGTATCGGTATAAGAAAATATGATCAAAAGATATGTATACCAGCTCATAATTTTGCCAATTGTTCATTGACATTCAAAAATACAAGACCTCAACAAGTTTGATACAAATTTCCCATTTTAACGTTACTTATAATTAATCTCAAATAAATTATATTATATTAAATAAAACTGGTTGTGAAAAACTTTAAAGTCTTTAAGTTCTCTAAAAGGTTACCTCTCTGATATATACATTTAAAACACCATCCTTTACATGACATTCTAAATTGATACGCCCTCTTTTCTCTGTGTGATCTGAGCCACATAAATTAGGTACATATCTGACACAACGATGATGAACTGAAAAAAGTATAATGCTCATTTACAAAATTCAAAGCTTCCTCTCAAATTCATCGACACTGGGAAATAATTTGCCAATTAATTTTATTGACATTCAAAAATTTTATGGTTCGAAACAAAAAATCATTTTTAAAAAATTTACTCTATCTTACATATAATTATGAATAAAATAAATTATATTAGTAGTCTAAGTACCACTTTTATATCAAAAATTTTTATCAAAATTTTTGATATAAAACCGGCACAAAAATTCTTTACAATTATTTTTCAATAGGTTTAAAGGGAAATTAAAAATTACACCGTTTTCAATAGGTTTAGAGGGAATTTAAAAATTAAACCGATGCCTAACTTGCGAGATCGGACGGGTTAGCACGTTTGCAACGCGTTATGATTGTAATCACAGTAAAGCTCTAATTTTAATATAAATAGAATATGAAAGAAGTAGTCTAGGTATGAAAGAAGTAGTCACTCTTTTAATCAGAGATAATTTTTGGAATAAAAAAGCAACAACAAAAACCAACGGTATTTAATAAAATTAATTTATTTTCAAAGAAATTCATAAAAAACCACATATCAAAAATTACGATATAAAAAACGGCACTAAAAAGCGGCACAAATATATGTTCATCCTAAATGCGGAATCAAAAGCAAACATTCCCAGTAAAAAGCATTGACGGGTTTGTTTGTATTGGAAGGTATGGAGTATATAGTTATGCAGTATATTTTTATAGTATGGGGGTATAATTTTTATCGGAATGTATTGGGGGGTAAACGAGGAAAAATTGGAAGAAATCTATACTTTTAAAAGATTTTTAACAAAAACTTTTAAAGATTTGCTTTTAACGTGGGATTTGCTTGTAACTGTATTTTTATTAAATATATGAAAATAATGACAACAAATAAGGTTAAAAATTCATTAAGTTTATCTTAGAAAAATTTATTTCATTCAAACTAAAAAAACTGGATTTATTTATTTCTTATAATTTTAATTTCAATATAAATTATATTTCAATCCAAATATTCAAAATCAAAAGCAAAATCTTGATAAGCCCAATATTTTTCTATTACCCTCGTTATGATTTAAAATAATTTTTATAAATTTTTGCGTTAAAAGCTGCAACAAAAACCCCCTCTTTAAAATAAATAACTAATAAATATGTTTAATCAATATAAAATAATATATTTAATTAATTTTTTATTAAATAAATAAAAATTTGTAAAAATTAAATTTTGAAGAAATATATGTATTATTTTATGAAATTTTTCTTCAAAAATTAATTATTTAAAAATATATATTTTTAAAAATTTATAAATAAATAAAGTTTTTAAATAACTAATTTTTGAAGAAAAAATTGAAATAATTGATTTTTAAAATTAATATAATTTTTAAATAAATATTTTTGACGTAATTATTAAAAATTTCTAAATAAAATTTTTGAATAATTAAATAATTTTTAAATAAAATTTTTAATTTTTGAAATAAATACAATTTTAAATAATTTTTAAATGATAAATCTGTGAGGAAAAATTTCTTTATAGAAAAATTATTAAGGAAAATTATAAGATTTTTAAATAAACAAATTATCTTTAAAACGAATAAGTGAAGGAAAAAGTGATTAAATAAATTTTTAAATAAACAAATATTTTTTAACGAATAAATGAATGAAAAAGATGGAAAGAAAAGAGGGAAAATAAAAGGAAAAAACTGGATAAATTATAAACAATCTTTTTTAGTAATGTTTAAAAGGCACTAAAAAACCAAATAGAATAATGAAAAACGATAAAATATCAAATTTTTGGATACGCTCTAAATAATAGAAATAAAAAAGGATTTCACGTGAAAAATATTAAAAGTTTTTGTTTTTTTTATTCTGGTTTTAGTGACATTTAAACCTTACCAACAAAAGATTGTTTATAATTTATCTAGTTTTCCCTTGTTTCCCTCCATTTTTACTTTCCCCTTTTCTTTCATTTATTTGTCTAAAAAATATTTGTTTATTTAAAAATTTTATTTTCTTCCCTTTTTTCTTCATTTATTCATATAGACACATATTTAAAAAAAGAAAAATTTTCTAAAATTTTATAAAAATATATATTTTTAAATAATTAATTTTTGAAAAATTTTTATAAATATTAATATATTTCTTCAAAAATTAATTATTTAAAAATTTATATTTTATTTTTAATAATTTTTATTTACGTTTTATTATTTCCTTAAAATTCTATTTATTCTTCGAAAATTTTTTAATATTTGCCTCACAAAGTTTTTCTAAAAATTTATAATTTCTTTAAAATGTTGCTTTTTTATTAATTCTAGAATTCTATATTTTTTAGAATAACTATCAAAAATTTTTATTAATTTTTTAAATTTTTAATTATTTATATGACAGCGAAAATTAATTATTTTAAAAATTATTATTAATTTATTAAATTTTTATTAATTATTTACTTTTCAAAAATTAATTATGTCAAAATAACTTTTTCTTAAAAATTTTTATTAAATTAAACATTTTATCTAAAATTACTTATTTCTTCAAGAATTTTAGTTAAAATATGTCATTAATTTCTTTAGAAATGAAATATTAAATAATTATTAGTAATTTTTTATTTTAAAAATTTTATTTTTTATTAATTTTGATCATTTGTGAAAAAATAAAATTTTAACATTTTTATGATTTTCCCTATAAAAACTGTATTGTTTAAAAACTATTAAATTATTCAAAAATTAAAAATATATATTTATTTTTTGAAGAAAATTTTTACAAATTTTACACTTATTCTTAAAAACTTTAATTAAAAATATAAAAATATAAAAAATTAATAAAAAATATAAATTTATTTATATTAAAAATTTTAAATATAATTTTTTCAAAAATTAATTATATTATTTTTAAAAAATTTGAAAAATTTTATTTTCTACAAAATAGATTATTTTTACTTTAAAAATTTTTAATTTTGTCTCTCAAACATTAAAAATTAATTTCTTCACGAAATTTTTTAAAATTTTTATTTCTCTAAAAAATTATTTAAATGTATTTCCTAAAAATTACTTAATTTAAAATAAGAAGTTTTATTTTTCAAAATTTTAAAATTTATTTTTTCTTCAAAAATTAATTATTTAAATATTCTTTTTTTAAAATTTTATTATTCAAAAATTTTTCTTTAAATTTTTTCTAAAAAAATATAAAAATTTTCATTTTTTTAAAAATTTTCATTAAAAATTTTCAAAAATTTTCATTTTATAAAAATTTTCATTTCTAAAAAATTTTTTCTAAATAATTAATTAAATAATTAATTTTTGAAGTAACAATTTATAAATAATAATTTGTTGAAATGAATTTTATAAAATTTTTTAATTTTAATTATTTTAAATAAAAATTATTTAAGAAAATAAATATATATTTTTTAAATAATTAAAGTTAGAAAAATTAATGAAAATTTTTAAAAATTAAAAAACGCTGAGTAAATAATTAAATTTAAAACAAATAAAATTTGAAGGAAAATGAAACAAGGGGGAAAATTCATATAAACTTTTAAACAATTTTAAATAAATAAACAAAACAAAAAGGAAAGACAAGGAAAAATTAAAGAGAAAAAGTTTGGATAAATTATAAACAAATATGTTTAAATAAAGATTAAAAGTCAAAAAAATGCAGTAAAAATTCTGATAGATATCATAAATGTGCAAAAGCCCAAAAAAATATTGTGATGTGTAAAAAACGCATTTTTGATCTTTAATTGAAAATATTTGTTTATAATTTATCCAAACTTTTTCTCTTTAATTTTTCCTTGTCTTTCCTTTTTGTTTTGTTTATTTATTTAAAATTGTTTAAAATGTTATATAAATTTTCCCCCCTTTTTTTCATTTTCCTTACAATATTATTTGTTTTAAATATTTATTTATTCAAAATTTTTAAAAATATATATTTTTTAGTAATTAATTTTTGAAGGAAAAAATTTACATTTATTCTTCAAACTTTTATTATTTAAAAAATATATATTTATTTTATTTAATAATTTTTACTTAAACAATAAAATTGATTTCTCTAAAATTATTTATTGGAATTTTTATATTAAAATTATTTATTTAATCAAAAATTAAATATTTAAAAATAATTTTATTTCAATAATGACTTAATTAAAATTTTTATTTAATCAAATAATTAATTATTTAAAAATAAATTTCATTCAAAGATCTAGTAATATGTATTTCTTGGAAATTTTAAAAAATTTCTTCATCAAAAATTTAATTATTTAGAATAATTTTTCAACAAAAAGTTAAAAATTCTTCTTGGAAAATTTAATAAATATTTTCTTCATCAAAAAATTAATTTAAAAAATAATTTATCTTCAAAAATTAAATTTTTAGATTATTTTTCTTCAAAAATTAATTACTACAAATTTTTCTTGAAAAAATAAATTATTTAAAAATTTTTCTTTAAAATTTTAAAAATATTTTTTAATATTTTAATTTTTTAATATTAATTAATTAATTTTTTAAATTAAAAAATTAATTTTTTAAATTATTTTTCTCAAAAAATTAATTATTTATAATTATTTTTTCAGCAAAAAAGTTAATTTGTCAAAAATACTTTTTGATTCAAAATCAATTATTTAAAAATAATTTTTCGTCAAAATTTACTAGTAAAAAGCTGTATTGAATAATTAGTATTTATTTCAGACCTGCTCACGGATACGGATAATTTCCGGATACCCGAGGATATCCGCGGATACGGATGGATATGGATATGATGCTTCAAATCCGCGGATATCCATCTCAAAATTCTAGCCTGCGGTGCAAAGAAAGTGAATTTTTTCGCTTTCGGCCTTCAAAATTTTAAAATTTATTTTTCTTCAAAAATTAATTATTTAAAAATATTTATTATTTATTTTAGAGTTGTTTAAAGCCTGTTATTAATCGGTCCCCCCGGTTAACGTTTAAACGGGATTTTAGAAACGCGATATCGGTTAATAGAAAATACACGTTTCGCCGTCCGGTTTTTAATAGAAAAAGGCTTTATTGAATTAAAATTAACAAAAAATTATAATAAATCACATTAAATCCTTTCCACTATAGGCGTTCTCGCAGTTTCAGCTTATTCGTCTGATTGTAGTAAGATATCGCGGAATTTAGGGAATCAAAACCCAGATTGCTTTCATTTTTATTGCCGCAGGGAAAATTTTTGAGGAGAATTAAACGAAAATTCCATTAAACGAAAAATTTTAAAATTAATTTAAATTAATTTCTTCTAGAATTAATAATTTAAAAATTTTTAAATTTTTAATTAAATAAGTTTTTAAGAAATAATTTATGAATAATCAATTTTTGAAAAAATTTTAAAAGTTTTAATGTATATAAAAATTTTAATAATTAATTTTAGATAATAAAGTTTGAAGAATAAAAGGAGTTTTAAAAATTTTGTTAAAAATTAATTATTAAAATAATATATAATCTAAAAATTTTATAATAATTAAATAATTTCAAATAATTATTTTTTGAAAAAAATGAAAAAAGGGGTAAAGGAATTTTAAACAATTTTTTAGTAATAATAAAAATAAAAGAGAAAAAGCTGGCGATTATAAACAAATATTTTAATTAAAAATTAAGAGTCAATAAAAATAGCTGTGCAATAAACAAATATGAATAAACCTTGAAAAAAAGATATATCCGTTCTTGTACTTAGTCTTATTTTTTAATTTTTACAAATTTCTGATATTTAACAGTATTATTTGCGTGATTTTTTGTTACCCGTGACATTTAATCATAAAATAAAATATTTGTTTATAATTTATCCCGATTTTTTCTTTTTATTTTTCTACATTTATTCAGTTTTGTATATTTATATAAAAATTGTTTAAAATCTCTATATATTTCTTTGTTTTTTACATTTTTTCTTTAAAAATTGTTTAAAATATTTATTTTTCCCACTTTATTTCATTTTACTTCAAAAGTTAATTGTATTTATTTATTTATTCCAAAATTTTGAAAAATATATATTTTTTAAATAATTAATTTTTGTAAGAAAATTTTTAAAAAATACCTTTCATTCTTCAAACTTTAATTATTTAAAAAATATAATTTATTTTCTATAATAATCTTTATTTAAAATAATTAAAATTGATTCCTTTAAAAATTAATTACATATTAAAATTTCTATTTTATTTAATTAATTATTTTAAAAATTTTACTTCAATAAATTACTTATTTAAAAATAATTTTTCAAAAAATCTAAAATTTAATTACTTCGAAATTTAAAAATTTTCTATCAGAAAAAAATATTTAAAAATAATTAATCTTCAAAAATTAATTATTTAAAAACTCTTCTTCAAAAATATATTATTACACATCCTAAAAATTCAAAAATAATTTTTCATTAAAAATTTAATAATTTTTCTTCAAAATATTAAAAATAATTTATTTCAGCAAAAATTAAATATTTAAAAATAATTTTTCTTCAAAAATTAATTACTTAAAAATCCTTCTTTAAAAATTTAAGTATATATTAAATTTCTTATTCCATCAAAAAACAAATACTAAATAATTAAAAATAATTTACCTTCAAAAGTTTAAAGATGTAATTGCTTCAATGTAAGAAATTTTTTAAAAATTCCCATTTATGCATCAAATCATTAATTATTGAAGGAATATATACTTATTTTTTAAAAACTTATTAAAAATTTTTAAATTAATTCCTTAAAAAATAATTATTTTATGTTCAAAAATTAATTCAGAATAATTTCTCTTCAAAAATTTACAAGACCTATTTCTTCAAAAATTAATTATTTTATAATTTTTATTATTTCTTAAATTTTAAGCTTTCTTCCGAAATTAATAAATATTCTGTGTTAAATTTTAATTTCTAAATTTTATTTTTTATTATTTAAAAATTTTATTCATCTTTCAGAAATTAATTTTTTACTATTCTTAAAATTTTTTATTAATTTATCTTAAAAATTCTATTTAATTTTGATGTAATTGTATTTAATAATTTAAAATTCATTAAAATTTCTTGAATTTTATTTTTCTAAAAGTTATTTTTCCGAAAAGTTAAAAGTTTTATTATTAAAAGATTCAAAAATTTTTTATATCTTTTTTTTATTTTTTTCAGTTCAATATTATATAATTTAAATTAGTTATGCATTAATAATATTAATTTTAAAATTAAATATTTTAAAAATTTAAAAAGCTTGTTAAATAGAAAAATTAAAATGAAAAATTAGAATAAAATTAAAAATTAATCAAAAATTATGAAAATTCAGTTGTAAAGTTAACAATTAAAGACTTACAAATAAAAATTAAAAAATTAAATTATTTAAAAATTTATTTTAAAAATTAAATATCAAAAATTTTTGAAGATAGATAAAATAAAAATTTTAAAATTTAAATAAGAACATTAATAAACATTGTAATTAATAACTTTTAATAAAATAAGTTTAAGTTCAATAAAATAGTTCTAATTTTAATGTAATAATTTATTTAATTAATGTTGTTAAATTATTTAAATATTATAAGGCTTAAGTATATTAGGAATATTTAAAAAAAGGAATAATCAGAATAAAATGAAACCGAATCAACTAAAACAGAGTGTATTAAATAGTGCAATTTATGGACTAAAGTTCAATTTCTGGATTGCACTATTTTTGTTTATAATGTCTGTTCATTATTGCAAATATAATTTAAAAAATAGACTAAAGAATAATTACTAATGCAAAAACTGTAAATAATTTTTAAACAAATCGAGAGAAAAATACTTTGCTCTCTAAAATATATCAACATTTTAATAAAAAACTTATAAATAATATAAAATTACTATTCCAAAGTGTTTATAATGCATCCGATAATGTTTAAATCCAATCTTTCAATAAACATTTGATATAAACAATAGTGATTTATTAGTGTGTACTTTGGATTTTGAGCACGAATAAATCGTATAAAAGCGGCCAGAAATTTTAAATTTTATCATTCTTTAATTTGCCCTTCCCTTCTATTAGAAATATTCTACATAATTACCCTTCTTAAAAATATTAACTATACCTCCCACAAATTTATTGATAACCTCCTTTTCATTTTTAAATTTTATTTTATTTTAATTTTTCCTCATTTTAAATTCGCTTTTTAAAATAGTTGTTATCCTCCTACCACTCATAAAATTTTTATAAATTTTCTAAATAAGTAGTAAACCTAGCCACCGCATTTTTTTCAAAAATTTTCAATGAGTAGTAACCCTACCCACCACACATTTTTAAAAATTTTTAATGAGTAGTAACCCTAGCCACCGCATTTTTTCAAAAATTTTCAATGAGTAGTAACCCTACCCACCACACATTTTTAAAAATTTTCAATGAGTAGTAACCCTACCCACCACACATTTTTAAAAATTTTCAATGAGTAGTAACCCTACCCACCACACACTTTTAAAAATTTTTCAATAAGTAGTTACCCTACCACCCACCTCATATGTTTTTAAATTTTCCAATAAGTAGTAACCCTATCACTCAGCCTTGTTAAAAAATGCTAAGCACTTTTTAAATCAATTTTACCTGTGGATATCCCAACCCTCATACTTTTCAATATATTTTAGATTCAAATCCCGCCCCTGATAATTTAAAATTTTTTCAATAGTAGAAGTTCAATAGTTAATAATGCGTCATCTTTAAAAATTTTCCTCTGTATTAACCCCTAACTCTAAGATTTTTAAAAATTTTTCAATAAGTAGTTAATTCCCTTTTTAAAAATTTTTCAAGTAGTAGAACTACCCTTAGTTTTTAAAAAGTAGTAGAACTAGTAGTAGAACTACCCTTAGTTTTTTCACACATTTTTAAAAATTTTCAATGAGTAGTAACCCTACCCACCACACATTTTTAAAAATTTTCAATGAGTAGTAACCCTACCCACCACACATTTTTAAAAATTTTTCAATAAGTAGTTACCCTACCACCCACCACACATTTTTAAAAATTTTCAATTAGTAACCCTACCCACCACACATTTTTAAAAATTTTCAATGAGTAGTAACCCTACCCACCACACATTTTTAAAGATTTTCAATGAGTAGTAACCCTACCCACCACACATTTTTAAAAATTTTCAATGAGTAGTAACCCTACCCACCACACATTTTTAAAAATTTTCAATGAGTAGTAACTAGAGTTTCACCGGAAGTTCCGGTTCCGGTTCCGGTTCCGGAAAGTTCCGGTGTTTTTTTGGTTCCGGTTCCGGTTCCGGGAACCGGAACTCAAATTGGATCCGGTTCCGGTTCCGGCTCCGGTTTTCAAATTGGTTCCGGCCAAACCGGAACTTTTTTACACCCCTAAGGATTAGTTTTTTTAAAAAAAATATTAATAAAATACTCGTACTCTCATAGTTGTAATAAAAAAAATCAAAAGAAATATGTTTATTTTCTTTCAGTTGCCTTCTGATGAGCGGGTGTCCGAGTGGTTAAGGGTTTGGGCTTCACTCAAGTTGTTAATGATTTTAGGTTGGGTTCGCTTCCCTATCGTAGGACAATAAATATTCAAATTTTTCTTTTAAAAAATAACTCATTTCATGAATTTAACTTTGTTTTAAAAATTATTTTATTTTTACATGGAGTAATTACGGTTTTTTGGCCCTCTAAAATTTTTCGTATGACTAATAAATGACGAATTTTTTTGCTTACAGCCTTCAGAAATTTTCAAAATTCTCGCCTGCGGCGCTGAAAAGGGAAAAAATTTAGCTTCTTATCTTCAAATATTCTCAAAATTTTCGCCTGCGGCGCTGAAAAAGAAAGTTGAATGATATAACGGATGATTTGGATGGATCAATGTGGATTACTACCAATTACCACCACTTATGGATTACCACCACTTATACCAACAAATCCGTTCATACACCACTCTCTAACCCAAATATACATATCACTTATCGCCGACAAATTTTCGGTTCGGTTTTGTTAATTAAAAGTCTTGGTTTGGTTCGGTTTCGGTTAACCGAAGAAGTTGGTGAACAGACAACCCTACTTAAACTACAAATTTTTTTAAAATTTGCTAGCAAAAATTTTTTTCAAAAGTTCCGGTTCCGGTTCCGGTTCCGGGCCGGAACTTTGAAAAGTTCCGGTTCCGGTTCCGGAAACCGGAACTCAAATTGGATCCGGTTCCGGTTCCGGTCAAAATTTCGGTTCCGGTGAAACACTAGTAGTAACCCTACCCACCACACACTTTTAAAAATTTTTCAATAAGTAGTTACCCTACCACCCACCTCATATGTTTTTAAATTTTCCAATAAGTAGTAACCCTATCACTCAGCCTTGTTAAAAAATGCTAAGCACTTTTTAAATCAATTTTACCTGTGGATATCCCAACCCTCATACTTTTCAATATATTTTAGATTCAAATCCCGCCCCTGATAATTTAAAATTTTTTCAATAGTAGAAGTTCAATAGTTAATAATGCGTCATCTTTAAAAATTTTCCTCTGTATTAACCCCTAACTCTAAGATTTTTAAAAATTTTTCAATAAGTAGTTAATTCCCTTTTTAAAAATTTTTCAAGTAGTAGAACTACCCTTAGTTTTTAAAAAGTAGTAGAACTAGTAGTAGAACTACCCTTAGTTTTTTCACACATTTTTAAAATTTTTCAATGAGTAGTAACCCTACCCACCACACATTTTTAAAAATTTTCAATGAGTAGTAACCCTACCCACCACACATTTTTAAAAATTTTTCAATAAGTAGTTACCCTACCCCCCACCACACATTTTTAAAAATTTTCAATGAGTAGTAACCCTACCCACCACACATTTTTAAAAATTTTCAATGAGTAGTAACCCTACCCACCACACATTTTTAAAAATTTTCAATGAGTAGTAACCCTACCCACCACACATTTTTAAAAATTTTCAATGAGTAGTAACCCTACCCACCACACATTTTTAAAAATTTTCAATGAGTAGTAACCCTACCCACCACACACTTTTAAAAATTTTTCAATAAGTAGTTACCCTACCACCCACCTCATATGTTTTTAAATTTTCCAATAAGTAGTAACCCTATCACTCAGCCTTGTTAAAAAATGCTAAGCACTTTTTAACTCAATTTTACCTGTGGATATCCCAACCCTCATACTTTTCAATATATTTTAGATTCAAATCCCGCCCCTGATAATTTAAAATTTTTTCAATAGTAGAAGTTCAATAGTTAATAATGCGTCATCTTTAAAAATTTTCCTCTGTATTAACCCCTAACTCTAAGATTTTTAAAAATTTTTCAATAAGTAGTTAATTCCCTTTTTAAAAATTTTTCAAGTAGTAGAACTACCCTTAGTTTTTAAAATATTTCAATCAGTAGTTAGTCCCACACCTCATACATTTAAACGTTTTTTAAGTAGTTAACCCTCCTCCATCACTGAAATGGAAGAAATTTGACCTCGTATCTTTTCAAATTTCAAAATTTTCGCTTCGCGCTGAAACGAATTATCCTTATAAAAAACTCCCAAATAGCCTAAAATATCTAGTCTAAAATATCTTTTTTTATCTAATTTTTTAAATATTTTAATATAAAATAAAAATAAAATATAAAATATCTTTTCTAAAATATCTTTTTTTCCAGACTCTTTATTAATCTCTTTATTTTTGACCCAATTTTTTATAAAAATAAAGGTTTTAGGTGAAAGTTCAATAATTAATAATGCTAAATTTTTGTTAAGCCACGCCCCCTTTTGGTGATTTGGAATGGCAAGCTGGTTAACCCCCAACATTCATACATCTTACTGCCCCCACATCTATTTATTAAATTAGTAAAATTATTTACTAAATTATTATTACACCTCATACTTTAAAAAATTTTTCAAACAGTCAACATACCTCTTAAATTTTTAAATTTCGATCCTTTTGTATCTTGCCTCGGGCAGTTATATTTTTCGAACATTTTTCATTAGGTAGTTACTCGCACCCATTTAAAGTTGTCATTTCAAATTATTACGTTTAAATTATTTACAGCTATCTTTCCCTATTGTAATAGCTTTTTATTACTTGTTGGAAAATGGAAAACTCTCGAGCAAACAATAAAGGTAAATGATAAACTTACTAAATGCTAATTATCATATGGCATTCTTATCAGTTACAGAAGCAATGGAAGAATCGATTGATAAGGAGGGAATTAATGAAAAAGTGCTTACAGAAATAAAACCTATAGAAGGTATTTTTTAAATTTCTAGATTAAATTAACAAAAGTTTTAGCTATATCGAGTTCTGAACTTGAAGATGTTCGAGCTTTTATAATTAAACAGCGAAAGAAGAAAGAAGCAGCTGAAGCACGACGTAAGCGCTCAATTGCAAAAGCAAGTAATACTATCTCTAAGCCTGCATCAACAAAAAAGCTACAAGGAAGAGCCGTTCCTTTTGATGCGGGGATTAAGGTAAATTTTTATAATGATTTTAATATTTTATAATTAAGTCAAATGTTCAACATAACAAAAATGAAGAGAATATTGAGACTGAAGCAATGATGGACTATGACGATGAAGAGGATGATTCTGACAATCCAGACCCCAATGAAATCGTTGATTTAGGCGATAATGAGGAAGAGTACAAGAAAATGAAATCTGAGCGTTAGTAAACATTAACTTAATAAATAAAGAAATTTCAGGCCAACAACGAACAATGAATTTAGTGCCAGAGGGTGTTCTCAATCGCGCACAAATTCTTAAGGAGCCTCGCAAAGGACTATTCATACACCAGTGTAATGAATGTCGCGAGGATCAGAAAAAGAGAGAATACTTCTTGTTCAAATCCGGAAGTTCAGATAATGCAATTCTTACAATCGAATTGTGCGCTGAGGATTTGGACAAAAATATTCTGCTGGGGATGTATTATTCAGGACCTTGGGGTAGATTGTTATTTAAAAAATTAAAATAATATTTTTTAAAGGACATTTATTGAAAAAAGATAATGCTGTTCAACAAACATCTAGATTTGAAAAAAGTATATAATTATGAAAATTTTAGATAATTATTTTTTAAGTTGCCGGTGTCTTATACACGCGGCGTGGAGAAAGTATTGCCGCTGGAAATGATAATAAGCTTTTGAGCTTATTTAAATTTTGTTGGATACTTCATCAGGTATATTTTTATAAAACTAAAAAACTATTTTCAAATTTAGTGTGAATATTGTTGTCGTCTACAAAAGTCTTTAGCAAACGACTTATTTCTACAAAAACGTGGGACTAAGTATGAATTGAACTTTATTGTGAGTAAAAGTAAAAAACTAATTAATATAAATATTCAGCTGTGTCCTATGTGTTTGTCTGCAAACAAAGAATTTCAACAGAAAACATATAATTTATTCAACACATTCACTAAAAATAAATAATTACGACATTATTTTTGTTGAATAAAATTTTCTATATTTTTTGAATTCTATTAACGGCGTTTTATCGCTTATATTTTCAATTCATCATTTTTTAACTTATATTTTAGCTGAAAATAACAACACGGATTTGGAAAAATGTTTGATTAATTTCGTTTATATTTTAAAGAAATATTTCAGATGGATCGACATGTGGCTGAAGTTGCTATTGAGGCACTCAAGGAAAAACGCATCCGATTAGCTCATCAACTTGAAGTGTTAATGGGAATTGAATTAGATGAAAAACAATTGAAAGAGGATTTGTATGCGGCATTCATTAAACATCACAGAAAGCAATTTCCTCAAATTACAATTGGCAACATACACGAATACTTTTTGAAGCAACGAAATGCTTTGGGAAGACAAGTTATTTTAAAAACTTGAAAATTAAATTAAATATTTTCAAGGCAATTGTCGATGTTGTAATGAACGAGTTGTATACGGCACTTGGGAATCCGAATAGCCCATTTTGGGAGCAAATCGATTTGGAAACGGCCAATGATATTTGTTGCTATGCAGCGAGATACATGAAACGAGGTGTTTTATATTTTGTAACTTTTTAATTTTAATTTTAGATAATTCGCCTGTTATTATAATGAACGACATTACAAAACATGTGGAGTCGCAGCTTAACATTAACGAGGATGGTGAAGGCACATCTGGGAATACCAATATGGTGCATGCAGAAGATGCTATGAACAACGAGGATATGCAGACAGAAGATTGGTGAAAATTATTGTGATTTGTTTAAACATTATTTTCATAGAATAAATAATCTAAAATTCATTCATTTTTAATTTAGCGTTTATTTCGCAGTTATATTTTAAATAATTAATTTGTGTGTTAATTTAAAAAATAGATGAAAAGAAATCTTGGTGAATTTCCAATCAATCATTTTTACAGTGAAGAGGTGTCAGAGAACATCAAAAGCGCAAAATTCAAGATTGGTGTTTTCAGGTTTAATAAAATTTTTAATTGAATATACAAACATTTTAGAACTGTATTTACAGTTAGGAATGTCGATGACGCACCAGAGGGCAGTGATAAACTATTAGGAGATTTGGTAGATCACTTTCTTGCAAAGGCCGACAACACTTCAGGTGCAAAATCTGAGAAGTGTTCAATCATAATAAGAAGTTCTGTTCTTGAAAAACCCATTCAAATTCCATATAGAGGTCTTGCTCAGAACACTCCGCAGGTTGTTATGGAACAATTTGATGCTGTGGATCAAAGTGGGAAACGCATGGGCAGACCTTCTCTATACAGTCAGCCTATACATATTGAGGTGAATAACATTCGTTAATAATTAAATAACTCTTGTTTAGATTGTTTTGGGTCCTTCGCATGATGAGGCTCTTGAATTAATAAAAAAAGGTCATGAAGGAATGGGCAGGAAGTCGAAAGAAATTCACCAAGGAGTGGATATTAACAACCTTATACAAGTTTTATTTCAAACATTATAAAAATTTTAACAATAGGTACACAACGAAAATCTCAATCCCCCAGCAAATAAACATTGTCTTATTCTTGCTGTCCAACTTAAAATACAACATGTAAATATGACAAATTCAGCATATGACAGAGTTAAGTTTCAACGGCTTGTAAGCGGTCAGAACAAAAATGCAAAAATTAGGCGCGAATTATTGATAAAAGAAATGCTTCATCAAATGTTAAAAAACAGAATTCGTTATCCCTCCAATGCAAAAGAATATTTAGTTGAAGAACATGTTCCAATGATTCAAAAATTATTAGATATCCTCTTCCCAGGCAAATATAGAATTTCAGTATTCGGCGAGTATGGAAGAATGCGTCCTATTTGGAAAGGAGTAGAAAGGGCTGAACATGAAATTACTTTATACTTGAAGGATAGGCATTTTTATGGAATTAGAAATCTGAATGCGCTCTTTGGGTCATATTATTGTATTGATTGTGAAGTTCCATACACAAAGAAGTTTGCACATCGTTATAAATGTATTGCTAAATGCCCTCGATGTTGCGGGGTTGGATTTGGTTTCCCATGCAAATTAGTCAAAGGTTATTCAAACAAATGTGGACAGTGTGCAAATACATTTAAAAATCCTGACTGCTATAACAGACACAAAGAGAAAGGAATTTGCAAAATATTTAAACGGTATTATTCAAATATATAATTTAATACCAATAAATTTTTGGGTGTGAGAAATGCGGACATATTTACCGAGCCAAAGGGAATGCCCAACGATCAGAAAGCGATTCTACAGATGGAAGTGATGATAACAACAGTGGGCATGTTTGTTTCATGCTTTTTTGTACTCTATGCCGTTCGTTTCACAAACGAGAAGAAAAATGTTATGTGCAACCAATTGTACCAAAAGTAAATAATGAATATCTATTGGTATTTACGGTTATTTTAAATAAATCTATTCATTTCAGATTCCCTTTGATTTTGAATGTGAACTAATATCTCCGACCAGAAATAAAGATGATTGGGATCAATTGCAAAAAGATAGATTAAACCCTTTAAATGTTATAACAGATGATGAAAATTATCAATTACATCATGTAAACTGTGTATCGGTATTTATTCAATAGATATTAAAATATAAATTAAGCTAGGCATTATTGATGTGTTCTCGATGCATTGGCAATGATAATTGGAAAAATGAGTTAACTGGTTTCTGCAAAACTTGTGGTATTAACATGCCTAGAATGAGAACTTGGACAGCTGCAGATTTTTTAAATCCGTTGCGCGAATTTTTGAATTGGTTGATTAATGGATTGGGAAATGAGCGATCTGGGAAAACATATGCTATTTCTCATTATGGAGGGTTTGTTTAATTAGATTTCATTTTCTTATTATTAATTTAAGTCGATATGATATGCATCTGCTGTTGGGAGAATTAATCAAACATTTTGGAATTGAGCCAAAAATAACAAGAACGGGAAACAAGCTTTATGAGGTCCTAATTAAGAAACAACGAAGACGATTTCCGTATATTTCGTTTCGTGACTCATTCAACTGGACGATGCTTAAATTGGAACAATTACCAAAGGCTCTTGCACTTGAAATCGATGAAGGTGGAAAATCCTTTTTCCCTCATGGTTGGAATTTTAATAAGAATATGGATGTGCGTCTCAAAGGATTACCTGATCAACAATATTATTACCCCGATTCAATGGGAAAAGAGCGAAGAAAAAAATTCGAAAAATGGTATGAAGAAAATAAAAATGAACCGTTTTGCCTTCGTGAACAAATTGTCGAATATTGTCAACAAGACGTTCGTATTCTTGCTCATGCTCTCGTAAAGCTTCAACGTCTTTTCATTGAACTAGCTGCAGAGCCTTCCAAGCGCGACGACGTACTTGTTAATTCTATGACAATAGCCAGCGCCTGTATTCGACATTTTTGTAAGCTTTAAACCGTTAAAGTTTAATAAACATTTTTAAGGTATAAACTATTTGAAAAAGGACCAAATGGGTATTATTCCCGATAATGGATATCATAAAGATACAAACCAATCTAAAATTGCTTTAAAATTTCTTTACTGGCTTTCACACAAAACAGAGCTTCGAATTCAACATCGAGAGAGCCCAGAGGGAGAAAAAAGAATACGTGTTTCAGATGGAAGTCTTTTACGCCTTGATGGATATATTAAAAGCACTCATGGAGGATGGGACCAAGCAATTGAATTTCTAGGATGTGCCTGGCACGGACATGAATGGTAATTAACATTCTATTTCAAATAAATTGTTTTAGTCTATATCGCCCGCACGAAATATGTTTAAATGGAAAGACATCCTTGTATAATAAGGATAAACTTGAAGAACGTATTCGTTTGTTGAAGGAAGTTGGAATTTGGACTAGTACATTTTGGGAATGCGAAGTAATGAAGGACCTTGGAGAGTGTCCTGAAATGTCTCGATTCTTTGATAAATTGCCAGATATTGGCCCTCTTTACCCTAGGGATGCTTTTCATGTATGATTTATTCAATTTTATTTTTTAATCTTAAATTAAGGGAGGAAGAACAGGTCCTCTTTCGTTTAAATGTGATCTAGAAGGAACTTTTGAGAAAGATTATGAGATCTCATGCTTTGATGTTGTCAGCTTATATCCTGCAGTGAACTTTTATGCATTTTATCCTATTGGTAAACTTTAAATATAAAATTCATTTTTATATTAATTAGGACATCCAAAAGTTTTGGAGTTAAATAAAGATGTAAATTGGACTAAACCTGAAGATATGCATCCATATAGAGGACTTTTCAAGCTTTTTATAATTCCTCCAGATGATTTATATCTTCCAGTAATTCCTGAAAATATTCATGGAAAATTGGTAAATATTTTTCTAAAAATTTTCATCCATTAAAATGCAGATCTTTCATCTATGCCGTAGTTGTGCCGTGGAAGCATCGCCTGGTTTAGCGATACGTGCAAACCGTAAATATAGCAAGGAAATAGGTCATGAATGGTGTCGACACAAAGATGATGAACGAGGATTTGTTAGTACAACTTGTACAGTAGAGCTTGAACTTGCTTTGAGGAAAGGATACCGCGTCACTAAAGTATACAGCATTTATCATTGGGAACAGTGGTCAGACAAACTATTACGGCCTTATGTTCAGGATATGATGCGTCTCAAAATTGAGGTTTTAAATATTTTCACATATTTATAAACTTTTATTAGGCAAGCGGTTGGCCGAGTAGTGTATTAGTCCCTGGCAATCCTGAGATCGAGGATCAGCGGAAAAGAGAATTTATTGAAAGAAACCAGAGAGAATATGGAATACATTTAGATCCTTCGCGAATTGAAAGAAACGAAGGGATGCGTTACCTCGCAAAAACTTGCAACAATTCAATGTGAGAAAAAGTTCAAATTTGTTGTAATATTTAAATTAGGTGGGGTCGATGGGCATTGCGCTGTAATTTATCTCAGGTATTTTTTGTTTTCAATTTTTCACTGACATTTTTCAGGATTGTATAACTAGCTCTCCTGTTGAATTACATAACGTTCTCAATGATCCAAAACTTGAACTTGGTGCAGTAGAGATGTTGGCGCCAAATCTTTTTTCGGTTCCATACAAGCATCGAAGTGAATTTGTACGCCCACATGACAAATATAATATTGCAATTGCGTTGATTACAACCGCAACAGCCCGAATAATGCTATATGACTATATGGAAAGAATTGTAAAAGAAAAAGATTGCAAGCTGTTGTATACTGACACTGATAGTTGCTTTTATTTGCATCGCCGTGAACAAACGCCTCCTTTTCGTGTGGGGGAGATGCTTGGTATGATGGATCGCGAGTATGGAGAATGGAATATCATTGCATTCTATACTGGGGGATGCAAGCAGGTATACAAATATTTTTTAACAATCGTATATTTTCCAGTATGCAATGAAAATGAAGCACAAAAATAGTGGTGAAATTAAATTTATTGTAAAATGCCGCGGTTGCTGGGACAAAGTTGACTCCCCTCTAGACTTTAAACAATTCAAGGTTATTTTTTAATCGTTTTCCAAATTAAAAAAATATTTAGAAAATGGTCGAAGCGTATGGGGAGGATCAGGAACCTGTCATACTGGAGAGAACACATTTTCAACCAAGTTGGCGAAGAGGTGAAGTTACAAGCAAATCTCAAAAAAGGTAATGGATATTTTTAATTATTATAAATTCCAAAATTTAGACGATATGCTCCAATCTACGACAAAGGAATAGTTGATGATAATTTTGATTGTTATCCTTATGGATACAGAGGCGAACCACTTATTGATCCGATATTTTCTGAATAAATTCTATTAAAAATTTTATTTAATTAAATGTTTTAATACAAATATACTTTTATTAATCCAATTAACAGATAATTTCAGATTTGGTTATTTAATACAGATTTGATAAAAATGACAAACAATTTAGGTAAACAAAATTTATTACGCAAATTAATATTAAAAATTAAGAACTCACTACAGGAATGTTGGAGCAATTATCGATAAATTCAAATAGAATAAAGATTACACCGCTAATCAAAATACTCTGCCAATTCAATGGAGGATGTTTACCTGAATTACTTAATTGTGAAATGCGAAATAAATACACCGAAAATCTACAATTCATACAATCTCTTGCAAATGAAGATGTCACAGGAATTGGGCAAAAGAAATTTAATCAAAGCAGCATTGTTCCAGGAAAGAGATTTTTAGTTACAAACCATCTTAAAAATCGATTTATCGAAGTGTATCCCAAAAATTTTACTAATATGGGCGCGGATAGAATGTTTGCTTTACGAGGATATTTATCAATAACAATAAGGTTTTTATTCATTTTATTATAATATATTTTAAGACAATTTTACTATGTTCGACACTGCGTCAATCTTTTATATCCTCATCTGCCTCTCGTGTGTGTTGCAGGTGGAGGAACACATGAATATTTTTATCCAATCGAGTGCTTGAACTTTGTTGAAGTAGAGGAACATAAATAAAAATTTTGATGTTTATTACAACGATCGAATATTTAGTTTGAGAAAAACCTTTTAAAATGCATCAATAGGTAAAAAATGAATAAAAGATAAAATTTTCATCGCAATACTGAACTTTAAAAAATACTTTAGCAAATTTTCATTAGAAAATAATTAAATTGAAAAATATTTTTACAAAAAGTAAGAATTTTTAGGTAGATAATAAAAATACATCAGCTTTGAAACTCGTTTTTCGGGAATTACTAAGAATTTTTGAATAAAATAGTTTAGTTTATAAGATATCCATAATAGTGGCAAAAAATAAACATGCAAAACATTTTCAATGATTTTTAATAAATTTGAATATTTGAATTGAAATATAAAATCATTAGAAATAGATAATTTTCATTATTGCTTGTTTGAATGAAATAAATTGTTCTAAGATAAACTTAATGAATTTTTAACCTTATTTGTTGTCATTATTTTCATATATTTAAAAAAATACAGTTACAAGCAAATCCCACGTTAAAAGCTAATCTTTAAAAGTTTTTGTTAAAAATCTTTTAAAAGTATAGATTTCTTCTAATTTTTCCTCGTTTACCCCCCAATACATTCCGATAAAAATTATACCCCCATACTATAAAAATATACTGCATAACTATATACTCCATATCTTCCAATACAAACAAACCCGTCAATGCTTTTTACTGGGAATGTTTGCTTTTGATTCCGCATTTAGGATGAACATATATTTGTGCCGCTTTTTAGTGCCGTTTTTTATATTGTAATTTTTGATATGTGGTTTTTTATGAATTTCTTTGAAAATAAATTAATTTTATTATATACCGTTGGTTTTTGTTGTTGCTTTTTTATTCCAAAAATTATCTCTGATTAAAAGAGTGACTACTTCTTTCATACTTAGACTACTTCTTTCATATTCTATTTATATTAATATTAGAGCTTTACTGTGATTACAATCATAACGCGTTGCAAACGTGCTAACCCGTCCGATCTCGCAAGTTAGGCATCGGTTTAATTTTTAAATTCCCTCTAAACCTATTGAAAACGGTGTAATTTTTAATTTCCCTTTAAACCTATTGAAAAATAATTGTAAAGAATTTTTGTGCCGGTTTTATATCAAAAATTTTGATAAAAATTTTTGATATAAAAGTGGTACTTAGACTACTTATATTGAGTAAATCAGAGGGTTTTTAAAGATTCATCCCTACAATTCCTTATACCCCAAGCAACGCAATTCTTCATTACTTTAATTTTTGTTTGGAATTAGGTATCATGATCAAGCTGAATCATTAAATCTGTGAGAAATCCACTTCCTTTCGACCCCAAATGCTCAAAACGGAACTCAATTTAAACATATAAAAATCCCCACCATATTGGTCACAATGTTGGCATTTCATTCCTTGATGGATTAGTCCATATAGAAGAGATCCACAATGGTCACAAAATGTTGGGGAAGAAACTGTAGTTACTTTCCATCTGTGTTGCTGTCTGGGGTCCTTTTAATTTCATAAAAATTTCTTATTTAAATTAAAAATACAAACATCACTGTCAACACCCTTATCTGCACCAGGACAAGCAAAATTTACAAATTCATGGCACCTTTTATGGACAACCTGAAAAATGGAGGAATTGGAGAAGTGGGAGATATAGAGTCATTTGACAGAAGATCTTTCCAATTATCACTCCTCTAGTTATCCTAAATTCTATCTTTTTCTTGGATGTTTTCACATGGCCTGGATGACCTCACAGAGATCTCAGTAAGGACTGAGATTTATCATCGTAGAACTTTGAGTAAGGACTCTCGTTGTCCCGGTAGCTCAGTCGTAGAGCTCCTGTAAGTGGTGAGCGAAAGCGCCTAGCAACATCAATTAGAAGGTCGCAGGTTCGAATCCTGCCCGGTGGCTAAACTTTTGCTAAACTCTTTCTTTACTTAAACAATTCCAGATACCCTAGGTGACCAGATATCCCAGAGGCTTTCTAACTGATATAAGTAGAGTGTTTTGGGTAAGTCAAAGATTTTAAATTTATAAGAAAACTAAGATTAACCAGTGTGCAGACTTGGCATTGAAATCCTTGTTTATTTAATCCCCAAATAAAATCTTTGCAATGTGAGCAAAATGTTGGCTGTTTGAAGAAGCGAGCAATGAATTTATGTAGTCTATAGATAATTTTTAAAAATTTATTTTAAAAAATAAATTGTAAAAACTAACTTAACTTCATGTACATTCTTTTGCCTTAAAGCTCCTCGACGTATAAAAGCTTTTCCCTCAATACGTTGGGCTAGAAATTAAGAAAAAGGTAATTTTTTAATAAGTTTATTAGTTGACTCTCGTTATAATTACAAAGGTATAATACTTAACTCCACGTATGAACACAAAGACGGGGATCTCCAAGTAATATTTCAAATCCAACCCAAATAATCTGTCAATTAACCTAATTGACATTCAAAAATACATATCAAACCATGACCTGCACAAATATAGTTTTGTCGTTATAACTTTACTTAAAACGATTCTAAAATAAAATATTTTATATTAAGTAAATTTAGGGTTTCTAAAGATGAGTAGAACTTTAGCTCAATTATAACGAGAGTTAATATAAGTATAGCCTTAATTTTAAATTGATTCTTAATTTTATAAAAATATTTTTAAAAAATTTTTAAGGCAAAAAATATTTTTCATTTTTAAAATTAAATTTAACACACTAACAATGTTGGAGATTTTCTTTAGAATTATTATTATTTATACTCTTTAAATTCTCAACACAACAATGTTCTTGTTGTTTTTGTTTTAAAGAATTTTTATTTGTTGAGGAAGAGGAGGATGTAGAAGAGGAATTGTGACTGCCCCAAGGCATTCTTTAAAAAAATACAAACTTGGGGTTTGAGTAAAGTATAAAATCTTTTTAATGGGATTAAATAGAGATCGAGAGGTACTGGCAAAGTAGCGTTGGATAAATAAAATTAGGAATGCTTTGATCATTAAAAAATTTTTATAACTTTTTTTAAAAATCTTTAAAAGCGGGGAACATGGAGAGGTACAGGAAGGGAGTGTTACGGCAATTACGAACGATAGTTCGTAATCTAGTGTCAGTTGACTATTTTCGAACCCTAAAGTTAGAATGATTTCTGTAATTAAACGGGATTGAAATCATCAATAAATAATTTATTTTTTTTCAACTGCAATTGTTATATCCAGAATTTCCAAAGGTGAAGGGAGAAGTACATAGTTAGAAGCAAAAGTTTAGGAAAACAAAGAGAATTGAGAATGTTTTGATTTTTTACAAAAACATATTATTTATTGTTCTATTCGCATAAAAATAAATGTATAGATTAAATATTTTAATCCCCTATTTAAAATGTAGCAATACTTAAACTTATGAAATATTATCTTATTTATTTTTGGTTAAACAATGTATGTATACTTTTGTTCTGAAAATATTTTTTTAAGTCTTCCTAAAAAGAGAAATAAATAAAAAAAATTATACGGAGGAAAAATAAAGCAAAAAATAAATAAATTTATAATCGGGTTGGTTGTGAAAAATAAAATTTTTGGGGAGCTAAAAGTTTAGAAAACTGTAATCGATTTAGCAATTTACCCAAATTTAAAGTTTTTTTGTGCTTTATTTAAAAGGCTTTTTTAAGGGAGAAGCAACGAATTGGCCTTTTGGGAAAGGCAATTATTGGGCACTGTGGTCCCTTTTGGTAGGGTGAAAGGAACAAAAAGGGGGTAGTGCGTAAGGAACATAGGGGGAGAAGAGGGAAGGAAAATGGGGGAAAGGGATGGGGAAAGGGAAGGGGGAAGGGGAACAACCGGAAAATGAGAAGAAAATGAAAAAAAGCTGTGGAAAGGGTTGGAAATTGAAGAAAAAGGGGAAGAGTTTTGGGTAACTACTACTAGGATTTTGCTTTTCCCTTTCTCATTTTTTGGGCTATTCGATTGAGCTAGGTGGCCATATCTAAAAAAGGAAGCGATAGTAATAAAATAAAATTTAGAAAAGAATATTATTGAAAGGGAGGAGGTTGTGTAAAAATCAGTTGAGCAAACAAAAGTCTTTCCGTCCCTACTAGGGGTGTCTTCCTCTGCAGCGACCAGCCGAGGGGTTATGAAAGGATAAATAAAAGCATAATATTCAGGCGTTGAGCAATAAAGGGATGAAGAGGATTTTGTAAAAACGGGAAGGAAGAAAAAGGAGAGGTGGCTAAACAAGAGGATGAGCAGAAAAGTTGAAGAAGAGATTGAATGCGTAGGAAGAGGTGTGCGTGAAAATAGGGGCGGAAGTAGTAAAACGGAATGAAAAGGAAAGAAGAAAAGGAACCAGCCGATCAATTGCTCACATATTTATTGACTGGTTGACACTAACTACCAGTCTCTTTCTATTTATAAAATACGTGTGAGTAGAAATAGATTTTTTAAATTAAATCAATGTTTAATGACATGCGCACGTGTGAATGTTTTTAAAGAAGAAAGTATTTGGTTAAATAATTTGAAAAAAATATTTCATGAAAGATTAAGCTTTTAAGTCAAATTAAAGGTAATAAGCAGAAGAACGTTGCTGTCAAATGATTAAATTAATTTGGATATTGAACCAAACGAAATTATTTTTAGAATATAATGAATAAGCTTAAAGAATCGACACTTAAAAAATAATTTTTTATTCCGAAATAAAAAAGTAAATTCATAATCTTCGGGAATCGGGCCATGGCTGCACGCAACTGAAAAAAAAATTTCCGCAACCGCAAATCAAAAAAACGTAATTTCACGCAAAAATCAACTGCGTGCAGCCCTGAGCGTGGTGGCCCATCACAGTTATCAGTTTTTAGAGAATGAGAAAATTGTTGAGATTAATGAAGAGAGATTGGCTATTCGAGAGATTATTAAATCTTAACCAATATTTTTTTTTGAAATTAAATTATATTTTGTTGCGCAAGTCTAATATTTTATCTAATTAAAATTATATTTAATCCTCACGCTTTTTCCCTCGATTATTCCAGAAAAACACCAACGGCCCCATCAATCGTATACATTTACTTCTTCGCTGTCTTCTTTCACGCAAAGCTTTTTGTGACTCGTGCCTTCTTTGAGAACGAGCAAAAGCAATAGAATCTGGCTTTAAAGGGATTTCATCAACTTCAACAGCCATTGAAGGGGGCTTTTCACCTTCTCCATCCATTTTTTCATTTTCCTCGTCTTCTATTCCATGATAAATTTGTTCGATTTTTGGGGGTAAATGGTGGCCATTTAAACTTTCTTCATGGGGGGTATAATGATACTTTAGTGAATGGAAGAAGGACACTTTTCTGGGGGAGCGTAGAACATCGTCTTCTGTTGTAGACTTTCTTCTAGTTGGGTTTGTAGAAGGCAGCTTTAACGCTGATTTTTTTAAAATAGGGGAATTGGAGGTTGTTATTATTGAAGAAATATTATTTTGTTGTAAATTTTCTGCTAATGATAATTTTGATGAAGAAGAAGAAAGATTTGATGAGGGTGGTATGGCTGCGGCCATGTCATTAGTATTATTATTGGATGACATTACCCCATCAACATTAATTTTATTAATTAATTATTTTTGTGTAATAGAGAGGAGAGGAAAGAGATTTTTGTGTTGAAGGGCGATTAGAATATTTTTATTTTTATTTTTTGATTGAAAATGTGTGAGGCTGGTTTTTTGGTTAGTTATTATACGGGTTTTGATTGTGTGGGGAAAGTTGTTGTGTGTGGTTGGTGGCGGAAATGGACTAGGGAGGGATGGGGAAAGAGTTATAATTATTGTTGTTAATGGTCTAGTTGATGTAACTTTTTTTGCCTGATTTTTTGTAGAAAAAAGAAGAGGAGGAACAACTCGACCACAACCCTCGAAAAATGCTTTTGGGATGAATTGTCGAAAAATTTGGGGAGAAGGGAGGGGGGTTTAAGGGAAATATTGAATGAAAAGGATTTATTTTTCATCTAAAAAGTTGGGGCAAGGATCGACAAGGGAGAGAGGGAGAGAAAGAAGGGGGAGAAAGGGTTGGAAAATGCGAGAATGAAATTTGGGACGAGAAGTGGAACACAATGAAAGGAGGAGGATTTAATCACAAACAAGTAAAAATAAGTAAAAGTACAAGAGAAAATCACTGATTTAGAAAAAGGACAAACACTGTGTGTGTGATATTCTATTGAAAAATAAAGCAAAACATGTAAAAACATGAAATAATAACAAAAATCCCTTTTTATTCAGACTTGCGCAGTAAAAAAATAATTCAATTTCTCTATTTTTAGTTTTGATAAGATTTTGAAAAATTATTTTGGCTAAAATATTGAGGAAATAGATGAATAATAGGTTACCTAATTCAAAGAGGTGAAGTGGGCTTTCCAGTTTTTACAAGTTGACGTTCTTAATTACCACACTCAAAGGTATGGTTAGCCTTGAGGGATATGTGAAGGTTGGGATAAATAAGAAGACATTAATATCTTCAAAAGATAGGGCTGGATCTTAAAGGTGGATTTGAGTTGATAAGATGACGTTCTATTTAACATAATCGAGCATGAAGACCAATAAAAATTGAAAAAAGTAAATATAAAATATTCAAATCTCTTGCGAGAATACATATGTTATTCAACACGAAAACAAAACATTAATCGCTTCCTTTTTTTTATTTTACCTAAAAAAAATTTACAGGAAAATTTCGTCATTTTCTTGTAACAAAATAAAAATCGTAAAGGTATAGGTTTGAATAAAAATTATTATTCGATGACCTAATACAACCAAAGTTTAAAAATTTTATTTCAAAAAGTCTAGAAACCGCTCGCGCATTGACAGAACGTCCCATATTCCACCAACTCTCGGCAGACTTTAAAATAAATTCAAAACTTGTTTTAAAAAATAAATTTAAAGTCTAGATAAATAAAAAAATCTTTTTTAAAAAAATATTTGTTTTATTGTTGCATAAATTTACACGTTTTTTGACAGACTAACAATAAAACAATGCTTCAAGTAAATTATTGAAAACTCGGGCAATTTGTCAAAAAAGGATGGCTAACAAAAATTTTTTTTCTTTTTTTTAAACGAATTTGGATTTATAACAAAGAAAAAATATCCACACAATTTAGGGGCAATTGACAAAACTAGTAGAAAAAAAATTTTTTAAAGGAGTAAAAGGGAGTAAGTGGAACGCGGAGGGAAGGAAACTTTAAAAAATATAAAATTAAATATTCAAATAAATTTTTTTTCTTTTTTCCAATCAAAAAATAACCTTGTTAGACTCTTTAACTTTTTTTTTTAGATTTTTGATTGCCTTTAAAAAATAAATTAGAAAGCTCGCAATAAATTTAGTCAGTCAGTAGAGTGAAGGGAACATGTAAAGTAGGGTGAAGGGAACATGTAAAGTAGGGTGAAGGGAACATGTAAAGTAGGGTGAAGGGAACATGTAAAGTAGGGTGAAAAGAACATGTAAAGTAGGGTGAAGGGAACATGTAAAGTAGGGTGAAGGGAACATGTAAAGTAGGGTGAAGGGAACATGTAAAGTAGGGTGAAGAGAACATGTAAAGTAGGGTGAAGGGAACATGTAAAGTAGGGTGAAGGGAACATTAACGGAAAAACGCGAAAAAATTTAAATAAAAAAAAAAAGAATTTTAAAAATAAATACCGGGTTTTTGAAAGTGAAATACGTGGGAATAATATCTAAAAAAATTTTTCCTAAAATGGCACCTTTAAAGGAAATTGCCAAAAATGGCTTTAGAATTTATGGAAGATGAATAAAAAAATTGGGAAAAAAATTTGCTTGAATTTTTAAAAAATATTTTTAATTTTTTCTTGTTCAATTAATTATTTTTCGTAATATTTTCTCCTAAAAATTTCAAAAATAAAATTTAAATTTCCTCACCAAAAGCTTGAGATAATTTACGAATAGCCAAACTCGATTCTAAAAAAGGGTCCTTTGCAAATGTTTGACTTGGCAAACAATCCAATGCTGAATTAGAAGCATTCAAGTCAGCAGCGCCGAGGCAACCTGCCCTTAGTTGTTGTTGATCACCAGGTAGACCACTACAGGAGTTTGAACGAAGTCTAATCCCAGGCAAATCGAGACATGATGAAATTGAATTTTTGTGGGTATTACAGGAGGTTATGGATGTTTTGTGTTGATCAGTCATAATTTTTAATGTTAAAAAAGTTAGGGAGATATTTTAGAATAAAAAAAGTTAAAATTTAAAGAATCGAAAATACGTAGGTATTCATAGGCTATTAATATGTATTTGTTCTAATTGACATATTAAGGTTGAACGATTCGAACCGAATCCCTGAATATTTTCGAGTTTGTTTCGGTTAACCGAAGAATTTTCTGAGCAACTTATCCAAATTACTAAGTAGAATAATCTGTACAGCCATAAACCTATGTATTTGAATTAGAGCCCGTACAAAGGGAGCGGTCCGTATTTTTCCGAGATATCGAAACCGAATATCGAAAAATATCTCGTATCGAGCCGGGTTCTAGTTTAAATTGGCTTAATTTTCATTGATAAAAACAAATGATAAATTAAGTTAAAAAATTTTCCTTTCAGTTAATAATAGAAATAATTGTTTGAAAATTTCAAGAAAATCATTAAAGACTTTTTCCTCGAGAAAATTAAAATAATTTAGTTGAGATATCCATTATGCATTAAAAGCGTAATTAAAATGCGAGTTTAATGCCAACGGCAAAAGAAAGGAGAAAATAAAGTAAATGAAGATGGAACTTTGTAAAAATTGAAATAAAGGAAGACCATCCATTTACCTCAAAAACAGCTTTATTTGTTCAACAGATGCCGAAGAAATTTTATAGGAGAAATTTGGGAAGGTTGGCCACAAATGGGAAAAAATGTGTTTGTTTGAGGAGGATGAACCAAATTTAAAAAAAGAGTATTTTTAATGTTGAAGAGAGAGGTTTGGGTATTTTTTGAAGGTAATCCGTCCAAATGTGCCCAAAATTAAGTGGTTGCGGAGAGGAAAGGGTGCTGACAAAATTCGATATATTTTAAAGTCTGGTCAATATAAAATAAAAAAAGAGTTAAAAAAGGGAATGTGGGAGAAGAATAATGTTCGAATTGAGTAAAGGATGCTTTTGCTTTCCTTTTTCACCGAAAAAAGAGAAAAAGTGCCACCGATGCTATTTGAGGGGGCGTAGGAGGTATGTGGAGGTGTATATTTGAAGAATACTAAAGGTGGAAGATGAAAGCAATGAATTGAATAAAAAAAGACAAAAAAAGAAGTTGAAGAAGAGCAATGTAAAAAATATAAAGGATATTACTCACAAATGTGGAAGGATTGCGCGCTAATAAAAGGAAAAGACAAAGAGCTGAAACAAAACAAAATTTCAAAATATTTAAATGAATTAAATAAAAAATGAATAATTATGGATGAGAAGGACTATTTTAACTCTTATAATTAACAAAAGTTTTATGTGTATTATATTTTGTAAATTTCAAGTTTTAAAATAAGAAAATTTCATGTTTCTCAATTTTGCATTTTGTAAATGCAAAACTTTACAATTTCTAATTAAAAAGTTTTAAAACTTGGGGAAACAATAACAATAAAAATGTAATACGATAAAAAATAAAAAACTACTATGTAGTTTATAATTTTTTAAATTAAAGTTTTATAAGTTGTAAAATTGAGGTTTTACAATTTATAAATTATAGAATTACATACTACAATTTGAAATATTATAGTATAATATGCATTTGTAACAGTAAGGCTACATTATTCTTATAAGACTACTACTTCTAGCTGTTAATATCTATGACCTTTTTTAGAAGCAACATTATTATTATCTCTGCTTTACTATCATTACTTGATTATTTTACAAATATTTTATAAAAATAAATTATAATTCATCTATATTTTTTAAATTTCTTTCTTTTGTATGTAAAGAAGTATTAGAACAAAATAGAGCTTTTTAAAGTTGGGTAGAAATTTAATAAAAATAAATAAAAAAGTCTTTTTATTTAACTTATTTCCTGATTAAACCCACTCACAAAACTTTTTTTGCCGAAAAATTTTTTGGATAAAAAAGAGAAGTCTAGTAAATAAATTTAAGAAAGTGAGTATGTAGAGGTAAATTAAATCTAGAAAAAAATAAAAAGGATTGAAAAAAAGTAATAAAAAATTCTCTTAAAAAATATTCAATATAAGAGGGGAGCAGGCTAACCTACCGCGAGCCCAACCTACCGCCGAGCTATAACTTCGTTCAGAATTGTCGAATCCGGGACGCTCTGGTATGGTTCGATTCAGCTGTCGAGGCGCATCAAACCATACCAGGGTGTCACGGATTCGACAATTCTGAACGAAGTTATAGCTCGGCGGTAGGTTGGGCTCGCGGTATGTTGGGGTATACCCATATAAGAGTACTCTACTGACTGAATAAATTAAATTATCTTAAAAAAAATAAATTTTTAACTTACAAATTGCATTTGACAGCTTTAACTATATTTAATATTTATGAGGAGGGAAAGAAAAATTGACAAATTATACTTTTATAAATATTAAAAAAATAATTTTTTTATAGGCATAGATACGCGCAGTTAAAGGAAAATTGTGGCAAAAATTTTACCTTTTAAATTAAAAAAATATATGAATAATTAATTAATAAAAATATTTTTTACACGAAAGTTATTTTAATAAAATGTTTTTAGTTTAAAAGAGAAAAAAATTAATTATAGATTTATCTAATTAATGTAATAATTTTACCTTATTATAATTGAAACTCTTTTATAAATAAAATCCTTTAAGGGTGTTGACAATAATAGATTAATTCTGCAGTGACAATACTGAAGTGATAAAGATTGTCACTATTTATTGTTATTATATTTCTCACCATTCATTATTATCATTATAAAGATCACTAAAGATTGTCACAATACTGAAGTGACAATTGAAGTGACAATAAATAGTAAAGGTACTAAAAAATAGTACACCAATAGGTACGAAAAGCTCAGATCAACACTACAGACGATTAGCCTATAGCTAGATTGACTTACAAAAATAAATGACAAATTCAACACCAATTCTCCCTACGCCTAATTAATAAAAACTTATAATTAATAAAATTTAAACTGAATAGATTATATTGTGTAACGATTAGAAAAATTTCTTTTCGTAGATTAGCGCGTCAAACACACAACTTTTTCGAACTACTGGTATTTAAATAGAAATAATAAGTTTTTAGTTTATTTAAAATTTCAAATAATTAATTAAAATAATTTTTCAAAGCATTCCTAAATTAATTATAGATTACATAAAGGTACTTAAGGTACGATCGACACCTTCAAGTTAAAAGAAACTCAAGTACGAATAATTAATTAGGTGTTTAAATGATTAAAAATTGGTTTAAAATTTGGAAAAAAATTTGTGAAAGATAAAAATGAGTAAAAAAAATATTTTTTAAATTGATTATAAAATAATGAAATTGATCTGTCCATTTAAAAAATTAGTTTTTTGAACTATACAAATATTTTTTTATTAAAGTCTTTTCCTTTCACTTTTTAAAATCAAAACAACATTTGTCATTATTTTTAAAGTTTAAAAAAATTTATTTCTAAAAAATAAATAAATATCCAATTACCCGTTCGCCCAAAAGCAAAGTCCATCCTTAAGCCAGAGTCGGGAGTATCTCCTCCAACCGTTGCCACAATCAGACTGGGCAATAAACCCGAGGGAATGGAGGATTTTCTTTGTTTTCCAGAGCCTGGTGCTGACACTTTGCGAAATATTGGAGGTGGTGGGGAGCGAGAAGGACCTGTGTTTTTTTAAATAAAATGCATTTGTTATTACTTTCGAATCTTACAATTATTAAAACTCTAAATTTTTAAATATACCTCTTCAAAATTTTAATAAATCCTAGAGAAGGAAGTGTTTAGAAACAAATAATCATTGAAAATCTGAGATAGAAAGTCAAAACTCGTTATTTTGAAACAGCTTTGGTTGGGTGTATTTATTAGAGACTTATCTGGAAGTGTCGTACGAGAATCGAGGTCTTGCTTCTACTAGATTTTTCTTGAACTTGTCTTCATTTTAATATTGCCTATTCCTAATTAAAAGATTTTTTTGAAATATTAAATTAAAAATCTGCACTAGATGGTTTCAAAACCCCTTCATTTAATCACCCATACGACTCTATATCTCATCCCTTTATTTACATACCAAATTTAGCAATAGACGAGCAAAGTCTGCGGACAGTTTTCTTTGCTGTAGATGGCAAACAAATAGCATTATTAGACAAAGTTGAGGAAGAGACTATTGTGAGTTGATCAAATGATTGGTGTTGATGGTGGTTTTGTTTCATTTTTTAAAAATTATTTTCAAAAATGATGTCAATTGTCTGCGCAAAGAAGGTATTCAATAAGTTAAGGAGTATATGTAAATGTTTGTATGGATTGAAAAAGAAATATTAAAGCTTATAGAGAAGAGAGGATTAGTTTTCTAATATTTGATGGATTAAAGGAAGAATAAAAAAAGCATAAAAAAGCAAAATAAAAAATAAATGTGGAGGGATTCCTTTTTTAATTTAAACTTGCAAAAAAACTTATTAAAATGTGTAAAGTACGGGGTAGAGTACGTCCGAGTCGGGTCGAGTACGAGTATACCCGACTCGATCTCTCGGCTTTTATACAACTTTACTCGTACTCGATACTCGGGGTCTTAGTACCCGGCATTACTCGTACTCGGGTTTTTCCAAATTACTCGTACTCGGACGCACTCTAGTACGGGGTTATGTCTTGAAGAACGAAGCCATCTAATTTGTATTTAAGCCTTTGATCCGATCCTTTAGCTGTTATAAAAAATAATGATCGGACAAACAAAAAATCTTTTTTTTTCAAGTCGTATAGTAATACACAACGGATATCCATCTACATAAATTAATAAATCCACGAAAACGCAAAGGATTAGAAGTGACTGAACATGAAAGTTCTTCAAAAAGCCTGTTAAGCTAGTGACTTAACTGGAAGGTCGTACGGAATTGAGATAAATATTTTGAGAAATATCTCTCGATGACTAAGATCTTTATTCAAGATCATTTCGATTGATATTCGTTGTGTATGGATATGTATCGATCCTATCTCTAGGATAAAATTCCAACAGGTGATTTTTATTTTATTCCTTTATACATACATAGCCAAGCCTGACATGTATTTGCTTTATCTTTGTAACCAAATTTGGACCTGCCTTTAATATTAATCCAATCCCTCATTAAATAATGTACATCATCAAAATTAATTTTATAGACAAGCCCAACTTTTTTAAATTTTTTTCAATAATTAATTTTTTTTAATTTCCACTTCTCATCATTTTATATAAAATTAATACCAAAATAAAATTTTTTAAAAATTCTCTGATGCAGAAAACTTTAATGGCAAAACCTTTACAGCGTCACGGAAGCAACTAAAAAAAATAAAAATAACAAACAATAATTTATATATGCATTTTAAATTAATTTTTGTCATTGTCTTTTAAATAATAATAAAATTTTTCTTTAAATTGTTTGGCATTTCCTTCTCCTCTTTCCTACTTTTCTGTTTATTCTTCTTCATATCCTTCGGAAAATTTTTTATCCCTCCTCAAAGTTTGGAAGATACATTAATTTCAATTTACATAAATTTTTGCCAAAAATGGGATGATATTTAGTATGCGAGAATAAATAATTTTTTATAAAAAATATATAAATAGTAGACTTTAAACTTGCTAAATTTGAAGTAAAAAGAAGATTAATTAGCTAATTCCAAATAAATTCAAATATAAATTATGTACATATAACCCTTTTTTAATTTTTGATCTTTTTATTTTTAGTCAATTTGTCCAACAAAATTTCCAGGTTTTTTGGGCCTCACATAAAAACCTAACATATAAAAAATTTGTTAGAAAAAATAATTTTCCTCACAGCCCTCCTCCTATATCCATTTATATCCCATCATATCCTTCGTAATTCCTCCGAATTGAGTCCACGATTCTCTCCAAACTATCCCTTCAACTTCTTATATCACAAAATAGATACGACACTAGCTCTCGCGTATTTTTACACATTATTATTAATTTTTGTTTAATATTTTTCAATGGAAAAATATTGAGGCCCGGAAAGACTCGGCACGGAAAAGACTCGGTCGGGCCGGCGAAAAAAATGAGGCCTAAAAAGAATGACTCGAACGTGGCCCGACTCGAAAACCCCAACCCTAATCCAGGGTAATTATTCGAGCATTAAAAAGGAACAATTTGCATTATTTTTTTGTTTCTTCTATTTAATGATAATTTTTACAGTTTTTTATATTCAATCCTAAAAGTCTTGGCATTAAAAATAATTTTTAAAATGACAAATCAAAGGATATCTTGTACACAAACACTATTGGTTCTTCATTGCCTTTCTTTTCTTTTATTCTACGCAAACTCTCAACCTATAATGTTTGCCGGTTAGTAATTAAATATTTAATTTGTTGAATAATGAGATAAAATTATTTTTCATGGAAATTTATTTTAATTTTGATTGAGTTTTTGCCATTAACTTAAAAATCTAAGAAGGGAAGTATATTTCCCAGATAATTTCCAAATTATCCCTTAAAGAATTTATTTAAAAATTCCCGGTAATATCCTATGACTTTCCAAGCCTACATGTATTCTGAAGAAAGAGTCAAGTTTTAGGAGATCTCGAACAAAAATTTCAGTTATCAAGTGCTTATTTTTCCGAAATTCCGATCCGGATTCTCATACTACACTTCCAGTTACTCTCTTGTTTTAACTGCGAAATTTTTATGATTTTTTACCAATACATATTTAATTTAGCTCCAACATTTGTTAAAATGAGCAATGGTGTTATTTGGCCTTCTTTATTGTTGCGTCCTACAGATGTGGATACTGAAAATATTTTTAGGTGAATTCTAAATTTTTCTCGTTATTTTTCATATTTTTTTCCATTTTTCTAGTCAAAATCCACAAGAATTTGTAAAAGTTGCAACACCAAGAAAAAGAGCAATTATGCGATTGGGGAAACGTGCATTGATGAGATTGGGGAAAAAATAAAAGATAAAAGGATAATTAAATGACCCCAATTTAGAAAAATCGCAAAAAGCGGTTTTTTATAAATATATTTTTCTTGTATTTTTTATATCAAATGTGTTTAACGTCACATATCCTCAATAAATTTTATGCAGGAGAATAAATGCCATATGCCTGTTTTTTTTAAATTTTATTTCCAAAATAAAAAAATTCTTAGGAAATATATAATGTGCGATAGTGGCAGGCGCCGGAACGAATTCGTCAGATTTTTCGAATTTTTACTTCTATTTATTTTAAAATATGTATTATTTATTATTCTTATTTTACGGAGTACGCCCCAAATATGCATTTTTGCGATTTGGATTTTTTATCTTTTAATCAGATTAAAGCATAAAAATCCGAACGAATCCGGAAATCCGAACGAATCCGGAAATTGCCTTGCATTCTTAATAGATAACAAAATCAGATTAATGTGCCATTAGAGTGCCAATTATTTGGGGCAATAAACAGAAAGATAAAACATAAATATTTAATTTTTTTTCAAATTTTAGCGTTTCTAATTAATTATGCATTTTCATTATTTAACATTAATATTCTATTTTGTTACCTTATTATTTAGCTTCACTGATTCAGCTATAAATTCTAAAGGTTTTTAATTATCTAAAAATAGAATTCAAAGCAAAGATCTAGCTCTAGTACTCAAGCAAGATTGCTATTTTGTTTGATGAAGAGTTGTGTCAGCACATTCCCTAATACTCGTTACCAGTGCTTGGAAGTTTCAGATCCAAGCCAGGGCTGCACGCAAGCCATTTAAAAGGCTGAATCTTTTTTTCAATTGTGTGCAGCCCTTATCCAAGCCTGCTTATTATTCAACTAATCTTTAGTTTTCTTCAATTTTGAGAATATTTTTTTTCAAAAATTATTTTTTAGAATCGACCAATTCTCTCGCCAGTTGTTTCAATCAATCTTTACACAAAGCCCTTTCTAATGCCGATCCAACAGCAGAGTTTTTCAATTCTTCACCTCTAGACTGCCTCCAATTTTGTTATAAAATACAAAGTTGCCATATAATGGTTTATCACAAACACTTTTCTAGCTGCCAATTATATTCTCAAATTGTTGGAAATGGGGCTAGAGAAGTGTTAGCTAATGGACATGATCTTTACAAACGAAAAGAATTTTGTGGGTTACAAGAAGAAGAAAATTCTGAAGAAAAAGAAAATTAAATCCGAAGAAAATCAAATATCAGACCTTTGTAGTGTTATTTCTCTTCGGCATAAAAAATAAATTTTTAATTAATGTGCGAGTGATATGCATGTACATATGTAAGTGTCAAGGTAGTAGTGATCTTCGAGATTCTTAGTTCTTGAGTGGGAAATTTCCAGTTGTTTTGAGTTCTCGGTCTCGGTGTTCTAGTCTTGGAAAATTCTGAAGAAAAATACACAGGTTCTTGATGTTATATTGACAGGTTCTGTAAATCTAGGGGTCATTATTGAATTCGGTTGTACATATTCCGCCTTAAAAGTACAAAATTTGTCAGAGCCTTGCTCCGACATACAAAAATATGTAAAATATTCGCGATGAATGTTCGTGATTCACAATAATACGTATCTATATATAACTTAATTTGAAATAAATAAATTATATTAAGTAAAATTCGCTCAGCTTTTAGCCTATGATTCCTTTTTATGACCACAATCAATTTTGAATATTTAGTAATTGTTATTTAAACTTTATGCTTTTTGTTGTTAAATGATTATTACTTATTATTCCGCCTTTTTTAATATCCTATAATAAACAAGGATTTACTTATTTATAAAGGCTTTCCAAAAGACATTAAATTGAAGGTTCCGTGACGAAGAGTTGCGGATATTCGAAGACACTATAGGGAGTTAGATAATGTCTCAATTTTTTAATTTAGAATCAGTTTAATAAATTCTAAAATTTTAATTTAATTTCTAGTACTTAACAAAAAAAATCAAAAAATTAAATATTAACGGATGGATAAACTTTCTTTCCTCCCTTTAATACATATATCCACCAATATCATTCTCACAATCAAATCAATCATTCAATCACTCCGACAAAACATTAAACACACAAAGCTTGTATAGACTCTCGGTTAATTTAGTTAGCTTGACCCAAAAAAGAATATAAACTAGCAACATGTTTTTTTTGTTTGATTAGCCGGTCGAAGCTTTATTTTCCCGCATCTTTTCTCTCATCTTGAATGAAAAAATAAGAATTATTTTGATGAAATTTTATATTTATTTTGGTATTATTTTTGCAATAGTTTCAACAACTCTTGGCTTTCAATGTAAGCTAATTAAACAAAAAAAATATTTTCATTATTTTCACGAATTTGAAAGAGTTGCTTTTCCTTTTTGCTATGAGTTCGAGAAAACAGATTTTGTGTTCTCTTATAATTTACGTTATCCAAAAGCAAAATCATTGGGGAATATACCTTGCCGACTGAAATCAAAACCAGATTGATTCGATGATCTTAGACAAAATTACGAACAAATAAATTTTTGATAACATAACATTTTTGTTTATATAATACAAGTGGCGGGCCAAAATTTAAGGCTGAAAATTGTGAAAAAAAATAGTCACCCGCGAGACGCATGTCACAAAGTCTAGAGCAAAACTTGTAGTTTTGCACACCTCTATCTATATGATATATAATAGTTTTAGCATAACAGACATCTTTTTAACACAAAAATACAAGTAATAATTTAAGATTACATTATAATTTACCGCCAAATTTACTTAATATTTCTTAGCTTGTTATAAATTAGTTAAATATATTTGCGGTATATAATCAAGTATGTAGTTGCATCAAAGAAATTGACTCGCAAAGAATATATTTTTGAATGCCGGTATATTCACCGGCAAAATATTTTTAACACCATAAATTATTTTAACCAAAATTAAAAATTGAGATAAAAACAGCTTTGTAAATAAAAATTAAGATGAAATCATTAAAGATCGAGATTTTTGAAAAGCCTGTACCTGTTCCTCGACTTCGGAGTTTGATTCGTGACCTGTACTGGATCCTGGACCTGTAGTCCAGGAAAAACCCAGGAAGGTCAAAAAATGCCTGGACCTGGACTCTGGGTACAGGAAAAACCCAGTCCTTGGTCCAGGTCCAGCTCGATCTCTAGAAATCAGGTCAATAAATGTGTTTTCGTAAAAACAGTTTTTACAGCTTGATTCAATATGAGAGTACATTATTCTGAATATTTTTTGATTTTTTTTTTGAATTTTATGTAGATTAGTTCAGACTATGAGAATCTAGATATTCTCGTTAACCGGAATTTTTGTTCAAGATCTCGTCTCCCTTTCGGTCCTTAGTTCGACTATGGGACAGAGCATCGAATTAAAATTTAAAAAATATTTCAGATGCTCGTTGCTTCCAAAAATTGGAGAGGCATTCAATTGATAATTCTCAACCTTTAACTGAAATATTCCGGACACACCCATTAGATTGTTTGTCTCAATGTGTTGCCCATACAGGAAATGGGGACGAACAAAAAAATGTTTGTACATAATTTTTTAAAAATTATTTTGTAAAATTTAAGCCAGGATTATGCCGTTCAGTTGTTTACGATCATTTACAACATAGTTGCCGTTTATATTCTCATGATGGAAGAGAAGTAGAAGAAATTTTAAAAATTAAATTTTGGAAGAAAAAATTATTTTTCAAAGGTCCCAGCTATTTTACATCCCGCAAACGGCTTTGACCTTTATAGGAGAACAGCTAGCACACAAGAATGTGCAGGTTTACTAAAATTTGAGAAGAATAAATAGAAGTTTAAAATTATTTAGGACCTTTACAACGACTTAGAGCGTCATTACAAGCTAAGAAAAAAGTTTTGGCTGCCCCGAGCCTTCCAAAGGAAGTGGATGAACCACCAATTTTGGAACCAACAACACAGCTTACTACTCAACCAGTTCAGGAAGAGTAAATTAATTTTTATTTACTTAACTTTAAATAAGTGTCTGTATCAGTGCTGGTTATTAGGCATTTGTTGGCTCCGGCTCCTCCGGGCTTTCAAAAAAGGAAAATCAATGAATAATAGTATTCCGGGAATTTAAGCGGATCAAGGGGGATATCGAGTGATATCAGGATCTGGATATACAGAATTTTCGGTTCCAACTATCCGACAACCTTATTTTACCGAATGTAAAATATTATTTAAGGCAAGCCAAAGAATTAATAATTTTTTTAATACTAAATATGTAGTCTAATATAATATTTATTAAGAGAAAAGGCACTAGAAGGGCACGAATTAGCTTCATTACTTGATCAACTTGATGTTAGTGGATATGTTTCTAATGAACTTGATTGTATAGCTAAAGACAAACCAACAGGCTTTTTTGTATTTCCGGCTGGCCAAAGAGAAGATGAAAGGGTTGAAGAATTTCCAGGATGGTCCCAACGGGAATGTGCAAATTTTTGCGTAGAAAACGAAGTTTATAAAGATGACCTGAATTTTAATAATAATTTTTTAATAAAGGGGCCCGATGGCCTAAAATATAATTGTGCTGGATTTAGCCATGTTTTGGGGGGAGGAAAGTGTTATTTACACAGAGAAGCATCTGGTATAGAGATGAAGCTTCAGCAAGTAGATGGAGGGCTTTATGCTGAAAAATGGTGTATTCCTGGTATTTTAAGAGAATTTATTTTATATTTTGAAAAAAAAATTTTTAAAAATCAGCACATCGGTTTGGAGCTTGTCGGGAAGCAACTCCTTTCGATGTTCGACTACAACAACGTTTCCAACCAAGATGTATACCGATTGGGGTATTTGACGGTATACAAAACTTGTCAGAATGTATGGGGCTTTGTTTAAATCAAGCAGAATGCCATGTTTGATGTCCACAAGACCTCCGAAAATTATTTGATATTTTAGACAATTTCATTCCACACTCCAACAGGTCAATGTCTCCTTCACAGAGAATATTTATTACCCATTTATATGGAACAAACAGACGTTGACTGGACATTAGCAGCAAATGGGTGTGTTGAAAAGAAGGGGCAAAAAGTTCCAGTGGTGGACAATGAGGAGGGGGAAATGGAACAAAAAACGAAGAATTACAAGTTACTTTCGGGAGGATTTGGACAACAAAGGATTGAGTTAGCAAATATTAACAACAAAAAAGAATTTTTTAAATCAACTGGATGTGGAGACGGAAATTTGTTTTTTAATAAATTATTTAATTTTGCCCGCCAGAAAAGAAAAGTAATTTAGAAGAAATACAGTTAATTAAAGTATGTACCTAGCTATTTAGTTTAAAAATTTAGTATAAAAATTTTGTAGATAAAATGGGTCTAAGAATAAAAATAATAAAGTGCTTGAGGGATTGAGAGGTGAGGGAAAGGTTCAGAGAGAAGGTTCCTTAGGAATCGCTCCAAAGCTTTCACGATACTTAACGCTTCCTTAAATTCCTTCTCTTTCAATAAAGTTAATTTCGTTATAGGAGACTTTTTATTAACGCTTAGAGACTGTGAGGGTCGTATCCAAACTTAATTCACTGGTGTTGTGAATTACAAAGAATTGTGGAGTTAATTAAATCCCAATTTAAAATTACAATTTAAAAAACAAAAGTGTAAATTTTACACAAAATGAAAAGACAATAACTTGGTTAATTGTAAAGTAAATATATACAAGAATTTACATAAGTGAGGATTATATAAATCGGTTGTTTGGTTTGTTACTTACGCATCGTTGAAGGGAGTAAATCTTTTTAGATATACATCGTATGTAAATACAAGGGAATATGTACAATGAACTTCAGGTTTTACTTCTTTCCTCTCTCAATGATATCAAATCATTTGGGTCCATTAGAAGTTGGACTCGTTGAAGCAGGCGAGGTGGAACCAGTGGATGAACCATCGCACTTGACACCTAAATAATTTTAAAGGTGAGGAGAATTTAAATTCCATTCACTCACCGTTATCCTGCCCTAAAAGATGTTTCTTAACCAAACTTCCAGATGTAGTCAAACGCTCGTCGACACCAAGCTGAGAAGCTTGAGTGCCTGGCTTTAAAGCTGCAGCCCCTTCATCCTTGTTTTCAATGGCCCAGTTTACGTAGGAAATATTGTTTTCGTCCAAGAATTTCCACCACTCCTTTGTCGAACCTTCATCCACAGCTCCATTTCCATCAGCATTTACAGTACCATACTCGGACACAAAAATACAGGTATCCTAGAATGGAATATATCGTGAAAATTCTATGGAGGAATTTTAGTCAGTGAAGGGCAGTGCTGGGTTTTTGCATTTGTTGGCTCCGGCTCCGGCTCCGGAGCCGGGCTCCGGAGCTAGCTTCCGGAGCCATACCCAGCAGTGGTGAAGGGTGAAATGTTTCGCTAATCGAGTTTCATTAAGTTGAGGGTTCATTATATCGAGAGTTGTCTTTATTTTATAGGGCAAAATTTTATTTAAGTGGCTAATAAAATAATCACTTACATTAGCAAGTGCAGTTGAAGCTCTCGCACGTAATTCCCCTTTGTGACTAGCAGCGTAGAAATGAAGAACATAACAAAGATTCTTTCCAGTAAGCTTATCCTTAGAAGCAGTGTCAACACCTTGGGACCAAGTTGGAGTGCCAATAAGGATCAAATTGTCGGGATCAATTGCACGGATGGCATCGACAATTTTTTGTTGATAAACCTTCATTGCGGGCCAATCACTGTCACCACCAGTTGGTTCGTTAAAAAGCTCATAGATTATGTTTTTGTTGCCTTTACCATAAGTTTTTGCAATGTATTCGAAGAATTCTTTCTGTTTAATGAATTACAGTATTTATTTTTACGGCTATTCGATCTTTACTGGTCGGTCTAGATAGACTATTTATTACCTATCTGATTTTCATTCAAAACCGGGTCTCGGGATCTGAAAAATCGGGATCCGGATTCAAAAAACCAGGGCTGGGATACCGACCACGCTGAACTCTGCTATCAATTATTTTGAATTTAACCTCCAAAATATCAACAAACTAGTACCTCTTTGACTTCCTGACTCAGAGCATTATGTGTGTGCCAATCAACTATCACATAAATTCCCACTTCGATAGCTGCTTTTATCACCTTTTCAACTCGTCCTTTCTGGGTTTGTTCTGGTTCTGGGCCCTGCATATAAGCTTCAGCACCCTCATCTATCCCCATGGCAGCTCGAACAACATTAGAATTCCATTGGCATTTCAATGCTTTGACAACTTCTTCGGTATAGAAAGGGAGACCTGGTTCATAGTTTGACTGGAATAGAGACATTCCATGAAGGGCAGCAGGCTTCCCATTACCCAGCAATTTCTTGCCTGTTAAAAATCTTTTTCAGAGTTTAATTATTAAAACTACCTTCAACACTCAACTGTCCCTGAGGGGGATCAACAGCAAAAACATTACAAAATTTAAATGAAAGGAGAACCAATGCAAGAAAGGTTTTCATATTTTGACTTTTGGAATGTTTAGGCGGTTTTGGCTTTGACTGACGGTTTTGAGACTTTTTCTGAGGGTTTTTGACTTTTTAATAAACTACATTATGCCTTTTGACTGCTCCCTTTATAAAGGCCAGCATTTTCCATCTCCTCCCATTCCCTCGAATGTCTACATGTGAATGTCTAAGCATGACCTTAGACAAAGAAATTTTTTCAGACATGCCCAAAATCAGATGTTTCCTTTGTCTAAAATTCTATTCCCCCTCTCTCTCCCTTCGAAGACAATGAAAAAAAAATTTTTTTATAGCCGGCCAAAAATCATTGCCCTTTAAGGCATGACTTTTGGCAGTGACTTCTCGCATGACTCAAAATCAGCTGCCCTTCATTGTTTATGGCCAAAGGCATAATTAAAATTTTAAAGTCCAAAAATTAATTTTTAAAATAATTTTTAAATAATTTTAAATTTATTAATATTTTTTAAAACAAAACTTTAGGTAGGGGGTTGATTGTCGACAGGTTAGGGAGAAGCGGGAATTGATGGTAGCGAAATGCTGTATATTATCAATCATTACCAAAATATTTTTATTAAAATTATTTTTTAATTTTAAATTAGGTATTTACCCACCTTATTTGAGTTTCAGTTTAATTTATCCGATTTATTATCAATCATTTATTTCTTTCAAACATTATACCGTATTTACTGAAATAATTACCCGTGGTAATTATTGTTTCGACCTCTCGCTGGAGGGGGTAATTAATAGGGAGTGGGTAATTATTTGAGAGAGGGTAATTATTTGAGTAAATACGGTAAGTTAGAATGTTGGCATGTAACGTTATTCCATGCAAAACCTCATAAAAAATTTTTTTTTTAAATTTTAAAAATTGTTTTCGGATAACAATCTTTAATCTCTTACAACTCTCTTCAGTTTACTAAAAACAGCATTGAAGCTTATAATGGGTGTATATAAATAGAAGGTATCGCTTAGGTGTCCCCCTCCTACTGGTCAGGATCGTCTATTTTTAATTAACTGATTATGATTTATTTTTTATAAATAAGTTAAAAAAAAATTTCTATTGACTGAAACTTAACATTCCATTTTAGAAAAATGCCGATTAAATACCTCCTAACTTCATTTTACTTAAAATGTTTAAACTAAGCTTAAACTTAGGTTTTTATTTTATACTCGAAATTTATTTTTGATATTAAAAAAAACGAAAAAACAAGTCAAAATTTCCACTGAATTCCTATAATTCTAAAAATTTTCGCCTGCGGCGCAGAAAATGGAAGAAATCTGGCTACTTGGCCTTTGAAAATTCTTAAAATTTTCGCCTGCGGCGCAGAGAGGTTTGCAGGATATCGGAAAAAGCTAAGCCTGTGTGACCTCTTTTTTCTTACATCCCAGCACTGTATTTTTCTATTTGCCTTAGGCAATTCACTGTAGGCAATAGATGAATCCCCCTCCGAATCCCTCAACTTAAATAATTCACTCAAATATCCGATATCTTCTAATTCTCTTATATAACCAGTGCTGTGTATGGCACCGCGAGCTGGCACTGGAGCCCGGATTCGTCGGAGCCGAAGCCAGAGCCAAGATTTCAAAAGCTCGGAGCCGGAGTCAATTAATGGCCAATACCCACACTGTATTTTCACTTGAGGCTCTAAAAAATACTCGCTTCCCTTATTTTTTCTTTTAAATGTATACGGGATACTTAATACTTTGTAACTTTAATCGTAATTTTTTACTCTATGTTTACTCGTTAAAGTAAGATAAAAATTATTTAGAAATTACTTGAGTGCCGTTTCTTACTTTGTTTATTTCTTTAGGATTTTCTCTCAACTTCTATTTGAGGTTTCTTTTTAAATTATTTTAAGCTTAATTTAACTCAAATATGTAGTAAATACAATCTTTTTAGGGCTTTCAGGGCTCCGATTTCGAATTTAAAAACCGCATAAAGTGATTTTACTTTAATTTTAAAAAATTAATGAAAACAAACAAATATTTATCGGTTATCAAAAGGGCGGTGATTGAAAATTTTTAAAAAATGTTTAGATAAAAGGGGAAACAATTGTTTGTGAGGGGATATTTTGGAGTAAAGAAACTTTTAAAAAAGAATTTACAATCAAGAAAACGAATATTTAAAACAAATTGATAAGAAAGGTTTAAATTATGTTTTTAGGTGAATTGGTAAAATATGTAGGTAAAGCATGTACGTATGTAGGTAAAGCAGGCTGTGCACACATCATTCATGTCTACTGAAGATGCTGGTTCGCTTCCAGTCGCCTAATAACCTATAACACTAGCTGAAGGAGAGAAATAGCTATAGTCCAGCTGCTTTACTGGTAGCCCCGGATGGTACTTAAAAATGAACAAAAAATCAGAATAGAGCACCCAACAGAAATAATTCTTAAACAATCACGGATTGTATTTAACTAAAGCTTTTGCATCAGCATCTTCAAACTTAATTCCGCAAAAATCAAGCGTTATATCTGCAAGTTTTTCTGCATAACGTTGGCAAAATCCTTGAAGCAATTGATGATATTCTTTTTTATACAATTTTTTGATGCTTCCACAAAATTCTTTGGCATATAATACATGTAAAATTCCATTATCAATAGCTTTGTTTACAAATTCAAGCTGCGTTACTTCCTTAAATTAATAATAGTGTAAGACCCTAAACAGAAGCATAGATTTATGTGAAATGTTAGGCCATTATGATAACTTTAGGACGGATAACGGCTCTTGTCCAGTTTATGCGTCCCATGAAAGTATATGCGTCCCATCAACAAAAAATTGGATATTTCTTGGTGTTGCAAAGTAGGGGTATGGTTCCAAAGCATTTCTTCATGTTCGGTACCTCGCCCACTGGGTCTGGGACCGTTCCTTACACTATCCTTCGAAATTTCTGAAAGTTAAAATCGTTTTTCTGAAATTTTTAAAAATTGGCTATAACTTTCAGAAATTTCGAAGGATAGTGTAAGGAACGGTCCCAGACCCAGTGGGCGAGGTACCGAACATGAAGAAATGCTTTGGAACCATACCCCTACTTTGCAACACCAAGAAATATCCAATTTTTTGTTGATGGGACGCATATACTTTCATGGGACGCATAAACTGGACAAGAGCCCGGATAACTTTCTTGCTTCCTGACTTTTTTGATTTGAAAAACATATGTAATAAAATTAAGGGAATACCAGCTTAAAAATCGTTTAATATAATGTCCCCCTTAGCATTAAAGCAGTTGAACGTAGTGAACGTACTGCCTTAGATTTAAATGATCAAAGTCTGGATATCTTTATCGTATTTTTAAAAATCTGGCCTAACTTTCAGTATATTATTCATTTACGTTTTCCGCACTTGCAAATAAACATGAATAAAAATAACCCTCATCGGTTTAGATTAGGGTTGCGCCCCGACCCCGACTAACCCCGACCCCGACCCCGAACCCCGACATTTTTTGACCTAAAACCCCGACCCCGACCCCGACATTCCCAACCCCGAAAACCCCGACCCCCGAAAGTTCGACCCCGACGACCCCGAACCCCGAAAAATTTTTATGCCCCCGACTCAAACTGCATTAATTAACAAGAGATCGGAACGGGATCGGGACTTTGATGTTAAATATATGAAGGAAAAGGGAAAGGAATATTTATATTTTCTCCTATTTCCTTTTGTTGGTCGGTGGTTGTGAGGTTAGGTTAACTGACTTCACCCATTTAGCTATTTTGATAGGGATGTTGTTCGAATCCATGGATGGGAATGAGGCTGAGAAGATTTTTCTTCTCAAAAATAAATATTTTTAAACTTTGATCTTGATTTTAAATTTGCAACTTTATTTTTTTTTTAATATTTTAAACTTGAAACAATATTAGAAATATTAAACTAGTCATGAATTTTCCAAAATTTTTGCCTGCGGCGCAGAAAATGGAAGAAATCTGGCTCTTGACCTTCCAAATTTCTCAAAATTTTTGCCTGCGGCGCAGAAAATGGAAGAAATCTGGCTCTTGACCTTCCAAAATTCTCAAAGTTTTTGCCTGCGGCGCTAGACTCAATGAATGGATACAGAGGCTTTAGGACAATCCCTTTACATAAGAGGGGGAGTAAGAGTTATTTTGTGGGTTTGGGGATTTTCGGGATTATAAAGGATAACTTGGATAAAGTACTTCTTGCGCCTTCAACTAATAAGGAAATAGATACAGAAAGTGAAGATAATGAAGATTAAGTTCATTTTTGGGTATTGTGACTTATAGGGGGTTTTTTTTGGCTGGACCGATTTGGACAAATGAGGTGTCATTCGAAAGAGCTCGCCGAGCTGAGTCAATCAGGGACCGAGATACAGACCCCTGAAGTTTGAAAAAGAGAAGGGGGGTCGAATGAGCTATTATTTGCATTTTCGAATTTTTCACCCCAAAGTGAGCTTACTCCCCCCTTCTCTTTTTCAAACTTCAGGGGTCTGTATCTCGGTCCCTGATTGTCGGATCGGCTCCACTCGCCCCTCAATCGACTCAGCTCGGCGAGCTCTTTCGAATGACACCTCATTTGACCAAATCGGTCCAGCCAAAAAAAACCCCTATAAGTCACAACATTCTCATTTTTTAATGAAAATGTTGATTTTGAACAGTAATGTTGGATAAAAATGCTGGATTTTGTAAATTTTTACTTCAACCCCGACCCCCGACCCCGACCCCGAACCCCGACATCATTTTCAGCCCCGACCCCGACCCCGAACAATTTGAGCAACCCCGACCCCGACTTTGTCAACCCCGAAAACCCCGACCCCCGACTTTTTCAACCCCGAAGGCTCGGGGCGCAACCCTAGTTTAGATGATAGCACAGTCGGTTGTGCTTCTGTCTATCTCATTCCGTGATAGGCACGGTCTACAGGATTCGATTAAACACAAAACGATCATTTTTTAATTACAAAACGTACGTTCTCAAATTCAGTCATTTCATTGTCATCATAGTTATTGAAGAAATGCCTCTTATCTTCTAATTTTCTCACCAATTCACTTTCAAATTGTTTCAATGATTTAATATTTTTAAAATTATTTAAATCTATTTTTATTTTATTATTTTTTTCTAATCGAGAAAATAACTTCAACAATCTTTCTTCATACTTTTCATTTAATAATACTTTTTCTGTACAATAAATTAATTGTTGGACATTTTTTGATTCATTAGCAAGATTTAAAACTTCCTTTGTGTCAAACATAACTGAATCTGTTTTAAACTTTGGTTTTTGATCGGGATTGTAAAATTGAACGTGTTCTGAATTTTAAAAATTAGTGCTTATAAAATTCTTATAGAAAGAGTTTTGCAAAAGTTTAGCCACCGGGCAGGATTCGAATCTGCGACCACCTGCTAGTTGTTGCTAGGCGCTTTCGCTCACTATATGCAGGAGCTCTACCTCTGAGCTACCGGGGCATCGACTAATCTCTTTTTCCTTTTTAGATCGTTTAACCCCCGCCTAAGCTTTAAATGCTGCTGGGTGAATCATCCTTACATTATTTATTTAAATAATTACCAAGGTGTGTAATTTTAGCATGGCTGTCAATCAACTTTTGTTCTAAAGCCTCATGTTCTAAAGCAAACTTAGTCTTAACAGCTGTCTTATCAGCAGTTTTATCATCAGTTTTATCAACAGTTTTAGCTGCCAATTTATTTTTAGGGACAATTGGTGTAGGGGAAATAAATGGTAGAAGAAAATAAACAAAAATTGTTTTCTTCATTTAATATTTAAATTAAATATTTAAATTTTAATTTAAAAAAATTTTTCTAAAATAAATAAATTAAAAGGACGTCTTTTCGAATAATGGATAAATTTTTATTATTTAAATTTTATTTTAAATAATAAATTAAGGGAGACAGTCAAAACATGTTTTCGTATAATTTGCACTTAAGTATTATTTAATTTCAAAATATATTTTGTTGTCTTGCACTTTTTTAATGGGTTTTTTAATTATAAATAATAAAACAACGATTTGCCTGAAAAGTATGATTGTGATAGCTTTGACTGTCCGTGCCCGTTCGTATTTTGGCTGGCCGTGTTTGTCTGTACATGTTTCGTCTGTCCGTGCTTTTACTAACAGTGTCCGTTCGTGTTTGTCTGTACACGTTTTAAGGAAAATATGGAAAGGAAAAAATATGGAAAAAATAGGATGACGGCATTAATTTCACATAGGGCCAAAGATTTGTTGTCAACAGCAAAGTCTCAACAGCAAACAACACTCAACCGCAAAGTTGTTGAAAAATTTAATTAAAATAAACCCCAACTCTATAAAGGTTTTCATATTTTAACTTTCGGAATGTTTAGGCAGTTTTTGAGTTTTTCTGACGGCTTTTAGACTTTTTAATAAACTACATTATGCTTTTTGACTGCTTATTTTATAAAGGCCAGCATTTTCCATCTCCTTCCATTCCTTCAACTGTCTACATGTGAATGTCTAAGTAAGACTCTGTCAAGTAAAAAATTCTTTATTAAAGCTTGTGCTGGGGGTAAAGCTTGTGCTGGGCCAGGATGGTGTTGGGATGTTGGGCGGGTTGCGTGCGATGTTAAGGGTCCCGAGAGGCGATGCCGATGAGTATATTGCGGAGCGGAGGGTAGGCCTTTCTATGCGCTTGTATAATGCTGGTCGGTTACGAGACCGACTTGCCCGGGATAATATGCGCTGACTGATAAGCTCTTTGGCTTCTTCTGCAGGATTAATGAATAAGCTCTCAGCTTCTTCGGCCGGTTATTCACTTCTCTATTGATTACTTTCCAACTGACTGCTGAACAGTCGACTGATCCCCTTTTCACTATTTTCCACTTAGTTTTATCCTAAGGCCTTATTTGTCATTCTCCTCCCCTTATACAATCCTTTCCCACAGGAACTAAAGTTCCTTTTCTCCATCCTTGCCCATCCGGATCAAAGTACGCCTTACACCTCCAACCCTGGGGAAGACCGTCCCTTGGTCTTTTCTTAATTGCCCAAATTTCAATTTTATTTTTCATTTATTTTATTTTTAAACCCACCACAATTTACAGCTTTACCATGTGCCCCAAGTCTGTGCCTCCATTTTCTATCTTCTTCTTTTCTCATCTTCTTCTACAGTCTCTTGCCAAGTGTCCGGGATTTCCACATCTGTTGCAAATCATTTTTCCTCTTCCTGTTCTTAGTTCTCCACCACGTATTAGTTTAACTTCTTCTACTTTAACTTCAATTGACCTTCCTTTTAAATCATTGAGTACTCCATTCGAGTCTCGCGTTGGTTCTTCATTTTCCATAACCTCCAAATAGCGTTCGTCAACAAAAGGAGTGTGTTGTTTTGCCGCAGTGATGAATCTTCTCCACGTTTCGCCTTCCCGTATGGCTTCAAAATCGGCAATAATGACTAGTCCACTTTGTGCCCTGGACAACGCTACGGTGGCGCGTCTGCTATCCTTCAAAAAGTCAGAGGCATCGGCGCGAGCTGCAGAGCCAGGTGATTTAGTGCTCGTTGTTACAAGAATGATTAAACGGTGCTCGCGGCTTTGAAACGCATCTACAGAATTTACTGAGACTTGTAGATTTTCTTGTTGGAGCCTTTCTCTTATTTTCTCGCATTGAAACGTGTAGAGGCAAATAATGGCAACACCTTGAGGATCTCGGTGTTCCAACGCTTTTGCAATTATAATCGCTGCCTCTGTCTGTTCAGGTGATGATAACGAGTAGGAGGCGCTGTCTTGCTCGATTGTGCCTCTAATGTTCAGAAGTATGAGTGGAACGTCATTGACCGGAAGATTTATTCCAAGCTTTGTTAATCCTGTGCGCCTTGATGCGGGAACAGCTGCAATCACTCTTTCGCCGTGTTTTTCATAAGAGGAATAGTCAAAGCATTCAGTTATAATTGGGTGTGAGCGGTAACATCGTTCTAAGATCGTGACTGATACTCTTTCGCAATTTTCCATTTGATCGGTTACACTTTCAAGACCGTAACCAGTTTGAATAACTTCTGGTAGTTCTTTCAGGTGAGTGCCCAGTTGACGGACATCCCCCGTCAAGAGGACAGACCGTACAAGTGGTAATTTGCAAAGGAGGTGAACCATCATGGAGAAGCTTGTCTGAGTAACCTCGTCGATTATGAGGTGTGTAGTCGATACATGAGCGCGTGGTATTCCTAAACACATGTAGATTGTTCCGAAGATCGCATTTTTAAATTCTCTAGCCAAATAAATTTCTCCTACTTTCCTTTCTTTGGTGTGTCGTGGTTTATCTTTGATGTGTGCCAGGTAATCCGTTACGTCTCTCTTCTCGGAACCTTCTAACTTCTCTGCAAATTTTCCTTTTATTTTATTTTCAAGTTGGTGTTCATTTAGTAAGAGTATTTGATCTCCATATCGGATGCGTGCTGTCGAGGCGAAGAATGCCAACATCTCACTGCCAAGATTGATTTGGGCACTCTCGTCGATCAACTTGCTCACAGGCAAATTTGAATTTGCCGTGGCCAAGACTGCAATTTTCGGGTCCTTCTTCAGAGCTGCGGCTATACATGCGGCTGCCAGGCGCGTTTTTCCTGTACCTGGGGGCGCCTGCTGGTAATGTAGGCGCCCCCTTCCTTCATGCAGCCAATTAGAGAGTGTATTTTGCTGTTCTTCATTTAAACTCTTTACACACTCTAATTCCTTCGGAATATCACCTCCAACCACCGAATCGTCCGTCCCTGGACGCCCGAATAAAGATTTGAGTATTTCAGTTCGTGGAGATTTTTCTTCTTTAATTAATTGAGTTGGGGCATGAAGACCGAATGTGTCTGCTTGATCGCGGTACCCGCCGGGTGTTTCGGCAACTTGAATAATTGTAAGCATTCCGTGTGTCATAGCTTCAAAGTCTTCATCGTGTTCATAAAGACCTTCATTTGGGACTAGAATTATATTAACTTCAATTTGTAGTAATCCGTCATCTCGGTCACATTTAACTACTTCTTTAATGTAACCGTTCGCAAATGCCTTCCTTTCAAAACCAGTTTTAGCAGTTACTGGTGTATCTTTTGTCCAAATACTGAGTACTTTAGCTATGTGGGATTTTTGTTCGTGTATGTGGTTAATCGTGAATGTTCTCTTCTTTTCATCTTCAATCGGTTTAACTACTCCGAAATAACTGGTTTCCATTCTACCAACTTCTTCATTTTCCGCTGCAGTAATTAAAGCTGCTGCAATTATGTCTTCAGCCAACTTCATTTCCTTGAGTGTATAATCCTTATCAATAGGAAATACTTTCGGAAGTCCTGTCTTCGTTAACCAGCGCCATTTTTCAGTGAACGGTTCAGCACAGGCTAAGATTTGAGATCCTTCTTTAGCCATAATTTCTGTTCCGAGTCTATATGATCCTCCGGGTGGAACTATATAATTTGTTCCTATCATCCAACCAGCTGGGATTGGAGCTAATTTTAGATTTACAAATTCTGATAGCCGTGTTTTTGATAAGTCAAGACCGTGTCTGCATTGTTTTGCGTATAGCATTCCAGATCTCTCCATTCCATACGCTGTCACACGAGCTAGCGCTGCTTTGCCTTCTTTCTTCTTCAAATATACAATAATTCCTGTTTTAGTTGTCCAATAAGGAAAGTGTGTTACATCAATCATTAATGCTGTGGCTTGGTAACTTAACATTCCTGTTTCCTTTCTATACCAGTTGTCAATAGTAACTTGTCTTCTTCCTTCAATCCATGCAAACTTAGTTACGAATATTGAGTCTCCTGGAAATAGCGGACGTTCAAGATCAGTTGTTAGTTCATCGGGAATTTCAATTGCAAACGGCCACATCGATAATTTTTCAGGGTTTGGAATAACTGCGATTGATCGTTTCTCTTGCACTTGAGAAACCACATATCTCTTCTTTCGACTTGCAGTTATGGCTTCCTCTTCAATCTTCTCTTTCTTCTTTTCAGATTTAGATTTTACTTCTTGCCATTCCTGATTTTCAAAAGCCTTATTAGCAAATGATTCTTCTTTATTCGGGTTTTCCCAGTTAGAAGACGATTGAGCCCATTCAGATTCGTTTATTTCGCCTTCCTCCATTTGTTCTTCTTCATTTTCCTCGTTTATTTCCATATCTTCTTCAAGAATGAGCTTTTCCATACTTTCAGAAATTTCTTGTCTTTCTTCTTTTTCAGCATCTTCCATGATCTTTTGGAAAGCCTCTTCTTCTTCCACACTTGTATGTGTGGTTGATTTTGGTTTTTGTGAACCCGTAGGTTCCATGGTCATAAGACCAGCAGTTTTGTTTAAGTTTTTTGAATCCGTAGATTCCATGGTCAAAAGACCAGCATTTTTATTTAAGCTTTTTGAATCCGTGGATTCCATGGTCAAAAGACCAGCTTTATTTGTTGTTGTTGTTTCATTTTTCTCAGTTTTGAAATAGAAATGACCGCGGCCACGTTTTCGAACATTTTGATTGTTGTCCATTGATAACTGAAATTTAGTTTTTAATTTAAAAAAAAATTTTTTTTTTAATGGGAGAAAAAATTAAGTGTGAGTTAAATACGCGGTTGTATAAAAATTAAATATGAAATAAAATAAGCGAATAAAAATTTGATTAATTGAAAAAGTATTAAATGATTTTAAAAAAATGAAAATTAAAAGATTGATTAAGTGAAATTAGATGAATAAAATAAGAATTTGAATGTATGACCCCTATTAATTTTATTTTTTTAAAAGGAAAATTTTTTCTTTTTTGGATTTTCTCGTAAATTATATTTCTTGCGAGTGTCCTTTTCTACTAGTTCAGTGTTTGAGTTTTGATTTTCCTGTGTATCGGGAGTTTCTATTTCTTGGGAAATATTTTCATTTTCGATACCTTCGTTTTCTTCAGCTCTTACCAGAGCCTTTTCTTCTTCACTCGATAGTTCAGGTACCGTACAAGCGGGTGTTAGTGCTTCAAAACACTTTTTTAGTTGATTTATATGCACTTTTCTGGGTGTACCCTGAGGTGAGTTACAACTTACTATTGTGACATGTACTCCTTCAATTTTTACTACTCTGAATACACCTTTCCAAGGCATATGAAATTTCTTAGAAGTTCCTATTTTCCCTGCATAGTTTCTGAGTAATACTCTATCTCCTACTGTGACTGTGGGATTTCTTACTAATTTGTCATATTGAGTCTTTGCTCTTAACTGTGCTTGCTTATTTGCTTCATCTGCAGCCTCCCAGGCGCATCTAAGTGAAGTGATTAGTCTTTGCTTAAATTCGGAAATGTCTGTAAACGCAACAGGACTGTACACTGACGGGTCTAGTATCTGGTCTACGCAAAAGATAGGATCACGACCAAACATGAGAAAGAATGGCGTTTCACCTGTCGACACGTGTATCGAAGTGTTATAACAGAAGCATGCGCAGTCTAAAAATTCGTCAAAATCTGGTTGATCCTTACTTATGTACTTGGAGAGAATATTATGGAATGTTCTAAAGGATCTTTCAGTCACTGAGTTTCCTTGGGACCAGTGTGGTGTGGCATAGCTTTTATTAATGTATAACATTGAGCAGAAGTCCTTAAAGAATTCGCTTGTAAAAGCTGTGGCATTGTCAGTTACTAGTTCAACACAGCCACCATATTTTAAATAGCAATTATTGAGAAATGCTCTTGCTAGAGTCATTGCTTTAGTGTCAGGGACTGGTACCGAAATAACGTATTTAGTGAACCAGCAAATTATATTCATTACATGTTTATTGCCATTTTGTGTTAGTGGGAATGGTCCTGCTAGATCTAACCCAACTTTAGCAAACAGTGTATTAACTGGTACCATTTGCATTTCTGCCCTATATGGTGGATTGGGTGAGTGTCTAAGTTGACAAGTTATACAGTTTCTTGTCCAGGTTAAAATATCAGCGTGCATTCTTGGCCAATAATATTTTCTACACTTCTTGAGGGTCTTTTTCAAATTCATGTGTCCACCCCCTAGTTGAGAGGAGTGAAATGAGTCAAAGATTAGAGCCCTGAGTGAAGATGGTACAAATATTCGTGGTTTAAAATTCGGAAGTTTGTGACATAGTATATCCCCTATAATTCTCAGATTTTCGGCATTTAATACGAATTTCTCCTGATCATTGTGTGATATGTCTTCTGGGAGTTCCCTGGTTTTTATAAATTTAATATAATCTGCAGCTTCCATGTCATTTTCTTGTTCTTGCTTAATGTCTATTGCATAATTTTCATTTTCTTTCCTAAGTGTTAACACTGAGGCGTAATGTTCATTAATAAGCCCATCTTTTATAGGGAGCGTGAAACAAACTGGGAATTCTGCAATGTCTTCTAGTTCAGTTTGCTCTTCTTCAGGCTGGTTTTGCAATCGCGAAAGTGCATCAGCGAGTAGATTTTCTTTACCAGCTATGTGTACAATTTTAATATTGTAATTTTGCAATTCTATAAGCCAGCGTGCTAAATTTGGGCTTGCATCTGCTTTCTTTAGTAGGTAAGCAAGAGGTTTGTGATCTGTGTGCAGTTCTATTTCAGCCATATAAATAAAAGGTCTGAATTGTCTTAAAGAGAATATTATGGCGCCCAGTTCGATTTGGACGGGTGCCCATTTGCGTTCTGAAATTGTTAGAGTCCTGCTACAGTACGCGATTGCTTTATATGTATTATTTTCAATATCTTTTTGCATTAGAGCGCCTCCCTGTCCAGTAAGGGACGCATCGGTGAATATGTGGAAAGGTTTTTCGTAATCCGGAAATACAAGAACTGGTTGACTAGTTAGGATTTTCTTGATTTTATCAAATGCTTGCTGTTGTTCGTCACCCCAATGGAATTCGATTTCCTTCCTAGTAAGCTTTGTGAGAGGTTCAACTATTAGCGAAAAGTTTTGAATATGCTTTCTGAAAAATGATGCCATGCCTATAGCTTGCCTAACTTCTTTGACAGTGGTGGGTGCAGGTAAATTATTTATTGTTTCAACTTTAGCGATACTGGGAGTGTACCCTTTGGCATTTATTGTGTATCCTAAGAAATTCATTTCCCTTGAGGCAAATATGCATTTCTTGGGACTTATTTTTAGAAAATACTTTCTTAATCTGGTAAAGACCTGCCTTAATGCTTTTAAATGTTCATCAAAGTCTGGAGATTTTGTAAAGACTAGGAAATCATCTACATATGCTAGAACACACTCATCTAATCCGCTTATTACATGCGCCATTACTCTCGCAAATGCGCTTGTTGCGTTCCTTAGCCCAAAAGGCATGTGTGTCATTTGGTATATCTCATCTTCCATTATTACTCCACATTTTCTAGAAGCTCTTTCTGTTAATCTAATCTGTAGGTAACCGCTTGACAAATCTAGTGAGGAATAATAGTTGCAGTTTCCTATCCTTTCCATTATTGATTCTAATCGCGGAAGAGGAAAGTGGTCTGGGACTGTTACTTCGTTAAGCTTCCTAAAATCAATGCAGGGTCTTAAACCTCCGTCTTTCTTTTGTACTAGAACTATGTTCGATACCCATGGAGTGTCTGATTTAACCATTACTCCAGATTTTAAAAGTGCTTCAATGTGTTTCTGAAGTTCTTCTCGGTATTTAAATGGAACTCTATGTGGCCTAGATGTTATAGGTTTTTCAGTTGTGGTAATAATGTCATATTCACCTGCTATACATGACCCTAGATCATATTGTGTTTTACTAAATACATCAGAGAATTCTTCACACAATTTTTCTAATTTTTGTCTATCTTCCCCCTGTACTGAGCTTTTAGAGAAGTCTACCTTGAATGTCGGATTTGCTTCTACAGTGTTTACATATTCATTGACATTAATGTTTTCTACCTGTGTTAACCATGGCTGTTCATTAATTGACCAAACCTCATCAGCCAGAGCAATGTGCATTCCTTTACATATGTGCTTTGGTTCAGTTGTTGGATTGGCAATCAAAATTTTGTTTTCTTTTGCATTTGGTGCGACCACTGCTTCAATGAGTGCAAGATGGTCCTTCTCAAGCCTTTGGTCCAGTGAGTGTACAAGTGCCAATTTTTCTCCACCATTAGTTTTAATTTTCACTGAGACAAGTCCGTGTTTTCCTGGTAAAATTGTTTTAGCTTCAATAGCTGCTACACGCATGTTTTTTGACTTTGACTTATTTTTATCTGAATAATTAAATTTGTTTTCAAAATTAATTTTTCCTTTATTAAAATCGAATGTTATTGGCGGAAGTCTTTTTAGAATGTCACATCCTATAATTAATTGGTATGTTCTATTTCCTGTAATTTGATTGTCTTCAACCACTCTTATAGTTACAGGTAATTTAGTATCCGCAATTTCTAGTAATACTTCAGCTTGAGCTAATACATTAATTTCATGCCCAGAGGCAGACGTTATGCTAATTGTTGCTGGTGTTAGGTTTAGTCCTAAAGTCCTTGCAAGTGAGATAGGAGCAATCGATATGCTCGCACCTGTATCAATTAAACATTTTACTGCTTTGTTGTTTATAAACACCCCAGTTATTGTGGGACATGACTGTAGGGTATTTATAGAAAAATTTTGTGATGCCGTGGCATCCATGTCTTTCGACAGCTTTTTATCACACATTTTGTTTGCTCTCATGACATTTACAGTGTGACCTTCAGTTTCTACCGATTGAGGAAATTTAGAAACCTTTGGGATCCAAGACATTTTTCGTCTTTGTGACCTTACACTTGGAGTTTTTTCTCTTTTAAACTCAGGATTTTTGTTAACTTTGACCATTGGAATCTCTTCTGTGTTTCTGTTAATGCTTGTCTGTCTAGCTCTGTTAATTATATTTCGACTTTGACCAAATAGCATATTTCCTAACTGTCCTTGTCCTAAATAATTTTCTGCTGCTTTAATTCCCCATCTTATTACTAAATCTAGAGTTAATATGGCTATTAAAATTGATATTATGACCTTCCAAATCCATGTATAGTCCCCAATAATTTCAGTAACGAGACTATTTCCTGCCTCTTTCCATTGATCAGAGAGCGTTTTTACTATATGCATATCTTTTTGTTCAATGCGATATGAAATTTCGCTTGCACGGACTAGGTTACTCATGAATGTATGCGTTTTGAGATCCGTGAGATTTACTAGCATTAATTGATGGAATGAGTGTGATTTTATTTCAGGTATACTGTAGGATTTGAGTTCCCTTAAATTGATTGGACGAGGTTGAATTTTTCTAAATTCCCCTGAGGTCTGGTTTACTTCTAGTACCTCATGATTTATTTCTACAATTGTTTTCCCATATATTGAACAAGGTGCTTTTCGAGCTGTGGGCTCAATTGTCATGGTTAGTGGATTAAGGAATGCTAAGTGTTCCCGACTTTCTGCTTTGAACTGAATTGGGATTAAGTCGAAACATTCGCTAAGATTAGTAGCTTTGAAAGAGTACTCGTCATTTTTAATTGGTATACATGGCCATACACGCAGTAGTGATGACCCTTCTCGTTTTGCCGTGACATAGTCATTTTCAAATATCATTCTAGCTAAGCCCGTTGGGTTGGACAAATATGCAGCAAGTGCCCATTTCTTAACTAGATCCAAATTTTGGCAAAAGGTTTTAAGCGAATGCGTGAAAGTAAATGTTAGAGTGTCAGCCATTTCTTTGTCTAAATATGTTAGCTTCGCTGCCATTTCAGGTGATGTTACTAAGCTAAGTTTTTGGTTACTGACGCTTCTTTTAGAGCGACGCCTAGTGACTGTAGCTAGTCCTTGTTCGGAAATTTCTAGAATATTACTGCAATCCCAAAATTTTGGAGCAGGTTTAGCAAAATGAAGTGCTAATTGTGCGTCATCCGACAACCAGGTGTTATCTAAAAATTTTCCTTCCCAAGTCCCAATTTTGATATATCGACACATTCTATCCTTTGTGGGTTCCCATTTTAGTACAGTATTGTCACTTAATACACAAAGACCCTTCGAATAGGAGCAATTATTACTTTCCCCAAATGAGGTTCCTATACCTTCTTCACCCCAATGGGAATTAATTTGTACACTAAATAATAAGCAATTTTCGGATTGGACCTCGGTCCACCAGAACGATCCTATGAACCACATTTTCGGACTCGCGTCTATTTTATTTGCAGTGGTCCAAAGATCATTTTCTTCAATTAATTTACCTAAACTACATTCTTTATTTTTAATCATTCTCTTACATTCTTGTTCATCTACTGGGAGAATTTCAGAGCCTACAGGTTCATTGATTGGTACATTAGACAGGGTTGTAAATTTTCTAAGAGTTTTTCTTATTTTTCTACAAGCCCATCCTTGGGTTGTGTACTCTAAGTCATTTAACATGTATACATTTCTAGTTTGCGAAATTGGTACATGAGAAATATTTGGAGAGGGTATTGGACAGTCTGTCATGTCAGGAAGAGACCATAAAGTAGACTGTTTTTCAGTTTGGCATATCATTGGGTACTGTGGAATTGATAATCTTTCGATTGCCTGCAGTGGTGCTGCTAGCGCTAATACTAGAATTACCATTGGGAGTAGTTTGGGACTTAATTTAAAAGGTTCCCAAGAGACAATAGAAGGTTTTTCCTTCTTAACATTTAATTGCTTTTCTTCGGGTTCGTCATTTATTGGCTTTGTTTCACCATGTAAGAGATTAACATTTTGTGAGGAGCCATTATTTTTAGAACTTCCCACCTGCATGTTCCTTAGGGTTGATAATATTTCTTTTAGCATACCACTATCATTGGACATATTTGATGGACCAACATCTGGTTCCCTTCGGCTTTGACCACGTTGTGTTTGAAAGTCTGCAATTCTGGTGCGACATACATTTGCAAAGTGACCAACTTTCGAGCAATAATTACAAATAGGTCTGTTGTTCCATCGTCGATCATTGGTTGGTGTTCGCATTTGTCTTGTGTCACGATAGTTCATGTCTCGTCGAAGGTTGTTTTGCCTAAATTCTCCAAAATTATTTCGATTATTTTGAAATTCATTTCTATTTTGACTTTGTCCCCACCTTTGTCGAGCTTTTGTCTATTTGGATTGGTGGGATTTAGTGATTGGAACTTCCCTGGTACATTAAAGGAATTTGATTGTTGCATTGCATGCACTTCTTGAGTTGGCATGTCAAACATTGATCCAGTACCTCCAGGTAGCATGATTTCGACTTCACGAAGATCTAAGCATAATTGTTCAAAACCTCTATCTGTCTGAGAAAAGTTTAGTAATTTCATACAAAATGCTATGTTTGGTCTTAAACGTTCTAATAAAAGTTCACACAGATAGCGTTCCTTGTTTGGACCAGAAATATCAGCAGCTGTAGCCATTGCCAGAGGTCTAAAGCGTGATAGGAAATCTTTGACTGACTCACCTTCATGTTGTCGGCACATTAAAAGCGCTTGCCTTGATAGAGCACGTCGTTGAGGAGAGTCCAACTCCTTTCTTATGCTTTGAAGTGCCATTTCACACGTTACTTTTTGAGTTGGAGACAATTCTTCAAAGATTCTTTTGGGTGTGTCTTCCAAAAATAAAGACAAGCGAGCAAGTTTTTCTTCTTCTGAAAGTTTTACCCCAAAGACCTTAATTCTTTCTAAAAATTTCTTTCCCCATTTATCAAATGATATAATATTATCATCAGAGTATACCTCAAGCGACGGGATACCTTCGTGGTGAAGCATGTTGAGAGTGTGCAATCCTTCATCAGTTGTCATGGGTGGGTGTCTAACTTGTCCATCCACCTGTGATTCATCAGCCCAATTATTGTCATTATTTTCACTAAGATTCGAAATGTTTAGTTCTGGAATAATAAGAGGCATTAATGTTTGTTGTCCTACCCTTATTTTATTTGGGGAGGCAGACCTAGCCTTTCTTTTAGATAATTCAGTAATGTTTTGCTCACAGCTATTTATTTTATCACCCAAAGTGGAGAACCCTTGATTAACCTCCTCAGCTAATTTAGTTAACCCTGTTGAATTTTGGTTTACCTTGCGACTCATGAGTCGAATAGAGCGGTTTACACCCTCCTCTAAACGTATTGTTTCACCAAATACCTGTTCAATGTCCTGTATCTTCAGCTGAGCTGTGTTGGATTTACCTATTATGAGTTTCTTGTCAACTACATTGATTGGCGTTTCCTCCAAACTGGAAGAAGACGAGGAATTTTGTGGTACCTTGGTACCCGCGGGCGTAATGCCCTTGTTGCTTGTGTCTTCATTACCAACCATGAAGACCAATTAATCGTTGCTTTTGTTGCTTTCTGATAGCTTTTAAATTTTATCTGTAATTGATGCTTTGATTTAAAAAGAAATTAAAAAAAAATTCTTAGTGTTAGCCTTGCTAAAAGCTAAAGAGACAATTTGAAAGTGAATCTGTAAATCTTAAAATGACTCCTGTTTACAGCTTACATGAATGTTAAACGAATGTTTAAATGCTTCTTCATTTAAATGTTTAAATAACTGTGAATGCCTATTCATCCCTCACGGATGTTTACATAAATGTTTAGATGCTTATCCTTTCCTTTAAACATTTTCCCATTAATTTATTTTTACTTTACACTGAATTTTTCTCAAACACAATGTTTAGATAAATGTTTAAATGCTTATCCCTTTTCCCATTCATTTCTTTTTACTTTACACTGTTCTTTTCCCAACAAACTTTTCACTTTTTTTTAGATTGTAATTGTTTATCTTTACTTCCGCTCTTTTTCTTTCCCCTTCTCTTTGCTTTAATTTTTTTTTTGAACCTTTGACCCCTTTTGGATTGGATGTAAAAAAATTTTGGTTCATACATTCAAAATTCTTTAAAGAAGATTTGGGAAATATTGTAAAAGAGGAATTTTATAATGAACGCGAAAATTTTGAAGAGAGTTACGAAAATAATAAAAAAAAATCAAAATTGTTGGACAGTGAAATCATTTAGGGGAAAAATAACATGAATAAACAAAAAAGAAATTTTTTTTTTGAGTAGAGCAAAGGATTTTAGAGCAATAGTTGAAAACTCCAACAAATAAAATTAAAAATAAATTTGTTGTAGAGCAATAGATTTTAACACAATCATTGAGTAAAAGAAAAATTTAATGTATAAAAAATTCGTTTATTGGGCAGTAGAAAGCTATATATAAACAAATTTATTACCCATATTTGAATATAGATAAAAGCAGTTTTAAATAATTGATAGAAAAGCCGTTTTGCGTTTCTTTAGTTTTTAGCGTTTCGTTTTCTTTTGCAATGCGTTCTGGCGTTTTTGACAGTTGAATGCGCCTGAAGTACGAAAATGCCAGATCGTATTTTTTAAACCCCCAAAAAATTTGGATTTTGACTGAGTCATTACAGAGGTACCAACCATACATACACGAAACGTTTCGATTATTTGTTTCTTATGTTTCGTATTGTTTTTGGTGTTTCGTGATTTTTTTGATTTTGTAATTTTAAAGCCGAAATAATAGCCAACTGCTAAAAAATTCCCCCACGTTTATTGATAATTTAAAAATTTTCGCCTGCGGCGCGAAATGGTGATTAGAAAATGTGTCCCTTTTTTTGTATTTATTAGACTATTTAATATAAGTGTTCATTAGTGTCGTTTTAAATAATAAGAATAATAAAAAAAATATATATATATATAAAAATCGAGTATTTTTGTGAGAAAAATTAATATTATGTTCGTTTAGTAAGGGATTATAACATTTGAAATATGGTCTAATAAAACAAAAGGAATTTTTTGAGCAATGATTTTAGTATATTGTAGAAAATAATAAAATATATATATTGTAATGTTTATATATATTATATCCTATACGTTTTTATTAGAGTTGCTGGCATTTTTGAAAAAAAATTTTTTGAAAATTAACCGTTCTTAGAAAATTTTGAAGCCCGAAAACAACATTGAAAATAAGCGATTTTATTTTAAAAAAAAGTTTTCCCTAAATAAAACCGGTATTTGCAACTTTAATTTATATGTATATTTAAAAATATTTGTGTAAAACTATATATATATTTTGTGGAAAGTATTTTGGAAGACAGACGGAATAAATAAAAAATGTTTTATTTGAAAAAAAGGAAAAGAATAAAAGTCGTTCCTTTCTATCTTATGACACAGACAAAAAGGATTTTATTTATTTATTTTTTTAATTTTCAGTCGTTACTCTTTTCCCCACTTTTATGTGTAAAAAAAATTGTTGTTCGCAACCTTTTTTTTAAATCTTTTTATTGGAATGGACAATGACTCAGCTAAAACTCATTTTTCTTTGGTTTTTTTTTGTGTCTAGGGTAATGTCTTCTGACTAATTGATACTTTAAAGATTGGAAAAGAATATAAAAAAAAAATATATATATATATATTTTGTTGAAAGTGTTTTTAAAGAAAGTAAAAAAAAAATTTAAAGAAATTTTGAAGAGGAAGAAAAAAAAATTGTTTTTCCGATTATTGAAAAAAATTGTTGAAGAAAAGTATTTCTTTTTTTTTGATTGTAGAAGAATTAGTATAATAATAAAAGGAAATTTTTCCATTGTTGACTTTTTAATAAAAGAAAAAATTTTTTTTTTAAAAAGAATTTTGAAGAATTTTTGTTGTTGTTGAAATTAAAAGAATGAAGTAAAAAAAAAATTTTTTTTTTGAATTTTTGTTGTTGAAGTAATTAATTTTTTTGTGTATATATTTTTATATACATTTATTATTTTTTTGTAGGCCCGTGGGCCTCATGCCACAATGGCAGCTTTTCTTCCTCCATTCCGCACCTCACCTGGATCCCCTCCCCACCGCCATGGCCAGTGGCGGGGGGAGGTGGGACGGTGCTACCAGTAAAGCTTGTGCTGGGCCAGGATGGTGTTGGGATGTTGGGCGGGTTGCGTGCGATGTTAAGGGTCCCGAGAGGCGATGCCGATGAGTATATTGCGGAGCGGAGGGTAGGCCTTTCTATGCGCTTGTATAATGCTGGTCGGTTACGAGACCGACTTGCCCGGGATAATATGCGCTGACTGATAAGCTCTTTGGCTTCTTCTGCAGGATTAATGAATAAGCTCTCAGCTTCTTCGGCCGGTTATTCACTTCTCTATTGATTACTTTCCAACTGACTGCTGAACAGTCGACTGATCCCCTTTTCACTATTTTCCACTTAGTTTTATCCTAAGGCCTTATTTGTCATTCTCCTCCCCTTATACAATCCTTTCCCACAGGAACTAAAGTTCCTTTTCTCCATCCTTGCCCATCCGGATCAAAGTACGCCTTACAGACATGCCCAAAATCACATGCCTTCCTTTGTCTAGAATTTTACCCCCCCCCCCCCCCCCTCTCTCTCTCCCTTCGAAGACAATGGAAAAATATTTTTTATATAGCTGCAAAAATATTTGCCCACCTGATTTTAGACATGACTTTTGCATTGATTTAAAGTCAGCTGAAGATTTTTCTTAGTCAAAAATTTATTTTTTCAACAATTTAATTTAATTTAAATTTTAATTATTTAATAATATTTTTTAAATAAACTTTTAGTCGAAGGATTACTTTCAAAAATATTTTTTCTCTTGGGATTTATTTTTATTTTTAAATAAAAGAGAAGAAAGTGCCAAAAAATATTTTTTTATTTCAGGTTTTGTAAAGCCATTCAAATCCCCATTTTCTGACTTACTGTTATAATAGAGTTTTTGCGTTTTTGATCCAACCCGGTGTTTATGAGATCCTTTTAGTGTTGTTGACTGGGGATTTTCAAACAATGCTTTAGGTTAAATAGAAGAGCCGAAATTTCCTCTATATCTCTCCAAATCACTGATATTCCTTGAAACCACCCATAATATCTCAAATCCCCTTAGTTCCCTAGACTATCTCTTATTCGGCGTAGGAAAAATTTTTTGATCCGGTTATCCAAAAAAGTTTCCTAAGCAATCCTTCCCTCCTTATTATTTTTATTTATTATTATCCATTCAAGTAAAGAGGATTTTCTTTACTTTTTTTATCAAAGCAGGGAGTCGACAACTTTTTAGAAAAAAATTTACAATTATGGAAACGAATATTTAAAACAAAATTGATAAAAAATGTTTAAATTGTGTTTTTAGGGGAATATGAGGGTATGTAGAATATCATTTAAAAATAAAAAAAATACATATGTAAAAATGTTTAGATAAGAGGGAAACAATTGTTTATGAGGGATATTTAGAATAAAGAAACTTTTAAAAAACTTACAAGAAAAAAAAAGAATTACAATAAAAAAACAAATATTTAAAAAATTGATAAGAAATGTTTAAATTACATTGTAGGGGACATAGGTTAAATAACATTTAAAAATAAACAAAAAAATCAAAACAAAGACACAAAGCAGTGTTTGGATGCTCGACCAAAATTCGTACTAGTAACTGTGTATGAAGTACAAGCAAAAAAAATAAGGCTGGTAAGAGTACGAGAGCAAAATAAGGCCTGTACGAAAGTACCAGTAACTTTCAAAATTCCAAACACTGTCCAAAATAAATGTTTGTGAAAAAAAATTATAAACAATCACGGATTGTATTTAACTACAGCTTTTTCATTTGTAGCTTCAAACTTAATTTCACAAAAATTAAGTATTGGATCTGCAATGTTGTCTACATAAATTTTGCAAAATCCTTGAAGAAATTGATGAGATTCTTCATCAAATTTGTTGGCCCGTCCACAAAATTCTTTGGCATATAATATATGTAAAATTCCAGCGTTAATAGCTTCGTTTACAAATTTAAGCTGCGCTTTTTTCATATCATACTAAAAAAATACTAAGTAAATAAATAGTTGTTTAAAAAAGTATATTATAATTAGGGTTTGACCCCGAACGCTCGGGGGCGGGTATGTCGGGGTACGGGGTTTTCGAATTGTTTCGGGGCGGGGTTCGGGTCGGGGGAGCAAAATATGGTCGGGGTTTGGGTCGGGGTACGGGGTTTTCACTTTTTTTCGGGGCGGGGTTCTGGTCGGGGAGAATCGTGAAAAAATCGTTCGGGAACGGGGTCGGGGTACGGGGTCGGGGTCAAACCCTAATTATAATTCACTTGGAAGGTGAGTTAAAAATAGGGTTGTACCCCGAATCCTGAGGGCACGTTTTTCGAGGGGCGTTGGAGTATGACTGACAATAAATTGTGAGTGTTATTCTGTCAGTCATCCTCCAACGCTCCCCGAAAAACGTGCCCTCAGGATTCGGGGTACAACCCTAGTTAAAAATAGTAGCATGCTATGGCATTCTATTAGAGGAAATAACGGAGCAGTTCAATTGAGTCCCGGCTCAATTGAGTCCCGGCCCTATAACTTAGCAAAGAATGGTCACTTTTTCATGTTCTTGGTATCATTGGATAGAGAATCTAAAGCTCTATAACATATCAAAAAATTAGAATTTTTGACCGATTGATAGAAAAGTTATGATTTAAAAACTAACTTTTTCAAAAAAATCTTATTTTTCGGCACTTTATCGATCATAACTTTTTTACCAGTCGGTCAGGAATTTTGATTTTTTGGTATATTGTAGCCTATTTAATGCACTATCCATTGGTACCAAAAGTAACAAAAAGTGACCATCCCTTCATAAGTTATAGGGTCCGGGACTCAATTGAGTCGGGACTCAATTGAGGTGTACCGAGGAAATAATGTAAAATAATAAAAATAACCCATCATCGATTTGGATGGTGGGCCAGTAGCTCCACTGATAATTAAGAGGGGTATCGGGAAGGGATATACGTGTATCAGGTGATAAGTAGGATATCGATGTATTAAGGTTTGATTCCAAATTTGATACCTTCCGATTTCCTACGTTTTTTCTCTTCCGATTTCCGCAAAAAATTTTTATTTCTGATTTCCGACTTTTGAGCCAGTTCCGATTTCCGACTCTTCCGATTTCCGATACCTCTGATTGTCCAACCCACCTCTGGTCAGTAGGTTGTACTACGGTCTGGATTCTTTCCATGATGGTATAATAATATATATTAGGTATATATAATATATAATAATGACGGGGTTAACGGGATTCCGATTAGAGATGTCGGTCATAAAAAATATTTTATAATTGGTGTTTCCGCACTTGCAGAAAGAATATAATAAAAATAAATAACCCTGCACCGGGTTTGATGGTGGCACAGTCGGTTGTTCTTTCGGTTTGGGCCCTTTCCATGATGGTTCTATTCCATCTCCCATCCAATGAATTTTTCCTCAGCATGAAAATTATAATAATAACAAAACAATTTACATACCAAATTCCGAATCATGAAACGATTTTTCTTTTTTAATGTTCGCTTCAATTCATTTTTAAAGTGCTTCAACGATTTAATATTTTTAAAATTTTTTAAATTTATTTTGATTTTATTTTTTTTGTTTTTAATAGAAAAAATAAATCCAACAATTTCTTTTCATAATTTTTGTTGAATAATACATTTTCAATACAGTAAATTAATTGTTGAAAATTTCTTGATTTTTCGGAAAGGATTATTACATCTTTTGAGTTACGAAATATAATTGAATTTATTTCTTCCACAGGTGTTTGATCGGGAAAGTAAAATTGAACGTTTTCTGAATTTTAAATATTAATACTTATAAATTTTCTTTATCAAAATAATTACTAAGGTGTGTAATTTTAGCATGGCTGTCAATCAACTTTTGTTCTAAATCCTCATGTTCTAAAGCCTTGTGTTCTAAAACCTCATGCTCTAAATTCTCAAGTTCTAAAGCTAATTCATTTTCATCAGCAGTTAGTTCATTTTTAGCCGCAATTGTTGCAGGCAAAATAAATGGTATAAGTAAAAAAACAAAAATTGTTTTCTTCATTTTAATTTTTAAATTAAAATATGTACAGTGCGGTGCATATGTTTATCAACTTTTCTTTTGTAATTTAAAAAGAGTTGAAATTGTCCGAATTGGTGAAAGTAAATCGGAAATTTTTCTTCAATTTAATACATCTATATATCTAGTCTAAAAGTCATTTAAAACTTTTATTTTATCACCATAAGAAAAAAACTTATAGTAATTTAAATGTTACTACTCTAAAATCTGCTGGTGCAAATGTTTATCAACTTTTTTTAAATCGAAGAAAATTTTATATTACAATATTTAAAAAATTCCACAAAAATTTATGTGGACATTTCCATCGATATAGTATAGAAAAGTAAAAAGAACGAAGTCTGTAACTTCTTTCACTATTGAGATCTCAGATCCCAAAAATCAACGGAAATTGGAGGTACAGTACTTTAAAAAATATTTTTACCCCCTAGACCGTTGATACAAAATTTTCTTTTGTGCTCATTTGAAAGCCCATAAAATTTGCTACAAAATAATCCAAATTTTTATTTTTCTAATAAAAACTCATGGAGATGGAGATAGGGCAATCTTTTAAGTTATCATTTTTGGGGTATTTTAGGGGTTTTTTGACCATTTTTATGTGAAAGTCGATGTAAGTCAAACAACTATTTTTTAGAATAAATCAAACCTGGGCTATTTTGTAGCAAATTTTATGGGCTTTCAAATGAGCCCAAAAGAAAAAGAACTGTACCCCCATTTTCCGTTGATTTTTGGGGTTCGAGATCTCGATGAAGAAATAAGTTACAGACTTCGTTCTTTTTACTTTTCTATACTATATCGATGGAAATGTCCACATAAATTTTTGTGGAATTTTTTAAATATTGTAATATAAAATTTTCTTCGATTTAAAAAAAGTTGATAAACATATGCACCGGCAGATTTTAGGGTAGCAACATTTAAGTTGCTATAACTTTTTTTCTTATGGTGATGAAATAAAACTTTTAGATGATTTTTAGACTAGATAAATAGATGTATTAAATTGCAGAAAAATTTCCGATTTACTTTTACCAATTCGGATAATTTCAACTCTTTTTAAATTACAAATGTAAAGTTGATAAACATATGCACCGCACTGTATGTTACTATTATATTTTAATTTAAAAATTTTTTTTTAAAATAAAATTAATTAAAAGGACATCTTTTCGAATAATGGATAAATTTTTATTATTTAAATTTTATTTTAGATAAAAAACACAAAATAATAGGGCCACAAATAAAGTAAAATTTAAAAAAATCTTAAACCCGAGTGATTCCCAGATTTTCATATAAAAATTCTTCTACGTGTAGATTCGGGGATATTAGAGGATTTTAAGGGATTGAGATTAAGAGATTTAAAATAACGTAAATTCTCTAGTAGAAGCACACCCGGTAATAGTTTGGATGAGACTCCCCCCTACTTTTTGCTTTCTAAAAGTATTAAAAAATGGTCAGTCAGTCTTTGGTTATAAACTCGTCGAGCTGTGTCGAATGACACCAAAGTCAAACCCTGGTGTTAACATAGGGTCTTAACATAGGGCCGAAATATAGACAAAAACCCTGCGCAAAGATTTCTTTTAATTAACCGGGTTTTTTTTTCTCATCAAATATTGTATTCGACAGAGCTCGACGAGTTCTATAACCTAAGACTGACTGACCATTTTTTAATACTTTTAGAGAAAAAAGAGGGGGTCTCATTCAAACTATTACCGCACACCCTCCAATAGAAGCACACCCCTATTATACAGACTGAAAAAGCATGTATTATTTCTATTGTTTACATTTATGTTAAATATAGTAAATAATTTTTATAAATGCCCGGCAAAATCATTTTTCCGAATCCAGAATTCGGATTTTTCGGAGCGGACCGTGTTTTCTTTTATTCTACTTTTTCTGCTGGTTTTAGACATGTTAAGAGGTTTTAGACTTTTTAAAGTCTTCATTATGCCTTCTGATTGTCCACTTTATAAAGACTAGCTTTTTCAACTCCTCCCATTCCGTTGAATTTTTAAATGGGAATGTCTAAGCAAGACTCTGTCAAGTAAAAAATTCTTCAGACATGCGCAAAATCATATGCTTCCTTTGTCTATAATTTTATTCCCCCTCTCTCTCCCCTCGAAGACAATGGAAAAATATTTTTTATATAGCTGGCCAATAATTGCCCTTTAAGGCATGACTTTTGGCATTGATTAAAGTCAGCTGAATAAAAAATTTTCAATGTCAAAAATCAATTTTTTTAAATGATTTTATTTAAATTAAATTTTAAATATTTAATAATTAATTTAAATAAACTTTTTTATGGGAGGGTTGTTGTCGACTCGTTGTGGAGAGAATGGGGCCGGGGAAACACTACATTTATATATACCAGAGGTGGGTCGAAACAATCAGAGGTATCGGAAATCGGAAGAGCCGAAAATCGGAACTAGTTCAAAAGTCGTAAATCGGAAATCAAAATTTTTTCAGAAATCAGAAAGGAAAAAACGTCGGAAATCAGAATTCCGACCCACCTCTGATATCTACCCATATCAAGTTTGATTATTACAAAAAAAGTTTCATTAAAATTTTTTAATTTTTAAAATTACTTATATTTATTTTTTTATTTTTTTAAATTAATTTATTTTTATTTATTTCACCTTGTATAAATCCATTATAGAAATAAATAAATTTATTTATTAGTCATTTACAATGATTAATCAAAAATAAATCGTTTATATAAAAATTTTAAAGTAAAAATGACTGGAAATGTTTAAAAAATTTATTTTTTCATTTAAAAATTTATGTTTTTTATCTAAAAATAATTTTTATAAAATAAATAAATCGCCAAAATTTATTTTAGAAAAAGTCTCAAATTTTCCCCTTTTTTCAGAATTTCCGGCTTTTTTGCAAGAGAAAACTTTTCTTTATGTCCTTGTGTACTAATCATCCTTTTGGATTTACTAGCAAAAACAATTCTTTCTCTTGGGATTTGTTTTTATTCTTAACTAAAAGAGAAGAAAGTGCCAAAAAATATTTTTTTATTTCAAGATTTAAAAACCCATTCTCAAAATTTTTATTTCTGGATTTATTGTTGTAAACAGAAATGCCACTTTAATTCAAGCCTGTGTTCATGATAACAATTTTGGTGTTGTTGACTAGGGATTTCCAAAGAATGGTTTGAGACAGATAGAAGATCCGAAATTTCCTCTATGTATATCCCTCCAAATCACTGATATCATTGTAACTAGCCTTAATATATCAAATCCCCTTAATTTCCTTGAATTTTTTGTTCCGGATATCAAAGAAAGTTACCTAGACAATCCTTCCTTCTTTATTATTTTTATTTTTTATTAACTATTCAATTAAGGAGGATATTTTTTATCAAATTTCAGTTTGTTTCTGTTTCTAATTAATTTTAATTATTAACACACCCTATAGGTGCTCAACAAACTAAGCTTCCTGGGCTTTCATTTCCTCTTTTAATCTGGATTTTCCTTCTTTCTTATAATAATTTAAATTAAATTTTTTAAATTATTCTTTAAAATAATTTTAAAGTTTTAAATCAATTCCCTTAATGAATAATTCTAATTGATGACTAAGATGTTGTTGATGATAAGAAAATATGAAAAAAGGAAAAAGAAAGAAATTCTCGACCTTATATTTTTAAGAAAGGTTTTTGTATTTATTTTGAAGGGCGGCAGGAAAGGAAGGGGAGAGGGAGGTGACTTGCTCTGCTTGAAGGACGTTTACGTTCACCTGGCGACCGAACCATTTATTTTTCTTCTTTTTTTAGCACTTGACTTTCTTCTAGTTTAAAATTGAGAAACAAAATCTTTCACATATCTCAATTATCTCTCTACCATTTTACCTTTATTCTGCGCACCCATTTTCCCTTTATTGCCAGCCGTCTTAAAAAGGGAGGAAGGTGACTTTAAAGTCTTTTTTAAATCAATACAAAATTGATTTCTATTTTTATTTTTCGATAAATAAATATTTTTTTATGATTTTTTCCTTTTAAATATTTTTAAAAATAATTTAATTAATGAAGAAAATATTTTAATAATTTTAAAATGAAATAATAAAATAAATTAAATGGACGACATTGCATCTATAGAATCTGTTGAACCTCTTGATCAGGTAGATCAAAAATATTTGTATAAATTGAATATGTATTAATATCTCTTCTCTTGCGCAAAGTGTCTTTCGAAATTAATAAATAAATTTCCGATTTTCGGGATTCCTAGGTGTTATGTGTAAGCTGAAGAAACTTATATGAGTGTTCCTTATATGAGCCTGGCATAAGGAACAATGGAATTTGAGTAATATATTAATCAAAACTCTAATTTTTATCGGATGTCCTTAAAAGAAATTATATTCAAAATAGATTTATAAATTTGGAGAACGATATTTGTGGAGTATCATTGGAATTAAATAAATGAATTAAATGAAATTAATTAAAAAATTATTTTTTAATGTTAAAAAATTCGGGCTAATTCATAAATTATTTAATATTACTTAATTTTCGATTTTCCGAGTTTGGCAATTTTTCTAAAAGCGGCACTTTCCTAAACATACCCATAAACTTTAAGAATTGACTTAAATGTTTCTTGACTCTATTTTTAATATATCAGATAAGCTTTTGGTGCCTCACAATATCTACAATGTTCAGTAAGAATTTGAAATTCTTAAAAATATTTTAAAAATTATTCGCTTAAAGAATTGGTAGCAATGGGTGTTACAATTTTTGTATTGCCTTTTAATGATTGGATTCATTTGGAAAAAGATGGAAGCCAAATGATTATTATTGTTAATTTTGAAAAATAAATTTTAAAAATTCAGATTTTTAGAGAGGTATTTCCGGAAGTGATTGTGTTTATGAAAATGTTAACGCAAAAATTCGTTGTACAAGATGGAACGACCCTTTGGAAAATAGGGAAAAATTTTGGTCAGGTTTCAATTTGAATGCTGTCCAAATTGAAAGGCCTAGTGGAAGTAGGTATATTTAAATTAAATATTTAAAGTAAGGTTTTAATTTAGGGGCCCAATTTAATTTAAAATGTTTTAGTTTCATAAACCTAGTATCAGGAATTCCACTGACATAAAAACAAAATTTTTTTAAATTCCACTGACATTTTTTTAAATAATAATTTTTTAAATAATAGGTTTTAATTCCACTGACATAAAACCGTCTGGAATTCCCACTTTAGGAAATCGAAAATTTTGTGTATGAATCCGCAAAGGTCGCGCTATGTAGGATTTTATCGGACATAATACCTTTTCATATTATGTTCTAGGATATAAGGCAGGGATGTCACGGGTTACCCGAAACCCGATACCCGAAACCCGAAACCCGGCCTTTTTTTCGACCCGATACCCGAAACCCGATCCGAGAAATTTTCTAAAACCCGATCCGAAACCCGACCCGAGAATTTTTATTTTTCAAAACCCAACCCGAAACCCGACCCGAGTTTTCTCAAAATTTTCGCCCTTGTCGGAGAAAAAGGGAAGATTTTTAGCTTAATGATCTTCCATAATTCTCAAAATTTTCGCCTGCGGCGCTGAGAAGGGAAGATACTCGGACTTTTTTTCGACCCGAAACCCGATCCGAAGAAAATTTTGAAAACCCGATCCGAAACCCGACCCGACTTTTTGCTCAACCCGAAACCCGAAACCCGATCCGAGAAAAATTTTGGAAACCCGACCCGAAACCCGACCCGACATTTTTCTCAACCCGTGACATCCCTGATATAAGGCCATAATAAGCATAATATAAGCATATAAGTATAATATAATCCAAACTAAATTTAAAAATTCAGTGTATCGAGCACTCTTTTATTTTGTACTCCTACAATTATTGCTTTTTGTATTTGACATTGGAGCCTCAATGGTTATGTGCCGTAGGTATAGATTTCAAAAGGATGGTGAAACAGTTGAGAAAAGGATATCAATGGCTTTAACAGGCATAATATGTTTGTAAATATTTTTATTTTTTATTTAAAAAAGATTTATTGGGATGGTTGAGATAATTTATTTTAAGAAAATTTACGTTTCTTTAGTAAACAAGAACCTATCATTGAAATTCGCTCACTGATCACTAGAGATGTGCGAGACTCTTGGTCTTGGTCTTGGAACCAAGACTTTTCTTGGTTTTTTTTCGGTCTTGGTCTTGGTCTTGGGGTGTTTGTCTTGGTCTTGTCTTGGTTTTATTTTTTGGTCTTGGTTTTTTGGCCTTTTTGGACCTAGTGCTTGGCCATCCAAAATCCTCAAAATTTTCGCCTGCGGCGCAGAAAATGGAAGAAATCTGGCTTCTTGAGCTCCAAAATTCAAAAAATTTTCGCCTGCGGCGCTGAAAATGTGAATTTTTTGGCCTACGGCCTTCCAAAATTTTCAAAATTTTTGCCTGCGGCGCAGGAAAAGGAAGATTTTTGGCTTCTTTGCTTTCATAATCCTCAAAATTTTCACCTGCGGCGCTAAATCCCACGGCTATCCCTCTTAATCTTTTGATATCACTAATATCCCGTTAATCCACCCAAACCCTCTGAAATAATAACCTATTTTATTGATTTTCCACAGAATAAATTCCCCGAAATTCTTTGAATTTCGCATAAATTTTTCGAAATTATAGATAATTGTGCTGAAGTTGACTGTGATCGTATCAAAATAACAAAAAATAAACCAAAAATTTGACCTATGGGATTTAAAAGTTTGGTCTTGATTTTTGGTCTTGAGTCTTGGAGTTTTGGTCTTGGTCTTGTGTCTTGGTCTTGGAAAAAATTTTGTCTTGGGTCTTGAGTCTTGGAAAAATTTCGGTCTCGCACATCTCTACTGATCACACTCGATGTCATATATTTTGTGATGATTTATGGATGTGGATTTAGTTTAGAAAACAAACCGTCCTTGACATCATCCATTCTTAGAGAGATTATGTTACTTACGGACTAAGATTAGCAGATAGGTGGAAATCTTTGGATATCCGGATCCGAATCAAAAATTTTGGATGTCCGGCCTATTTTCAGATCCGGATCCGCCAACTTTATTACGGACGGCACATAATGCGAAGGGAACTACGCACTCGTGTCACGACACTTGCAGATATGACATTTGCAGACCCGACACTTGCAGACCCGACGTTTGCAGACCCGACATTTGCAGATACCGACACTTGCAGATATGACACTTGCAGATCAGACAGTTGCAGATCCGCTTTTGCAGATTGGACCCATTTCGCTCTCTTCTTTACCTTACCTATACACCGTAAAGTGTTTGCTGCTGCGGAGGAATCCTGGGATGCCCATCTCATCGATGATAGGAATAGGATCATGTTACGAGCCCAAAGCCCAGCGACCGTTGACTCCCCGCGAGGCGCGTGCCGCAAAACCCCGCGCGAAGCGCGGGGTTTTGCACAAGCGCTTCGCCGACGCTCCATAGGTCTAATTTGAACATTTTGAACCTCCGGAAAAAAGAGAATCTCTGGAAAAAAGAGTGGTGCCGTTCGACTCAGCTCGTCGAGACGAATTGGTATGGGTCTTATATCGAAACCTTTCCACCGGTATATATCCTTTAATTTTTATATCCTTCGATTTTTTAAGATTTTTAAATTAAAAAAAATTTTTTTTCAAAAATTAATATCTGCAAAAGTCGGATCTGCAAATGTCTGATCTGCAAGTGTCATATCTGCAAGTGTCGGTATCTGCAAATGTCGATCTGCAAAAGTCGTCTGCAAATGTCGGGTCTGCAAATGTCATATCTGCAAGTGTCGTATGACCCTACGCACTATGTGCCGTGCGTAAGTATTGTGTTATTTCCGGAAATTACTATATTAATCTTACCTTTATCTTTATCATAGATACTATATCAAAAAATTTTATTTTCAGTATTCTTCCACTTTGTAATTATTTTTACAACAATTTCTGCCAATTCAGACTTCACCAATTCCTTGCCACCTTTTGATAGTTGTATGGGGACAGCTTTTAAATTATTTGTTGGAATGTTTATAATTTTCGGTATTGGGTGTTTTCTAACACATTTTTCAAGAATTTTGTTAATTCGAGAAAAAAGGAAGGGAAGGCAAGATTTTCAATTAAATAATGGAGGAGGAAGGGGAGCAGCTATGGAATTGATGTGATTAATTAATTTTTGGATTTTTATGTATTTATTTGCTTTAAATTTATTTTTAATAATGTTTTGTTTATTCTCATTGTGTTTAGTGTGAAGGATAATAATTTTCTATCTGTAGAGTCATATTTAGGGTTAACGGTTAGGAAATAAACCAAACCGTTAAACTCTTCCGTTTCGTATATACAAAGATTTCCATACGGGTTTTAACATATTTGACAAAGTTTATAGGCCAGAACTTTACCGGGAAACTAAGTTTGTGGAAGCAACGTTTAGCCGAAATACAGAAGTGTGTAAACCACAAGTGCCCAAACTGATCTTTCGGTAAGCTTATCATTTAAGCCAATGTACCGTGCCAAGGATTTTTACGTAGTACAAGCCGAGAAATGGACCGAGAATTTCAGTATCGGGTTCGAGAACGAGAATGAAAAAACCGAGACCGATATTGGAAAAAATCCGAGAATCTCGGTATCGGTCTCGTTTTTTTCAACTCTACTTTAAAGGAGAATGGTATCCTATAGGTAAACTCCAGGGTTGGATTTCTGCCAATAAAAAGACCTCAAAAAAGCCGACTAGCAATTCACGTGAATTTGTGGGAAATGAAAAAATCAACTGAAAATTTCCAAATATCCGAAAAAAAATCCGCAGTCCTTCGGCTTTATATTCTGTATGCCCGTTAATTAGTGTTCCAGTTATTCCCTCTTATATTTTGATTCGATGGATAAATCCTTCTCGGAAATACATGTTTAGAATATTTTTTTAAATATCCAAATCCTAATTTATATTTATAATAAATCAAAATGCATTTAAGGCAATAAAAGTAATTTTATTCATTTTTAATCCTCCAACTTCGGACAAAATTCTAATTCTAATTGAAGTATTTTCAATTGATCACTTACAGTATCTGTTTTTAATGTATAATGTGTAAGGCCATCATATTTCATTTCTTTTTTTGTTCCTTCAACAATTGAAGTTCTCCATCCATATGCCATATTATTTGGGCCTATTATTGTGTCGTTAGTTGACCAAAAACTTGCCTAAAATAATTATTTTTGAAGTAAAAATAAATATAAATATAGTAAATTTATTACAATATATTTAGCATCATCTCTTGAATAATTCAATTTTGCCAATATATCCCCAGAATTATCTTCACAGGGAAGAATATTTTCTCTACACAGTGTTACATCTGAATAGTTTGGACAGCTTGGACCAACCCAGAAACCAAACTTTAAATTTTTTACAATTAAATTGTATATTAAATAGCAGGGGTGGGCCGGGTCCCAAAAAATACGAGACACGAGATACGAGACACAAGATATTATAGAAAATATAAGGATTTGAATGGATAATGATTTCAGGTGGATTATGAATGGTTTGGGATTTAGAGGCTCAAAGGATTTATAAGGTCGATCTGTTTTTAATGTAACTGTTTTTTATATGGTCGAGATACGAGACTAAGCCCACCCTACTAAATAGCCCCATACTTCTTTACTACAAGCTGGAACTCTTTTTGTATCGTTAATTGTTTCTCCTTCACTATCAGCACAAATACACATCCCAAAGTTAGCACCAGCGATTGCAATAAATTTATTTATTTTACTTTTTAGAGGGGCTCCAAGTTGGCACTTTAAAATTAAAATTTTTTAATAACCATTTTAATTTTACGTTGTGTAAAATCCGCATATTCCCTTGAATAATAATTCTTGCATAAGTAACACCCATTGAATGAGCAATAATATCTATTTCTTCTGCACCTGTATATTCTAAAACAGCATTTACAAATCTTCTCAACCTTGTAGCAGTCCCGCAAGTTAATTTACTTTATAAAAAATAATTTTTGGATAAAAGAATTATTTTGATTTTAAATCATTTAATTGTTAAAAATTTTTATATTGAAAATTAATTAGTTCACTATTTTCTCATAATTTTACTCCCAGGGCCCGTATCATAAGAACGTGGTTCGTGGTTGTTTAACCCTTACCGGATGGTAAAATTGGTATCATAAGAAGCGAGTTCGTGGTAAGCAAGAAGAAAAATACCAGACGCGCTTATGATACGAAAAAACCTCTCGGTAGGGGTTAAATGATCTGGTTAAATGACCAACTTCCTATGATACCGTTTTAACAACTTGCTCTTATGATACGGGCCCAGATGGACACGAACCTCAATAACTAGGGCTGGCTATTATATGGACAAAAATATCGAAAATATGCACATAAAATAAGAATGAAATTTTTCAAATTATGGATGAAATATGGAAAAAATCCCGAAAATATGGATAAAATTTTAATTTTTAATCACAATTAAATAAATTTGGTCGCAAACATTAGCAAATTTTTAGTTTGTAGTGAGACATTTTGAGTTGGAAAAATATGGAAAAAATGGAAATGGAAGTCCTCATTTTTGTAAGCAAACAGCGCGGAAAGTGTGTTTTTCGTGCGTTTCAGACCCTAAGCAATTCAGGAAAAAATAAAGATTTCAATACAATTGCCAGCCCTATTAATAACAATCTTTTTATTCTAATCTACTGTTAAAGCATTTTTAGTTTAAAAATAAACGGGGCAAAATTTTTTTTTATTCCTAATGAATTAAAAAAGCTAATGTTTATTATTTAACTCTCGCTGTGTATCAATAATCGAATAAAAAATACTTTTCCAAAGATTTTGTAATATTTCTAACTCCATAAGTTATTGCATATAATTCAGCTGTAGTATATCCTCCATGTGACATAAAATAACTAATTGAATTACTCCATCCACTGTTCCAATCACCACCATGCCCAGCCAACGCCCCATCAGAATTGCCATGAATAAATACTACTGGACGTTTATTTATCTAAAAGTTATATATACATACATACCTAGGTGGGGCGGAAAGTCCAAGGTGTCGGAAATCGGAAGAGCCGGAAATCGGAACTGGCTCAAAAGTTGGAACTCGGAAATCAAATTTTTTTCGGAAATCGAAAGGAAAAAACGCCGGAAATCGGAAGTCGGAAATTAGAATTTCGACCCACCTCTCATACATACTTAGCCTCTCATACATACTTAACATTATTAGTTATTAGTTATCTTTTTTAAAAGTATTATAAAAATTTCACTAATTTATTAGAGTTGGCAGAAAAGCGCAAATTAAAAATCTACAATTAACCACCAATCCCAATGAGTAGGATAAATTTTAGACAAATATCCTTAGTTTTTTGTTGTATCTATTTTTTATGAGGAAAGATTCGGCTTATTAAGGATACCTAATTATAATTTAATTTTCTAATATTTACCGGCTGATTTTTGTATTTACGCCCACCAAAACTATTTGAATTACCAAAACCAGCAAAGTCTTCATAATATTCATGCCTGTCAAAATTTTTTTTAAATTTTTTTAATTTTTAACGCAGAAAAAATATTTCTTAATTCATATATACACTCTGTTCCAAAATTATAACCGCACCCCGATTTTTCTCAATATTTCAAGTTCCAGCCAATTTTTCTAAAAGATTTTTTTAATTTTCATATAGGACCATGGGATAAACAATATTTAATACTGAAACGGATTTTTAAATTTACGGACGTTAAATTATTTAATTTTTTTATAATATAGGTCCTATATATCCCATGGTCCTATATGACAATTAAAAAAATCTTTTAGAAAAATTGACTGGAACTTGAACTATTGAGAAAAATGGGGTGCGTTTATAATTTTGGAACAGACTTTAAATGTCCCAATTAAAGCCTCGGTCTACATCAGGGCTGGGCGTAATGAAAAATAAAAAGCGAAATGTGAAATTTTTCGCGCCAAAAAATGCGAGAATGCGAAAGATGCGAAACGCGAAAGTGCGAAATAAGCCCAGCCCTGGTCTACATAATGGGAGGGGGCATTAGGACTTTCACGGTAATTTTATTTAATATATAGGTATTTACTGAGCAAGCCATTCTTGAAAGTCTTGTGTTAAAGGTCCTTCTACTTTATCAGGTTTTACTATTTCAAATTCAGGTTTACATTCACATTGCTGGTTACTTTCATTTAAATTAAAAATTAAAAACAAACAGAAAATATTTTTAATTTTATTTTTTAATAATAACATTTTTTTTTATAATTTTTAAAAAGTTTTTGAAAAGCACTTTTAAAAAAACCTTTTTATAAGCATTTTTAGATCATGAATATTTATAAACTTAAACAAAAATTTTTTGTCTATATTTATCCATTTAAATAATTTTCTGTATCTAAATTCATTTTTGTTTTGATATTTTTAGAAATATTTTAAATATGCAGGCAATTTTAGAATATTAATTTTATTAAAATAAATTTTTTTATTTTAAAATAAAATTGGCCATTTAAATTATTTATTTTTAAATTATTCAGCAGCCTTTTAATAGCCTGATACACAGATATCCATCTTATCCCTCGATATCCCTCCGAATCCTCCGATATCCCCCTTAATCCGGCCAACTCCCTCATTATCCTCTTTAATCTCTTCAGATTCTCTTATTAGAGTTGTAAGAAGTAAAAAAAATTTTATTGATAAAAAGGTCCGACAAATTCTCTCGAATGATATATAATTTGGGTACTTATTTAGTCCGCCCAGTCAATTTTTTTGGAAAATATGTAAAAACGGCTAGTATGAACAAAAAAAATTGTAGAACACATCGAGCTGTGTCGAATGACACCAAAATCGACAAAATCCGACTTGATTGGACCGAGATACAGACCCCTGAAAATTGAACAACCACAGGGTCAATTTTTTGAATAAGCAAATGATATCTCATTTGAAAGAGCTTGTCGAGCTGAGTCGAATGACACCGAAATCAACGTAATCGGACGAGCTTTGACAAAGTTATGACATTATTTAGACCTACTAAATAAGTACCATAATTTGTACTAACATCGTTCCGTTTGTATTCTGAAATTATACCTTAATTTTGAATTTATGGTAATTACATACATATACCCTAAATTCAATTTTTCTGTGGAATTTTGCCGTTTGGCATTTACGACTTCCAAAAATTTAGGCTAATTTACGATTTACGTCAGTTCCAATTTCCATTACCTTCGTCATTTCCTATCCATCTATAGTTTCTGTTCAAAAATAGGGAAGGACCTTCAATGTGTAGGTCAACAAGTTCAAACATTTTTAAATATTTTTCCTTTATTTATTGAGAAAAGATTATTTTTATTCCCCTGTGACATTCTTTATAATTTAACGTTGACCTGAAAATATTTTTTCAGTCAGGCAATCTACATATTAGACTAACTTTATTTAAGTAAAATTATTCTTAATAAAATTTCTCATTTTCACAAACTTTATTTTTTAAATATTTTGTATACTTTATAAAATTTAAATAGAGTCTGACCTTTATGAGTGCATTCAATAGTCATTTAAAAATTTTTATCTCCCGGTGGAAGGTGCGTAAGTGATAACCCCTATTTATGATAAACCTGATTGTAAGCTACAGTATTTTTCACCTCAATTATAACTAGGGCACGGATTTGTATTGGAATATATTTTTTCTGCAAATACCTACATACTAACGATAAGTATATTTTCTAGAAAGAAGCCCAGATATTCCATTAGTTTTTCGATATTATAATTTTAAACTAAGTTACTGTTCAATATATTTCAATATTATACCAATTTCCAGTTATTCCAATATTTGGCACTTTTTTCAATTTACTTCAGCATTTTGGCATATTTTTGCCAACGTTTTGGGATTTTTTATTAATTTAGCTAAATAATTTAGCTAAATTTTAGAATTGTATCTCACCTCTATGATTTCTTAACTTATCATATAATTTTTAAAATTATGATTATCTTTTGAAAATAATTTTTTCATTAAAAATGGCTATTATTAAAAGGTATAAAATGTAAGAAATTTTTGCCTGGCTCATAGTAGATTTGTTATTCTGTTTTTGAGAACTCAGAACCGATACCGTAGAACCTCCAATATTTTAAAACCGATAGGAATGGAAATACTTAATAAAATTAAAATTTATTTATTATTTATATTTTTTAGATTAATTTTTTATTGACATGTCCGGGACTATGGACTTTCCCTTTCGTTCACAATTTAAAAGTCAAGAGGACTTTGAAATAGCATTAGAAGTTTTCAATGTTAAAATGAAACTTTTAAATTCCATTGATAATTCATCAAATGCTTCTGATCTTGACATACTCAATTATTCAGATAACTCTAGCTTAAACAATAATATTAAACGGAATTCTGATAAATTGTCAGCATCAAATGGTAATTTTATTGTTCCTATTAATATTTTTATATCTCACCTCTATGATTACTTAACTTATCATATAATTTTTTAAATTATGAAAAAATATATATATATTTTTTTAATTTAATTTTTTTCGTCCTTTATTTTGTAGTTTCGAGTTTCACCTTCTAAATTTATTATTTTAAATCAATTTCGGCACACTCCTTTAGAAATATTGTGTTTTTGCTTAGATTGTTTTTGTTTTTGCTTAGATTAAAATTAAATAATTTAACTTTGCATTTAGAATTCACAATTTATCGAAAAATATCCTCAAAAATTTTTTAATTAATTACTTTTCATATCCGTTTTGGTTGATATATGTACATATCTCATTCCCATTAATTAAAAAAATTTAATTCGTTTTAAGGTTCTTTAAACAAAAAACAACCTGTCAAACTCTTTGGCCCAAAAGAAAATTCTGGTTCTATGCCTTATAATCATCGCACAAATAATTCAGGTTCTAAATCTTTCCATATTAAAAGATCCCCTTCATTGTTTACTTTAATTTATCATAGGAAAGAAGTCTGAGGTTAATTCTCTTATCAAACATCCATCGAATTCCTCTTCAAATTTAAACCCGACATCAGGAGAAACTTATCAAAATGGAGATATCGAAATGGTTTCTGCAAATGATACTAACGAACATCGTTCTGCAACGCCACTTAAAGGATCTCCCAAGCAGAGTGGGTATTCTAAGAGATCACAATTTCAAACAACACATTCGATGGAGTTTGGGTCAAACCAATTAGTTGATTCTAATCGGGAGAAAAACCACAAGAAACACTATTCAGTTGATGGAAAACTTCTAGACACAGTGACAACAACAGGCTCTTCTGAACAAATTAATTCTGGAATGGATTTTGATAAAAACTCAAACTTTAATCATAAAAATCCCGAAAAGGCAGGGAATTCTTGTAATGGGCCCAAATCCAAATTATGCCGTCCCGATCAAAATACTTCTGAAAATAATCAAATGGTGTCTACTAACTATTATGGAAACGAAAACGAATATACAATGTCAACTCACTCCTCTGAACAAAATATTTGTAGGAACGAATTTGTTCCGAAACGAATTGGAATTCCATGCTTAAAAGGTCTAATAACAAAATAATATCAAACTAATCATTCTAAATTAGGACTTAAAAATCATGGAAATACATGTTATTTCAATGCCTTAATTCAGAGCTTTGCTGGCTGTGACCGTCTTGCTGAATTTTTGCTTTGTAAGGACTTTGATGAGGATAATAGGGAGGTAAAAACATTAAAATCTCACGGATAAGGAACCTTCCTTTACTATCACCTCGAATTTGTTATTTTCTTTGATAGCATTCGATAGAGGACCTCAGACTTGATATTGCAAAGTGATAGCGATTTTCTTGCAAAATCACTTTGGGCCGAGTTATGGCCGTTCAATGATCAAGATTGTGGTGACTAGGGTTGTCGGTTCTGAACCGAACCGATGAGCCGATGATTTTTCGATTCGGATATCGGTTCGGTTCAGGATATCCGAAGATTTTCCAAGAACCGGCAACCCTAGTGGAGATGGTTCCTTGTGAGTATTAAAAATTATTATTTGGATTTTAAGCATGGTATTTTCGACTTATTTCTTAATACGATTCGTTATATGTGGTTCAATCATAATTACTTTGTTGATTATTTTTGTCGTCAAACTATTCTTTCTATTGCTAATGACAATCCAGCATTTTGCGTTGGCTATCAACATGTTTTTGAATTTTTTAAAATTTATTAAAATATATTTAATAGGATACCCATGAATGCATGATTTGGTTATTAGATAAACTTAATCGAGAAATTTTGGATTTTAATTTGGATAGTAAAATTGGGAAAGGTTCTAGCTTTGAGCCACATATTAAAATGATTAAAAATAATGAAGTATCTACACTTTTAAAATTATTTCAGTAAGTTTTAAAAATTTTTATTTGATTTTCTTCTATACCTCCAAATCACCTTAAATATCCCATAAGACGAAAAATATCATTGGAACGCTATTCATGTGAAACTCGATAAATGGGAATCACCATTGGGTTAAAAGTCAAAACCAAATTACCCGAGCAAAGATAAATGAGGGATAACACTTTCTGTTATAAACCTAGGGTTAGCCTGGGACAACCAAAATAAAACAATTTATAGTTTATCACAAAAGTAAATACAAGTTAAGCAAGAAAGTCAAGGGCAAGATGCAACGCTCGGCTTAGCGACAAAGAAAGATAACTAAGACTAGCCCCGCATATACTAGACCCGCATACCTTACTTATTTTAAAATTTTAATTGTTTAGAGGCCAATTTCGTCATGAAATAAAATGTACTACTCCAACTTGCAATTTTGTTGACACCTCAACTGAACCCTTTCTGTCTGTTTCACTCAGCGTTCCTTTGTAAATTTGAATTTAATCTTGCAAAAAATTTAAAATCTTTTAGGCCACGTAAATATACTGTAAAATTTATTTGTATGACTCCACGTAAAATTACTTGTTTCCATTTTGACATTTCTGAATCTGGCATAATTGTTAAAGATGTAATGGAGGCAATAGAAAAAACTATGAAAATCAAGCCAATAACTGTTTGTTTAGAAAAATTTTTCTTGTGTTAATTGTCCAAACCCTGGAATATATGTAGAAGATTAGGCTCTTGTCCAGTTTATGCGTCCAATCTCACTTTTATAAGTCCAATCAACCTTTATATGTTCAATGAAAAGTTTATACTTACAAACAAATTTTTATGCGTCCAATGGAAAGTTTATGCGTCCAATCAATTTGTACCATAAAATCTACGGGAATATAAAGCTCTACTCACCCAGAGTTTTGTTTGGACGTTTAAACTTTACATTGAACCTATAAAAGTGCGATTGGACGCAAAATGAACAAGAGCCGAAGTTTGTATACCGTCCCGATTCCTGAACATCGGAAATTCCCGAAGTCTTGTGTCGGAATTTTCGAAATCGGGAATTTATTTGTCATGATTCTTCATCAAATACTGTTATGGCTTTAAAAATAAAATTATTTTTTAGATGGTTGCATGTAAAATTAACCCAGATGGGCAATCCTGTTTAGTTCCGGATAATGTAGTTCTTGAAGATTATAGTCAACTAAATGATTTTACAATTCTTGGAATACCCGGAGAAATTCATAAACAACATGAACAAAAATTAGTTATTGCTATAGTTAATTTTGTTTTTGATGGGAAAATGTAAATTTGAAAGAATTATCTTCAAAATAATTTTTTTGAAAATTTTAGTTTTGGCGAGCCATATCTGTCTTTTTTGTTTAGAAATATTACTTATGATCAGTTATGTCTTGATTTGATGAAGGATGGAGAATTTCTTCTTCCACAACCTTTTTACCAGATTAATCCCGATTTTAAACTTGTTTTACTAAATTCTGCTAATGGATCTGTCTATTGCTCCCTTCAAAAATCTAAAGGATTGGTTTATTGTCATCAAACTGATAAGCATATTGACCCTGCAACATTAACGCCACTTAAGAATGTCTATGTGGACAAGTAAATTTAAAATTTCAAGGAATTTTTTATCCTGCTACATAAATATTCCCGAATCATGTATTCTCATTTGTATTTTTCTCAACAGTGATTAAACAATTATCCGTAATAGTCTCGTTTCCATACCCCCTTTTACTCCCCAAGTTTCCTCTATATGTAAATCTTTGGCATGAAAGACAAAAAACATGAAAACAAAACATTATTTGGCATGAAAAAAACTCTAACGTCCGGTATAAGTATTTACTTACACAAATTTTTTTTCAATTTATGGGATACCGTATTTTCTCGATTAATTCCCCTCCTTCGAATAATTCCCCCTCTCGATTAATTGCCCTTGCTAGAGTTGGGAATTTATAAATATTAATGTAATAATTTTTTAGTGTTTTTAATGATGAAAAAATTACGAAAAAAGTTATTCATATAAATGTTGAATGGGATTTGTCTTTAAAAAAAGAATTTGAAAATAAGTATAAAACAAAGAAAGAACAAATAAATGAAAATGATTCGTTACAGAATAAGTTCAATAAAAATTCAAAACAAACCCAAGTTTCTTTAATTACGATGCTTGATAATTTTGTTAAATCTGGTATGTTTTTGATTAAAATTTATTATAAATTCTCTTTAATTAATAGAACCTATACATGGCTGGAACTGTCCAAAGTGTAAAAATCTTTCTGGGTCAATGCAAATTAAATTCGATCATTTGTCTGATATTCTAGTGTTTTACCTTAAACGTTTTAATCAGGTAATTAAATTGGACTTGATAATGGACATGGATTTTGGTTTACGTATTCGGATATTTACGGGGGATAGAGACAATATCCACAGGTTGAATACCGTATCCATTACCAAGTCTAAATTAAATTATATAATTAAAATAAATAAGAGCTCACATAAGATACACAGCTATAATTAAGATATATCTTATCAAGACACGTAACTATTTTAGATAGGAGGTATCGCTTATCGCTTAGGCTAATGATCAATCAACTTTAAAAACAATTACTTTATGTGTAGCTATAGCTAATGAACTAGATGCTTTGTCTAATTTACCCCCATCCCCCAATAATTAAGTTTAATAAAATTCCTTTTGTTATTTTAGTCTGGAAGAGGAACAATAAAGAATGTTAAATTTGTTAATAATCCTGAAGAGCTTGATATGAGCAATTATTGTATCAATAAAAATAAATATGATTTGTCTTGTGTGATATATCATCATGGATTTCAATTTAGCTCCGGTATGTTTTATTGTTACCTTGATCCACTAGGCAAGGATGGAAAGGGGGAGTCTACTGATCAACTGAGAGCTTAGAACCTAAGTATTTTGGACCCAAGTACGCGTATGAGTACGAATTTTGGTGCGAGCGTCCAAGCACTGAATATTACCATTGGAAGTCTTATTCCAAAAATCAAACGTTTCTATGTTTCTGGCGTTCCTTAATTTTGATAATTCTACAATTCCCTTCTTTAACCGATTCTAAAATCATAAAAGTACTGGGATTATTTTTAAAAAATTATTTTTAAAATTAATTTAAAGGTCACTACACAGCAGCTACTCGTAATTTCATTGATGGAAAGTGGCGTTTATTTAATGACAATTTGGTTTCAGAAAAATCTCAAAACGAAATTTGTGAATCTGATTGTACTTACATGCTCTTTTATCAACGTCGACGTTCTACTGATTGGTTCCCCGAGGATGTTCCAATTAAGATTATTAAAAAATATCAAGGAATAGCGGAACGAGATGATCGGGAAATCAACAAACAACGTAATCATCCAAAGAATAATTATTTTAAAAATAATAAAAATTCCTGGCCTTACAAAAATTAATGAATATTTTTGGCGAATTGATATGTAATTGAGCTTTTCTTAATTAATAATTTAATTAATCCTAGAACATTTTTTTAATTTTTGAGAGAAAAGAAAGTAAAAAGAAGAAAAGACATTCGGAAAGTGGGGGAGGCGGGGAGTAATTTAATTTCTGCCTTCTCTTTGAAAAATTTTTAAAATTGGGAATTAAAGTTCAATCGGATCTCACCTATAGATATGTTCTTGGAGCTGAAAAAGGTTATGTTATAATTAGGTGTATCTTAAATAATAGAAGATATTGCCTAAGCGTCACCACCAATTTGCCAATTAATTTATAATTATATCTTAAATTTAGGTGGATATTGTTGTCAGTGTCTTTAGAATAAATTTTGACAGTAAATTATCATCTCATTTTTATTTTGCTTCGAATACTTATCAAAACATTGAAGGAGATTATAATGATATTAACAGAATTAAAAATTTATAAAAATTATTTTTAAATACATTTCAATTTTATCATTAATGCGTTGTAAAAATTTTTTTGGTAATTCTTCGGTCGTCGCCCCCCCCTTTTTTTATGTTCTATTTTTTTACATTTTCCATGAAATCTCTATGAACTTTTATATACATTCGAAAGAGCACTTCGAGCTGAGTCGAACGGCACTAGAATCGTCGAAATCTGAATTGAATCAACATAGTTATGAGCAATTGTTTGAATCCCTTTCAACATCACATGTCAAAGCAAAAAAGCTCAAAATGGTCAGGGAAGCATAAAAAAGGGGGGGGGGGCGACAACCGAAGAATTACCATTATTTTTTGAAATTCTTTCTAAAATTTTATACAAGTACATACATTTTTCTATACTTGTAAATAAGGCATAGAAAAATTTTCGTAAGCCTAGTATAAATAAGAAGAAACAATTAAGTTTATTCGAATTTTGACTAAATATTATAATAGAAACTACATAGCATTTCTAGTACGTTAACAGAAGGTGGTGTTTAATTTGAATCGCCGAATTTTTCGAAAATTCATTGTAAAAAATACTTTGTAGAAATATTTTGAAGAAATTTTTGTTTTGTTTGCGCAGTTAATTAAGAGTAACATAAGATGTAAGGTGGTTTATAATTTCGAAACAGACTCCCTGTTTGTAATTTTATCGAAAAAATATTTGTGGCAATTCCAAACATACATATGAATAATTCCGTAGGGTGTAAAGAGTGCTAGAGCGAGATCCTAAAAATCTTTTGTGACAATTCACATTTATGGATGTCGATGCTTTGCATTGATAAATTATTTAAAAGAAGATTTTTAAAAAATAAAAAAGATTCAGCTCAGTTAGAACTATCAAACATAACTAATCGAGCTTCTATTAAAAATGTATAAAATAAACATTTACAATAAAGACGTCCTTAATAAGCTCAAAATCTAAAATTAATTCAATTGGCCATACCTTAAGTATAAAAATCAAGGTCTAAAATTAAATTTTTAGAATATATCAATAGTAAATTAATTTAATAAATACGTTTTAATCTTAAATAAAAATCATAAATATGTCTCTAACAATGACAATAGAAAATCTTGCAAATTTAAAAATTAAATTATAATTAAATTTAAAATTTACCTGAATCATTGATGATATGCGTTTCCTAAATTAAAGATTTTACAAAGTATTAATTATTTCAAATATAATATAACTAATAAACTAAACTTATACTTTTACAAAGTATTAATTAATCGAAATAAACAATGATTTAAATAATTTTAATTTAACCGAATTTACCTGGAAAACCAGATTTAGTACACATGAACACTAATACTCGAAATATTGGATGCTTTTGGCCCGTACTCCAGTTGGTGTATTTTGCTGTGAGGGACGGAGTACGGCGCTCACGCTACCGCAGACAAGAACTTTCGAGGCGTAAGGTCAGAGCACATGCTCCGTCGAGCAAGTTAATAGGCTTGGTCGCCTAGCTTCTAAATATTGGAAAGTACTGCGAAAGCAGTCCGCAAATCTGAAAATTTATGATAAATTATTCCTTAAAATATAGCTTTAAAAATTAATGTTGATAAATTAACTTTGAAAATAATTTAGAACAAGAAAATGAGGTCGTATACAAAACAGATGTGTTCTTTCATGTTTAGATCAGGTTCTCCCAGGGTTCAACCAGATTTTAAAATTATGTCATGAGGGGACTAAATTAGATAGTTACAGTACAACTAAGATCCGACTAGCGAACAGCTCAAGACGAAATCTCAAACAAAGATTTCGATTATCGAGATAAAGTTATTCGTACTTTTCTCATACGACACTAACGTACACCCTAGATCCGACTATATCTAATTTAATTGTTTATTTTTTTATGTTTTAATTATTAAAAAATTTTATCATCACCTTTATCATCAGATGAAGCAATGCTCTAACAAAAGTTTGATCCCAAGTGATCAACACATATTGTCACACGAAACACTAAAATTTTAAATAATTTTAAACATTCTTTAGGAAATATTTTTTTAAATTTGCAAGATTTTCTACTTATTGCTTGATTTTATATAAAAATTTAATTAAAAACTAAGTTAATTTTATCAAATAAATTTTTGAAAATAAAATAATAGAATTTTATTTTGTTAGCTGTATAAAATAAAGAGAATGGCTTTTTTAAAGAATAGTCCTAGAAGTATAAAGAAAGTCAATAATTCTATGCGATTGTCTACACAAAAAGTAACAACTGTTACTATTTCAGGGGTAGTGGATGTTAGGGTGGCGCGCTTAGTATAAAGGCGCAGCATCATGACAAAAGATGTTCTTGCTGGAGACGTTCTTAACTCACATCAAGGAGGTTTTTCTCATTTGGTTAAAAATTAAATGTTCTTTCTTTCCCATAATAATTTTTATTAAAATTAAACAATATTCATTCTGGCATAAATCTTTTTATTTATAAATATTTTTTAAACAATTTTAAATATATTATACAATAATAAATAGGTAATTTAATTTATTTACTTGATAAAAATCGGAAGGGGGAGGATATACTGTTCGGTCTCTTACCACCTCCAAATCCTTGAGGGCGTTGTGCTGAAGGTGGAGGTCCTTGGCTCTCTAAAGGTTGTGCTTTTTGTCCTTGTTCGCTCTTTCTTATTAATCCTTGGAAATTAATTTTTTTAAATTAAGAGTTTAGGCATAAAATTTGTCGGAAAAAATAAAATTTTTAAATTCGTAAACACTATGGATAAAGCAATGTTCCCTTCGCACTAGTTGTCGTACGAAAGGTACATGCACCCTACTAACTGTGTGAAACATTTTGCTTGACTATTTACTAGTCAAACCAAACAATCAACTAATGATCAAGGAAAAGTCTCTTATATTGAGGGGTCTCTAATATTGAAAAATATTCAAAGTTCTCACCACTGTCCTCATGAAACTTGTCGAGAACAACTCTACGTCCATTATCATACCCGCTATCTGGAGGTGGAGAAGCTATGATTGTTGTTGTTTGAGGTATTGTTACAGTATTCTGCTCAACTACTTTATTCTGAAAAAATTAGAATAAATCAAAGAATTAATTTTGTATTTTTGAATTAAATTAAAGGCAAGAATATTTTCTCTGATAACTGGTTAGTCTATTATTAAGAATAAATTATCTAAATATACATATAATAAGCCGTCTGAAAGTGCTTTTCGAGCAGTTTAAGTGATACGCAAATTAAAGTGATCAGAGCTCGATGAACAAAAATATCCATTTTGTAATCTTGTAGACTTTCTCTCCATATAGTAAAAATCAACTCTTATTTTTGGATGCTCTCTTGGGGCTATCTTATCCCTATTTTAGTATCTTTTATCATTAATATATAAGATAGGAAGTTCCTCTCTCACTCAATGGCCAACCTAAGCTAAAAAACCTATCATAAATGTACCGGGTGTTGGGTAGGCACAGGTCTGGAGTGTCTTACGAGAATCATTATATCGAAAAAAATCTCTCTTAATAACCAAGCTTTTTTGGTATCTCGTCTCGGTCCGATCTCTAATTTTGAGTGTTTGAGTGTCTTTTAATTTTTCAAAATTCCCCTTACTTCTCTCAATCGTTTCATCATTAATTCATTTGCAGCATTTTCCCTCTGTCTTCTCTGTTCAACTATTTTATCTAACAATTCAAGACTGGGAGGTTCAGAAGCTAATAATGATTGTTGCTGTTGTTGTTCTTTTACTTGTTTTTCTTCTTCATTTTGTTGAGTAACAAAAGGAGAGGCAAAAAGTGGGGAAGCAAAGGGGCGTGATAATATTTCTTCGATTAAGCTTCTTTGTTGTTTGGGTTGTTGTTGTTGAAATGATTGAGGGGATGAACGTATTTCTTTAAAAAATTTTTAGAGTTTAATATTTCTTCGTTAGATATAAGTTTTATAAGTCCAAAATCCCTAGGATTGAGCTTGTAATTGGGCTCAAAAAATGAACTCTTGGGGCAAAGTGTATTAAGCACTAATTGAAGATTATTTATCCCTCCGTTTTAAGGGAGCCTGAATCACAAACTGCCTAATACCCAGCAATTGTTCTAAAGAGATCAGTCAAACATGCCATTTTATGAGATTGATTAAGCCGGTTATAGGTTTACCACTCTAGGCACAAAGTTTAAGGTTGGTGGAAATATCTCCAGTATTGAATTAAATTTCTTTTCATTAATGAGAGGGTGTATTTAATTAAATTTTAAAAATTTAATTTATTCACTAACCACTTTGTTGTCTCAATAAAGGCACTCCAGGCAATAAATTATTAGTTAAAGAATATGAATCCAAAGCTTGTCTGCTATAACCAATTAAAGGCAATATTAGAGGGCCAATACCATCAATAATTGAATTAACAGGCTTAATCATAGTTGAAAAGTTGGGCATTGTTGAATTGTTCTAAATTAAATAGGGATAAGTAAGAATAAAAACTTATAGAAGCTTTGACTTATTCCTTAACTTATCCCTCCTCCACTTATCTCGTGATATGCTAAGAAGGATAGATATGTCAGGAAGGTAGCCTTGCTGTCATGCCCATAAATCAGGACATGCCCTTAAATCACCTTACGCACCATACTGTCCTCCTAACAAGTACAAACTACATAAATTTATGTTAGTGTCACATTTGAACTCATTATTCGTAATGTCGGGATAAGTTATTACATTTATGCACTTACAGGTAAATTGAAAAGATAAGGAACAGCTGTTTTACTCGTCTCTGGCATTGAAGAGCTCGTATTTATTATACTAATGTTGGATGCTTCGGTAAGGGCTGGAGCTGCGACAGAATCAAGTTGAAGTGATGCAATATCAGCTTAAAATTTTTATAACTAATTTTTGTTTCATTAAAAAAGAAAATAGTTGGGAAAGGACATGTTCCATTCGGGCAAGAAAATTGGCTAAAAGAAACAAGACAGGACGAACTAATAGGGTTAGAATGAAGATTAGATTGGCGGTTTCTGTAGAATCTTTGGATACCCGTACTATTTCCGGTCTCGGATGTCCGTACCGCTAACCCTATTGGGGAGGACATGTTCCACTCGGACTAACGAATTTTTACTCTGACTTTTAAAAAATTAGCTAACGAACCAGCCTGTTCTTCTTCTTCAGCTTCTGGAATATATTTTATTCCTTCCTTCTTTTTACTAAACTTTTCAGAAATTACAGGTATTATTTTTGTAGTTGATACTGTACTTTTTGTAGTGTTCCCCTCTGTATTGTTTATTTTTGTTTTTAAATTATTAAATTCTTTATTGGAATTATTTAACACATTTTCTTTATTTTCTAATATGTCTTGATCATTTTCTTCGGCTTCTTCGTCTTCTTCTGATTCTTCATCCTCCTCCTCTTTTGTATCTTCTTTTCCTGATTTATGTTGGACGGAATCTTCTTTGTTTTCTTTATTGTCGTTCTTAAGGGTGGGATTTTCCAATTTATCTGTAGAAATATATTTTTGAATAACTACGGTAAAAATTTTCATGATATTTCAGCTTAAGAAAAAATGAAAGATTTTTATGATCAAAATCTGTGGTGGAAGGATACACGACTAAAAGTAATATTAAAGTCTATAATGTTGAAAAATCCATTTTATAGAGGCTAGAATATTTTTTCCTACATATTCCTTCTTCTAGCAAGAACACAAAAACTGTCTGATTTAAATCTAGAGTTGTCGAAAATTAAGAATGAGAGAATGTACCGTATAAAAGTAGCTCTTTGCGCGCAAAGAGAAATCGAGAGTTTAAAAAGCTACTAAATAAATTTGTATCGGAAACTAATTTTGGACATTACAATTAGGTAATACTGAAATCTGGATTTAAAAATAATTTAACATGCCATTATTAGAAGTATTTTTTGACATATTTGTAGTTGTCTCATTAATATATTCCAAACTATTTGTAGTCGAGGGTGTTGTAGAGGTACTAACAGTAGCAGCTTCGTGTAGCCAATAACCTCCAGCATTTGGCCCAACTTCAGCATCTGCCAAAACATTTTCTATTACCGCTATTAGTTGAGCTGTTTCATTTTCCATTTTAGCAATCCCAATTAATTCAGTCTCATTAAAATTAATAGATTTTGATTGGTCTACTCGAAGGGGGGAACTATTAACTAGTAATCTTTCTTCTTCCTTCAATAATCCATCTAGATTTGTTGTGGCTGATTCAATTTTTGTTGTTTTTTGAGTGTTATTCTCATTTTCTATTTTTTGAGAAATTATTTTTGTTGAATTTTCTAAAAATTTGTTCATTTTAAATTAATTTTTGTCATTTTTTCATAATTTACTGCCACTTAAAACCCCGTAAAATAGTCTAGCGAATACTTAGAGAAATAAAAATTTGCATAGACATCCCCGACGAAGTTATCTAATGTCTCTAAAAATTTCAGAATTTAATTTTCAGAATTTCTCAAGTTATGATAACAAGAATCCAAAAATTCAAAAATATGCGAAAAATTTAGTAATTTTTTTAATACCATCCAAAATAATCAACCAAAAATTCTAAAATTTTTGTAAGGCTAGTTAACACCATTAAGAATAATTCTGCAAAATTTCATTTTTATCTACACAAATACTTATTTTACAATCCAAAAACCGTGCCTTACTCACCCTCTGAATTCACTCCTTCAGCTTGTTTTAGTAAGGGTATATTAATTGTTGTAGGCCTTTTTCTTTTGTTTTTCTTTGTTTTCTTTTTTCTAAACTCTTCTGATTTTGGAATCAGAATTGTTGAATTAATTAATTCATTTTTATTATTTAATTCTAATTCCGCTACAATTTTTGTTTCATTTTTTGGATTGACTGTGATTCCTTCCTCAATTGCTCTACTATCATTTTTTGAGGTTATGGAGGTTGTAGAAACTGTTTTTGTTGAAATTGTAGTTGTTGGACTTTGAGAATTTAGTCTAGGAAGAAGCTGGTTAAGCTTAGCTTCATCAATTATTCGATTAGCCCCGGTAGCCGGCACTTTCCTGCTTCCATCCCCAGCACCTGCTATACGTCTAGTCCAGTCAGACTCTTCAATAAAATTGTCATTTTCTTCTGTTCCTTCTTGCAAACCCTTTAAACATTGAAAGAAAATTCCCAAATTAATTTCCTTCAAAAAACCTTTAAATGAAGTTCATCGTCTGTAGGAGGGCTTGGTTGAGCCATTCGATTCAATAACCTTCCCCAAATTCCGAAAACCTTCCTTAAAGGGTCAACTTTGAGGGTGGAAGAGGAAGAATCAGAAAATTGAGAATTGAGGAATTGTGCATTTATTGAAGGCAAAAATATAAAAATAAAGGCATTCGACACAAAAAATAATAAAAATCGGGAATTTAATCTTTTATTTATTAATTGCATAATTGAAGAGATTCTCTTTCAAATAAAATTAATTTATTTAATTAAAAAGAAAATAAATCGAATGAGGGAAAAGGAGATCAAAATAGGGAGAGAAGAGAGCAAATCCTGTTAGAAAAGAGAAAATTATGGGGGAGGGAGGGGGGAATAAATGGATTTTAAATGGATTTTCTTTTTGGAATGGGGAAAGCAAAAGTGAATATACAGCTAAAGATTTAACAAAAGAAAGGGGGAATATAAGAAGGAATTCGGGAATATTTAATGTTTTAAAAGTCGATGACTTTTCTGAATCGTCGAAAAATTTCTCCTTCAAATTATTTTTTGTCAAACACGAAAGAAATTGTCTAAAGAATCTTTGAAATTTATCAAAAAATTTTTTACAAAATTTAGAAACGAATATTTAGATTCCAAAATATTTGTAGTTAAGGGTAAGGTTGGCGGATAATTGGAAATCTTCGGATATTTGTATCCGGAATGCGAACCGAAAATTTCCGGATATCCGGCAATTTTTCGGATCCGGATATCCGGATCCGCTAATCTTAGTTAAGGGTGTTTAAAACAAAATTCTTCCTTTCAAAGATCCAAAAACAAGATGACTCTCCTATCAGGCATATTCCCCTTTGATAAATGGATTCAACAAAAAATGTTCAGTTCCTTGAATACTTTAAATCAGGAGAATATTAAAAATTAAATTATAAACATTCTCTGGCTTCCAATTTTGAATTTTGGAGTTGTTAAAATATCTCCCCTAGTTAACAAAAATTTTCATATTCAAGCGTCTATGTAAATGATTTTAATTTCTTGAAAATGAAAGAAAGCAAAAAGAAAAAAGGAATTTTGAAAGCAAAATTGATTGTATATTTAATGGATTTGTTCACTTTTGCACCGCAAAACGGTGACGGAAAGCCCGAGAAAATAATGAAAATGAAACGCCGAATTTAACCAAAGATTTTGGAGGTCTCTTTTTAGTCAAACGATTTCTTGTGGATTTACGGAAAAAATGGGAGAAATGGAGGGAATAATTCTTTAAATCTATTGGGGGTGAATTTGATTTTTTAATTTTAATGGAGGCGATAATTATATTTAACTGCAACTTAGGCTGTACTTTAGCCGGTGGCCGGTTTGAAACCGATATCAAATATATACCAGTCGAATGGTACCACTCCCAGGGTGCGGAAACGCCTGTAATTTCTATTTTGTTATTTTCTGAAAGCCCATTGAATTTGCTAAAATATCACCAAGTTTCGTTTTACAGTAAAAAACTTTAATTGAGTTTTACAACTTTAAATTTTTAAAGGCATAGAAAATCATTTAACGACATAAAATCATTCAATCCCATGTTATACCATTATTTCAAGTGGTCTTATATATACTTTTGAACAGCACTGTGTTGATTCTCGTTATAATTGAGCTCAAGTTTTAATCATATTTAAACTTCAATTTGCTTAATATAATCTATTTTATTCTAGACTAGCTATAACTAAACTTGAAACAAGAAGATTATTCTAGATCCATTGAATAATTTCGAATATTTTTGAATGTCAATTAATTAAGTTGACAGACTGTTTGATTCTCGACAATTGGAGGTGATGAGATATTACTACATACATATATTGAAATACTGCTATATAAATATGTACATATTAGAGTCAAGCTTTTTGTATAGCTTTATAGTTTTTGCAAACTTGGCATGATGAATAATGCACAAAAAGTACAGTTTCCGCGTGTTTTGAAAACATTAAAGGAGGTTCTATTTGCATATAATGCATATTTTGGAATTTGCTGCATAATGCATATTTTTATGCAAATTTTAATGCATATTTTGATGTTTCTTAGGGAAATAATAGTACGGATCCAGATTATGGGAATAATAATAAGGACCCAGATTATCCAAATTCCATAACATACTCCGTAGTCCCCTTAATCCCTCCAGGAACCTGATATATACGATTCCCTCAAAATTAATATACCTTCAACCCTTATTTCACAAATTAGTAGATCTTTATTATTGATTTTTGTTTAACATTTTTTAATGTCGGTTTTTGGTTCGATAAAAATGGGGCCAGAAAAAATTTCTCGAACGTCGGCCCTGTTAAAAAAATTCAACCCTACATATTAGAATTTATTTTAAAAAATTAATTTACCAAATTGTTTAATTTTGTACTTTTAAAAACCTGTCTTTATTTTCATCCAAACCGAGACTTAAATTTAAATTTAAAAAAAATAATTTTCATTTTGATTAATTGGTAAACAATATTTTTTTCATTTTATTATAAAAAGGCAGAATAATAGTTTAAAGAGTTCATTAATAAAAAAAATTTTTTAATTAAAAATAAAATGAATTTTTTTGTTTTATTTCCATTTTTGTTAATTAATTTTTGTTATTTCACAAACGCCGAAAAAGTTCCAATTCCAAAATGCGACAGTACTATGGAGGCTGATTACGATAAAGACTGCAAGTTTGTTAATTAATTTAGAAATTTATAAAATAATTGGAAAATAAAATATTGTGATGGCCGTTATTTAATTTAAATATTTTTGATAATATTTTTAATTATTTTCAATTGTAAATTGTTTTTAAATTTTTTATAATTTTGAGCGAAGTTACCTATATCTTGGCGATTTAGCTCACTTCAATATTTTCTAGACTAAGAATTTATTTTGTAGAAGTAGGTCCCCGACGGACTGAGAGGAGCACTGGAAAGGTTTTCGGCGAGACAGGGCCACGGGGGGGGGGGGGGGGGCGGGACGGGGAATTTTCAAAAAATCTCATGATTAAATTATTCAACAAATTTTAGATGTCTAGAAACTGATTTTCCTACATGTCTAAAAGCATTAGTATCTGCAGGAACGTGTACAAAAGAAAATTACCCAACAAATCCTATTGAAAGACCGTGTTCTAAAATGTATTCTAAATGTTCTTCAGCGAAAAATGATTGTGAAGCTGGTATTTGCTCATGCTTTGAGTAAGTTTTTGGTTTTCTTAACAAAAAACCAAAAAGATAATAACAGATCGCCCTGGCTAGATTTGTTAATGTGAGAAGAATTTAAATATTTTTCTTAATATCCGTTTAATTTCTCCACAAAATATCGAATTAACCCGGGATTAAGGTCCACTTTTTCCTTCCCCGTTTTTTTTCTATGAATTCGCCACAGGGAAATAGAGCGAAATTGAACATTGAAGAAAGTCTGACCATTATTTTCATATAAAGTAAGGTACTAGGGAAACAAAAAAGGGTACCCTAGTCCGTACCCTAAATATCCCTCCAGGGAATACCCCTATTATTTTTCGAACATGCTTTAAATATCAAATTTATAATACTTTAATAAAATAAAATATTAAAATTAAAGCTCGGTTGTCGATTGCTTGGTCCAAAATAAATGTGCACCTATAAAATCGTCATCTAAACGTACATATATATTTCAATTTTATTTTTTTATTTTTTAAATTAAATATTTAGGCGTTCGAGCATCTGATACAGCTTTTGGATTTAACAATTTATTTGATTTACATTTTGAAGGATTAAATTAAGCGAAATAGATTACTGAATTATATATTTAGATTAATTAAAAGTGTAGTAACTCTTTTAAGGTTGTAGCATCTCTCTTGTAATATTTACTATATACTATTTTTAATGTTTACGTTGAAATTTTCAAAAATTCAGTAGTTACTAAGTAAAAACCAAGAAGATAAAAGCTTAGTATTAAACAAACCAAGCGCCTCGAACGGGGTTTTGTAGATTTCGTATAATTATTTTGAAATCTCGCATGTTGAATAATTTTTAAAAGTTTTCTAAAAAACTCCCTCGGGATTAATACCGAAATTTTCACCAAATATTTGATATTTAAAAAATCCACAGATATAAAAAATATAAAAAACGTTTGCCGATTTCATTTATTTAATAACAGAGAAACTATAGTTTTGAAAATGTTTTGGCTTCTAACAACGTTCCAAAAACCACTGTCACACAACTAAAGAATTCAGGTATCAAATTTTACGGGAAAATTTTTCCAAAGAATGTTTAGGGAAGTAGATTCGACTAAAATCAACCAGACGACTTACGAAAAATGTTTTATAGTATAACGTTATTTACAAGTTTAGAAAATTAAATTTTAATATTTTTAGCTATATTTTAGTCAGTCCTCCACGTCCGTAAATGTTTTCCGCATCCTTTTTCAGACCGTATCCTTTTTTTCTCTGGACTTCATGAAATTAAAAGCTTTATATTCTCAGCAAACTTTCCATTCCTTTCTCCTTTTACTTTCTTTTCTCTCAATGATTAAAAATGCTCAAGGATTAATTAAATTATTAATTTAAAAAATATTCATTTCAAAAAGACGGGAATTTTTACGATTCGTTTTTGAATAATTATTACGTCGGCTGATGTTTTCCCGATCAACTCCTTCCGTTATTCCTTGATATTTTTTAATAATTTTATTTGGAACATCTTCGTGGAACCAATCAGTAGAACGTCTACGTTGATAAAAGAGCATGTAAGTACAATCCGATTCACAAATTTCGTTTTGAGATTTTTCTGTAACCAAATTGTCATTAAATAAACGCCACTTTCCATCAATTATATTACGAGTAGCTGCTGTGTAATGACCTTTAAATTAATTTTAAGAATAATTCAAGTGCTTTTTGGTTTTAGGTTAATGAAGGGAATTGTAGAATTGTCAAAATTATGGTACGCCAGAAACATTGAAAAGTTTGGTTTTTTGGAATAAGAAAATTATTAATCTCAACAATCTGTAATTAGAGTGGAATAGATTTTATATGGGCGGCGTGCTAGGTCAGTCACCCAAGAGAAAAATCTGGCAATCAAGACCATCACTCATTTTCCAATACTGGTTATATCCTAAGGACATAGTTGCCCCGTAGATTCCCCTTTTTCCATCTTTGCCTAGCTGGATAAAAGTCACATTAAAAACATACCGGAGCTAAATTGAATTCCATGATGATATATTACACAAGACAAATCGTATATATTTCCATTGATACAATAAGAGCTCATATCAAGCTCTTCAGGATTATTAACAATTTTATCATTCCTTTTTGTTCCTCTTCCAGTCTAAAATAACAAATGGCACTTGATTAAAAACTTGTATTTGGGGGGGGGGGGGGGGGGGGTTTAAAATAGACAGATCATCTAGTCCATTAGCTATAGATACACATAAAGTAATTGTTTTTAAATTGATTGATCATTAGGCCTAAGCGTTACCCCCTATTTAAAGTAGGTATGCATCTTGATAAAGTACAAACATCTCAACCCTAACTGTATATTTCATTGAGATCCTATATATTTTTTAGCTATATATAGGTAATTTAATTACCTGAGTAAGACGTTTAAGATAAAACACTAGAATGTCAGGCAAATGATCAAATTTAATTTGCATTGACCCAGAAATGTTTTTACATTTTGGGCAGTTCCAGCATTGTGTATTTTCTATTAATAAATTGGAATTTATATATATTATTTTTAATTAAAACCATACCAGATTTAACAAAATTATCAAGCATTGTACTTAAAGAAACGTGGTTCTGTTTTGAATTATTATTGAACTTATTCTGTAACTTATAATTTTCATTTATTTGTTCTTTCTTATATTTATTTTCAAATTCTTTTTTTAAAGACAAATCCCATTCAACATTTATATGAATAACTTTTTTCGCAATTTCTTTATCATTAAAAATACTTAAAAATTTATTAAATTAATATTTATAAATTTTAAAGATGTTTAATAAATCCTAATATACTATGTACATTATAAATAAACTAATAATATCCAAAAACTGAAAAAATTTGGCTTTTGTCCAGATTACTCCCCCTCTATGGTTTTTCAACTTTCGAGACATATAACTCGGTCCTAAATCATTTCTTAATTAGTATGTTGTACCGTTCGACTCATCGCGTCGAACAAATCGAAAGATGCCACGTCCCGAAATTTTACCGCCGTTACACTATACTACCTATATCCGAAATATTTTACCTGTCCACATAGCTATTCAAAAGAGGTTGTATCGTTGTAGGGTCAAAATGTTCATCAGTTTGATGACAATAAACAATTTCATTGGATTTTTGAAAGGAGTAATAGACAGACCCATCATAATTTAGTAAAATAAGTTTAAAATTGAAATTAATCTTGTAAAAAGGTTGTGGAAGAAGAAATTCTCCATCTCTCATCAATTCAAGACTTAACTTATCATAAGTAATATTTCTAAACGAAAAAGACAGATAAGGCTCTCCAAAACTAAAAAAAATTTTCAATTATTTTGAGGAGAATTCTTTTATATTTACATTTTTCCATCAAAAACATAATTAACTACAGCAATAACTAATTTTTGTTCATGTTGTTTATTAATTTCTCCTGGTATTTGAAGAATTGTAAAATCATTTAATTGACTATTGTTTTCAAGAACTAAATTATCCGGAACTAAATATGATTGTCCATCTGTTTTGATTTTACATGCAACCATCTAAATATAATAAATTTATTTAATTTTCACGGATTTGATTAAGAATCTTGACAACATAAATCGGGACGGGGTATATCCTCTACATATATTCCAGGGTTGGGCAAATTAACACGAAATAAACAAACATTTATTGGCTTGATTTCCATAATTTTTTCTATTTCTTCCATTATATCCTTTACAGTTATGCCAGATTCAGAAATATCAAAATGGAAACGAATAATTTTACGTGGATTCATACAAATAAATTTTACAGTATATTTACGTGGTCTAAAAATATTAAATTTTTTGCAAAATTAAATTTAAAATTACAAAGGAACGCTGAGTGAAACTGACAGAAAGGGTTCAGTTGAGGTGTCAACAAAATTGCAGTATGGAGTAGTACATTTTATTTCATGACGAAATTGGCCTCTAAACAATTGTTTTAATTTTAAAATATGTTTAATTAAGATTTCCGACTTTTCTTCCTTCCGATTTCCGGAAAAAGTTTTGATTTCCGATTTCCGAGTCCGACTTTTGAGTCAGTTCCGATTCCGGCTTTTCCGATTTCCGACACCTCGGACTGTTCCGACCCACCTCTGTTTTTAATACAACAGTGGCATTTACCGAGTCTCGCGGAAATCGAGTTCAAGTATTAGTTTTCGTTTATTGGAGTTTTAGGATTTGGTCGATAGAAAACCAAAAAAATTTTAAAACTTACCGAAATAATTTTAAAAGTGTAGATATTGCATCTCCATTATTTTTAATAATTTTAATATGCAAGTCAAAGCTCGAACCTTTACCAAAATTACCATCCAAATTAAAATCCAAAATTTCTCGATTAATTTTATTTAATAACCAAATCATACATTCATGGGTATCCTATTAAATATATTTAAAAAATAAATTTTAAAAAATTCAAAAACATGTTGATAGCCAACACAAAATGCTGGATTTTCATGGGCAATAGAATGAATAGTTTTATGACAACAATAATCAATATGATAGTGATTGAACCACATACAACGAATCGTAGTGAGAAATGAGTCGAAAATACCAGTCTTAAATGTAAAATAATAATTTTAATATCCAGTTTATAATATTCAGTTTTACCTCCCTATTATCCTCATCAAAATCTTTACAAATTAAAAACTCAGCAAAACGGTCACAGCCTGCAAGGCTCTGCATTAAAGCATTAAAATAACAAGTATTTCCATGATTTTTAAAACCTAATTTAGAATAAATAGTTAAATATTATTTTGTTATTATAAAGACCTTTTAAGCATGGAATTCCAATTGGTTTCGGAACAAATTCTTTTTCACAAATATTTTGTTCAGAGGTGTGAGTTGACATAGTATAAAAAAAAAAAAATTTTTAAAAACTCAGTTCTTGTACTTCCGTAATAGTTAATAGACACCACTTGATTATTTCCAGAACTATTTTGATAGGGAGGGCATAATTTGGATTTGGGCCTATTACAAGAATTCCCAAACTTTTGGGTATTTTCATGAATATTCGAGGTTGTATAAAAATCCATTCCAGAATTTTCAGAGGGGCGTGTTATAGTTACTTTGTCTGAAGGTTCCAAATCATCTGAATGAGGTTTCTGCTGGTTTCCCTTTCGATTAGAACTCGTAGAACGCCCACCCATCCTGTGAGATCTTTTTGGTGGCGTAGCAGAAAACTGTTCTTGTACTTCTGTGTCGATTGTTTCATTGCTCTTTGATTCATAAAATAAAAACGATTTTTGAACAAGGATATAAAAATTTTTATATGAAAAAATTTTGGATTTTCGCAATAAACCGGAAGGTCAGCACCCAGGCAATTGGACAGTGGACAATTGTTAGTGCTCAATCGTAAAAATCGTGACCGGACAATCCGTCAGTGGACAATCCGTCAGTGAACAAATTCGTAATTCCTACCCATTCCTAAAATGCCGCGGCCAAAATTTTCATTTTTTCGTGTGGGGGATTTTAAGAGATATCGAAAATTTGGAAATTAATAAGGGAATTGGCAGATTTAGCTGGATTGAAATGATATTAGTGGACTTGAAAGATATCGGGAATTTCAAAGATATTCTAGGATTAAGGGGAATATAGGAGATTTGTAGTATTATGGCGGTTAACGAGGAATTTGGGAGATTAGGATGGATTTCGGGGATTAAGTTGGATATCAAGGGATATAGACAGATTAAGAGAATTTAGGTTGTTCCACGATATCCATCTAAAAACAAGCTCTCTTATTCATAGATTTCCCACAGTTCGATCATATTCATCCAAATCCAATATACTCCCACATGTTAATCATGTAAATCTAATCCATCCAAATTAGGGTTGCCAAAATGGCCCGACTCGGACCGAAAGATCGAGTCGGGCCTAGGATATTTGGCCCGAAAAAGACTCGTTTGACCCGACTCGATAAAAATGAAGCCCAAAAAAAACGACTCGATCGTCGGCCCAACTCGAAAACGGCAACCCTACCCCTAAGGATGTGATTTTCCTAAAAAATATTAATAAACTTCTCATAACTCTTACTTGTAATAAAAGGAAAATCGAAAGAAATATGTTTATTTTAATTCAATACCTCAAGATGAGTGGGTGGCCGAGTGGTTAAGGTGTCGGGCTTGTCCCACGACGTTAATGATTTAGAGGTGAGTTCGATGCATGGTCAGTGGACAAGGATTTTTTATATTTTTCTTTACACAAATAACTTATTTTATAAGTTTACTTTTATTTTATCAATGACTATATTTTTACATGGAGGAATTATGGGTTTTTGGACCTCTAAAATTCTTAAAATTTCTCGTTTGACCAATAAAAAGTGAATTTTTTTGCTTACGGCTTTCCGAAATTTCCAAAATTTTCGCCTGCGGCGCTGAAAAAGGAAGAAATTTGGTGACTAAGTCTTCCAAAATTCTTAAAATTTTTGGCTGCGGCTCAAAAAGTAAATTCAATGGCCAAATCTACAAATATTAGCAAAAACTTATTTGGCAGCATGAAAAATAATGTTAATATGATTTATTTTTGATGACAAATACGCAAAATTATTTTTGTTTTTTTTGAATAAATCTTTTTGAAAAAAGGCCCGAAAAAGTCTCGATGCCCGACTCGATAAAAACTAGGCCCGAAAAAGACTCGTTTGACCCGACTCGATAAAAATGAAGCCCGAAAAAAATGACTCGATCGTCGGCCCGACTCGAAAACGGCAACCCTAATCCAAATCCCCTATATCCTTCTAAATCCATCGACATTCGCATATTGATCCAAATTGCCCAATATCTTTCAAGTCCACTAATATCATTCATTTTAGGAATGGGTAGGAATTACGAATTTGTTCACTGACGGATTGTCCACTGACGGATTTTCCACTGCCGGATTGTCCACTGACGGATTGTCCGGGAGCCCGTAAAAATTGCTAGTGGGCAATCGTAATACACAAAATTGGCGAATAACCCTCCAATTTTATCATTAAGATTACCACAGTCTGAGTATGTGTAGAGATTCTGTTTGAACTTTCAGTAAATTCGTCACTAGAATCGTCAGAACTATCACCTGCTTCTTCCACAAAAAGTTGTTTAATATCAGTTATATTTGCAGAAACTCGGCAACGAGGACAATCTTGTGACTAAAAATGTTAAAAAATGGAGGTTTGAAATTTTCTCACCCCTTCAGAAATCCATTTCTCGGCACATTCGTGATGGAATGTATGATTGCAATTCTTCAAAGTATAAACATTTTCATGAAGCAAACTTTTCAGGCAAACAGTACAACGACCAAATTTGTAATTAACCATTTTTAAATTTTAGAAAATTAATTGAAAAATTTCCAAAAAACAAAGGAAAATAATAGAGGAAATGAGAAAATTAGAATTTCATTTTAAAAAATAAAAAAAGTTTCCCTACGAGAAAGAATTTCCAAATCACGGAACAAACAAGTCAAAGAACTACCAACTCACGGAATGACCAAAACACGGAATATTTTTAAAATCGGAATTTTTCGAAAAATCTGAATATTTTTAAAAAATATGACTTTTTTAAAATATTTTCAAAAACAGATGATCTATTTATGTAAAAGTGATTTGGCTGACTGTATATATTCGAAGGTACATCGAAATGTAAGGAACAAAGTTAAATATTCAGAAAAGTTTTTAAGATTAAATGAATGAGCAATTCAAAACTAGGAAGTATAAATAATAATTAAGGCTGTGATAGTTAGGCAAGTAAAATCAGTAAAATAGGCGCCTAAAATAGGCACAAAAAAGCCGAAAAAGGCACAAAAATAGGCATGTAAAAAAGGATATTAGACCATAAAATGTAGATAAAAACAGAAAAAATAACCAATTAATCGTCATTTTATAAATTATAAACTATTTTTTAAACAATTTTACCATTTATTCGTCATTTTGAATCATTTTTTGAAAAAAATGAAGTAAATTTTTTTAAAATCCCGATAATTGACAAAATGGAAATCTCGCCCAACACACAAAACGCCGCACCCCAAAACGTCCCAAAACCAGATCGTCCCAGTTCAAAATGTCCAACAGAGTAAAAATAAACAATTTAACGAACTAAAAATTAATAATGGGACTTGGCACTGATTTTTTCTAATTTGGGACTGATTTTTTTAGATTTTGCACTGATTTTTAGGCAAAATTTCGAAAAAATCGCTAAAAAAGGCAAAAATAGTACCAAAATTTTCAAAATAGGCAGAAAGGCACAAAAAGTCAAAAATAGGCAGAAATAGGCATATTAAAAGTCATGCTAGACGCTTCGGACCAAGCTAAAAACACGTTTTTTGAACGTATTACATCATCCCTAGCTTGCAGAAAAAATAGGCATTTGCCTATAAATCACAGCCTTAATAATAATTTTATTCCTCCCCTTTGTGACCGACTTTCCTCCCAATTTTGCTTTAAGTGAAAGTTTAAAATATTAACATTCTTTATTTGAATTGCTTTCCAATTAAAGAAAAAAGGTCATCTTTTATCTTAAAAAAGCCATTTTTTGCCTAAATGAATATGCAGACCTTTACATAAAAAGGAAAAGGTTTAATTTTTTGAATTCTCATATGTACATATCAGGGCTGGTTCTGCTTCCGTCTTCCGCCGAATTCCGTCTTTTTTGGCGTTCCGTCTTACGTCTTCCGGTTTTTAGCCTCTTCCGCCAAAAATACACCCCTAAAGACGGCCATATTTTAGAAAAAAACTTTTCCTGACCTTCTAAAATTTTTTCCGAGTGCGCTGAAGAAGGAAGAATCTAGCACAATGGCCTTCTAAAATTCCCAAAATTTTCGCCTGCTCCTTCTCTATAAATGAAAGTAATCTTCTATATCGGCGCCGGAAATCGGAACTTGCATTTTCAGCGCAGAAGGCAAAAATTTTAAGAATTTTCGGAGTTGTAAACAAAAAAATTAGCTTTTTGAGGGGGGTGATTTGGAGCGACTGGCTTAACTTATTTTATAAGTTTACTTTTTTTAAAAATTACTCTATTTTTACATGGAGGAATTATGGGTTTTTGGCCCTCTAAAATTCTTAAAATTTCTCGTTTGACCAATAAAAAGTGAATTTTTTGCTTACTGCTTTTCTAAATTTTCAAAATTTTCGCCTGCGGCGCTGAAAAAGGAAGAAATCCAGCACAATGGCTTTCCAAAAATTCTCAAAATTTTCGCTTGCGGCGCCTAAAGAGAGTTGAATGATATATCGGAGGATTTGTATGGATGAATATGGATTTTGAGTTATATCATGTGATTTCAAACGGTCATGGGTAAAACCGAGGGATTTGGGTGTGATATCGAGGAATTGAGTGGTGTAAGGTCGATATGGGATTTGATATCTATGGATCCTAATATCCTCTTATCCTTCCTTATTCCCAAAAAACTTTCTCCTAAATCTACGAAAAAGTTTAACGGTTAAAAATGTTGAAAAATTGTTATTTTTACATCATAATATGAAAATTTTTAATTTTGATTATGAATAAATTTTTTTATTTTTCTTTCGCTTCCGCCTTCCGCCGAATTCCGTCTTTTTTGGCCCTTCCGCTTCCGCCTTCCGTCTGCCGATTTTTTATTTTATTCCGCTTTCTGCCGCTTCCGCCTTTTAAAATCCAAAATTCTCCAGCCCTGGTACATAATTGTATTATTTTATTTTCCATTTGGCAAATATCAGCAATAAAACGAATTACGATATCCCCATTAACAATTTTTTCTTTTAAGATATTTTCACGGTCGAAGTTTTATTTGGACTAGTTGCCCTGTAAGTTTAAAATGTTTGATTGGTTAACAATGGCATATGGGGAGAATTAAAGAGAATTTTGTCCTCAAAAAGATGGCAGGGATAATGAAGATTCTTTTAATTATTATTAAAATTATATTCTTATAATTCTTATACCTTAAAGATTCTTATAATTTTAACGAGCGATCTCTTATGGATTAATTGAAGGGAATAATTCTTTAAGTCAATTGGCGATGAATTTGACTTGATTTTTTATTAAAATATTTAATATAATGGAGATATGATATACCTATTTAAATATGTATATAGATTGAGAGTTGATTTTAAAAAAATCAAAAAAGGTATTACTTGAAGATGACCGAAAATACAAATTTTTAATTTGAATTATAACAATATACTTATTACCTAATTTTAACTTATTCACTTCAACTCGAGATTAATTTCGAAAAAGGATATAAATGTTCTAATGTAAATAATGGCTACCGTAAAATTTTTGGCATGAAAGATAAAGAAAAATGTTAAAATTAAGTGCTAATGTTGAAAGTATTTTTAAAAAATTTAAAAATTTATTTTCTTTAAAATCTATAAATTAAATCTTTAAAATCCTCAATTTTACAAAAGCAAGTAGAATTTTAAAAATAACTTGTAGCGTCAAAAATCATATTTATTTTCTCATCTTTCTTGCATGGCCTCCTTGACATTTCGGAAAATGCTTTCTATAATAAGTGTCGTAAATGTATTCTCCACATTTAGAGCATAATATTTGCTTAATGTTTCCAGCAGGGACTGCAAATTTTAAAATTTGGATTTGGGCAAATTAATATTTTTGGAATAACCCTAATTTTAGATAACTCTTTTTGAGTCCACCCCTGAAGACCTACACCCCCAAGACCTACACCCTGAAGACCTACACCCTGAGACCTATTTACCCTGAAGACCTACAACTTTTTGATCAACACAATTTTTTACTTCTTTACAAGTCTAATCGGGGGATTTAGAGGTAAAGGGGAACTAGGAGGGATTAAGAGGGATATCGATGGATTTGAAGGTTTTAAAGGGAATAAAGAGGGATTAAGGGGGATAGCGAGGATTTTGAGTATTAAAATAGATAGAGGGATTTATCGGGATGAAGAGGATCTCCAATTAAACTTGTAAATAAAAAAATAAATAATTTGAGTTAATCAAAAAGTTGTAGGTCTTCAGGGTGTAGGTCTCCAGGGTCAGTAGGTCTTCAGGGTGTAGGTCTTCAGGGTGTAGGTCTTCAGGGTGTAGGTCTTGGGGGTGTAGGTCTTAAGGGTTGACCCCCACTTTTTAATACTTTTTTCATTTTGATTGGCCACTGTGGAAAACAGAATAAGTGATTCTTAGATTCCTCCTTTATTTGACCCTCAAAAATTTTGATGAAATATTTTTGGAGATCGTTCGGGAGCGAGTTTTAACAGGTTTACAAATAAAAGCCTCAAATCCCACGATTTAATAAGAGAGGGAATAACCCTTGTATCAAATAATATACATAAAATATATTTGCCTTATAACCAGTTGAATAATTTTTAAAATAGCATCTCATCGACGTAAACATAACTTTTTTAAAATTCTTAACGCTGTAGGGGAGGAAAATTCTTATTAAAATGAAAGTTTTGATAAATTGATAATAACAATTTTATTTTATGTAATTTTTAATTACCATTCTCGGTCTGACCAAAATCAATAGCCTGTGAAGTTGATGGAGGATTGGGTGGAAGAGGAATATTTTGAAGAGGAATAACGGAAGCTGGAGGCATTGCTGCACGAATAGGTCCTGTAGATGTCTGGCTAACAGAAAAATTCTTTGGCTGCGAAGTGGGTGGACAAAAACTCGGAAGTGTTGATGTGTGAGATGGTCCAGGAGTATTCGATGTTGTCCAAACAGGAAGAGTACTCTAAATATATAACTTAAAAATAAGTAATAATTTGTATTCAAATTTTCCTTTTTTTCTTTTTTATAAGCAAAAAGTTTTTGACAGTTATTGTTAATAATGCCCCACATTTGACTTTTTACAAAAAGAAAAATTTTTAATTTCTTTTCCAAAAACCCCACTCTTCAAAATATTATTACTTGGGGATGTGTTGGACAAACAGGTGGATATGTTTCCTGTGTTGGAAAGGTCTGAGGCAGTTGCGAGGGATAACATTGTCTAGACTGTGATTGTTGTGTTGGATTACCAATAGCTGGCGTAGACAGATCCGTTTCCTTCGGTACAAGACTCTGAGGACTATAAAAAATACAACAATTTTATTAGAATTTCAATTTATAAAAACCTATGATATGGCGGCCATGCTGCACACATATATGGTGCCATTGTGTCTGGATTATACCAAGTCTGCTAGAAAAATAATACTTTTTAAACTTTAATAAAAAATTCTGACAATTTTTCGGATTTGATAAAATTCTGTCTTAAAATAGTCAAGAATTGGACTAGAAATGTTTATTTTACATTAAAGAACCCAAACAATCAAAAGAAAACCATAAAGGGTTTTTACTTTTCTTTTATTTTTTGAGGTAAGAAAAATTATGTCTGGTTTAACGTCGTTTTCTGGTTATTAAAATTAATTCGAAAATTATTTCAGTACATGAAAACTGAAATTCAGAAATTTTTGGAAGGGTTATAATCTAAAAATTCAGTTGAAAATTAATTTATAATACATGAGAAATAAAAAAAGTAAATGGGGGAACTAGTTAATATTTCTCTATTTTTTCTTTTACAAAAAAAATTCCAGAAAACTCAAAAATATTAGTAGTATTACTTGAGGCTGTTGAGGATGATAAGATTGATTTGTCGGTGGATGTTGTGTGGTATAAGGAGCAGGATTAGGCTGAGATTGTTGCTGGGGATTAAAATGTGTATTAAGTGGTGCTTGCTGTGTAGGCATTGTCTCTGGATAAGTCTGCTAGAAAAATACTTTTTAAACTTTAAAAAAAATTCTGAAACAATTTTTCTGATTTGTAAAGATTCTGTTTTGGAATATGGTCAAGAAATTGGCACTAGAAATGTTTACCCGAACAATTGAAATAGTGCCATAAAGGGTTTTTACTTTTCTTTTATTTTTTGAGGTAAGAAAAATTATGTCTGGTTTAACGTCGTTTTTGGGTTTTTAAAATTAATTCGAAAATTATTTCAGTACATGAAAACTGAATTATATAAAATTATTCAGAAATTTTTGAAAGGGTTATAATTGTTAATTTTATTATTTTTTCTTAATTTTTTAATGCTTCCCTAACATTCAAAAATATTACTTGCGGCTGTTGTGCTGGATAAAATTGTTGTTCAGGAAGTTGAATGGACTGATAAGTAGGTAGAATGGGTAGTGTCTGTCGTGAAGTATAGGAAATTGGAATAAACTGAGGTTGTTGTGGTGGAATAGCCGGTTGTGCAGGAAGAAAAGGTGGATTAAGCGGAGCTTTTTGTGTCGGAATAACGGATGAAGGTTTATCGGTCGATGGAGAACCGCTTTCACCAAACCCCGAAAACGAACTAAAAAATAAACAAAATTTTATTAAAAATTTTATTAATCACCATGAGTACGGGTTGGGGGAAACGAGACTTTGAACAATTTGAGTCATTGGCAGATTCGGATCGTGTGGCTATTATAAAATTAAACATTTAAAAAAATATTTACTATTGCTTTTTAAAGCTTTATTAGATAAATTTGAAGTAAGAAAAAATTACAGCAGGATCGCCGTAGAATTACAAAAATTTTGCATAAAATTCCGTAAAATTGAAAAATTTTGCTAAAGATAAAATTAGTATAAAGTCAGATGCCATAAAAAATGAAATTAAATCGAAAAATCTCCAGGTGGCTTCAAATAAATAATTTCCAAAATTTTTCAAAAATTTTTTATAAAACATTTTAATTCAATACCTGAGTAATTGGAACAGCTTCTACAGCTTGTAAAGACCCCTTATCAGAAGAATTTCCCCAACTAAAAAACAGAGCATTTCCTTGAATAATCGTTGTACACCCGTCAACAGGGCAATTGTCATTCTTAATGTTTAAACAGTCTCTATGGAACAGGTGAAGACAGGCATTGATTTGAACTGTTCGGTCATTTTCGTTTATATGTTGTTTACAAATGAAACATAACTTCATCTCGAATAATTAAAAAATTATTTAATAATTCTGAAAAAACTATCAGCATTAAATCCAATAAATCGAGGGTACTCTCTGTGTGCTTAGTGGATGTATGGTAAATAAAGACGTTTATTTTGTTTAGGGGTCGAACCCTATTACATAATGCCTCCAACGGACCTAACATTATGTTCACTACATTATAATCTACTTAGATACTCTTACATGAATTTAAATTATAATCACAAAAAATAATTTAAATATTTAGTAATTTAAATAAAAATATGTTTAATGATTGGATTGAAATAAAGTGAAGAAGAAAAAATGAAAGAATTGGTTGGGTGTTTGAAAATTTCATTTTTTTGCCTATAGATAACCTATATTTTGCCGTATTCAAATTATTTCACATTTTTGAAAATGTAATGAGCGTCTCTCATTTAAAAAGGATGTGTACTCTTTCATCTTCTCTTACTTAAAATGTTAACTGCAGTCTTTTTGAATATGTTGTAACAATGCCCTCAAGTTTTTCTGCATAGTTTTTATATTTATTTTCTCAAAAAGATTATTTTAATAGAGAAAAAATTATTTTGGGGGCATGAACTCATAGAATATTCACGAGGCTACATACCTAAATAAGAATTTCTATAATTTTTTCAAAAGTAAGTGTCGATTGATCACGCGTCGACGTCCCTCACGCATTTACTTGAAATGTACAGCAGCAACATATCTAGAGTTCGAACCCGGGCCGGGCCCGGACCGGTTTTTTCCGGGCCCGGTGGCCCGGAACCGGGTATTTTTGAGAAAATCCGGTTTTTCCGGGCTAACCGGGTTTTCCGGTTTTATCCGGAAAAACCGGCCCGGGTGCGATTTTGAGTAAAAAACCGGGTCCCGGGCCCGGTAATTTTTTGCCGGGCCCGGAGTCTTTTCGACTAAGTCAAGAAATGTAAGAAATATTGCTGTTTGGCAATCCATTTTTTCAAAATTTTCGCCTCCGGCGGTGAAAAAAAGAAATCTTGCCCCTTGGCCTTCCAAAATTCTCAAAATTTTCGCCTCCGGCGGTAAAAAATGAAGAAATTTGGCCCCTTGGCCTTACAAAATTCTAAAAAATTTTAAAAAGTGAAGAAAAATTAATGGGATTAAGAAGTCCTCCCCAGAAGTCCCCCCTCTTCCCCAGATTAAATAATATAGAGGGATATCGAGGATTTAGAGGTATATCTGAATATCTAATCCATGTAATTAAATCCATATTAATCTCTCCAGATCCTGCCAAATCCACCAATATTTCCTTTAATCCGTTAAATTCACATTAATATCTCTAAATCCTTTAAATAAACACGTATAGATGAAAGATGACACCAAATTTTAATAATTTCTTATTCAAAATAAGAAAAATTTCAACGAAAAGCTAGAATTTGATCATTTTTTGAATTTTGAAAAAACCGGGTCCGGGCCCGGGTCTGAAAAAATCCGGTTTTTCCGGGCTAACCGGTTTTTCCGGTTTTATCCGGAAAAACCGGTCCGGGTGCGATTTTGAGAAAAAAAACCGGGTCCCGGGCCCGGCATTTTGAAAAGTTCGAACTCTAAACATATCTTTCAGCGCTCCTCTCGTTCATCTTAGCAGATTTTAACACCACAACATTAAATTGGATTTTAGTGATTATTTGGAAATATTGAACTTTACAGACCCCATTTTCCTTCCTATTTATTTCCATATATCCTTTTTTCCATACCAATTACCTTTTGTATTTGGCCCTAAAATCAATCAAAAATAATTATTTTTTATTAAGTCTTTATAAAGTATTTTGGCATTTCAGCTAGAAGAAGTGCTCAGGCAGCTGAAATTGGAGACAGGAAAAAGTGGGTCTGTAAAGTTGGAAAGTACCGATTACTTTACTCTTTATGTGAACAATCACAGCAATAGCTGTGATTTTGTTGTTGGACTTCCTTGGAATTTATTTTAGAATTTGTAAATTATTTTATCTTGAATTTCAGAAAAGAAATTTACAAAAATTTATATTCCAAAAATACTCCACAAAACAATCTTTTATAAATTGCAGAAAAAACTTGCGGACATTGTGGCTACATAACCGAAAGTAACCTAAAATTATTTTTATTTTTATCAGAGACTTTCTGACAATTCAATATCTTCCCTTAATTAAATTTACCTTTAATTTTCTAAAAAGTTTTATTAAATTTTCTCCAAAATAAGCATATAATATTGTAGAACAAGACATTAATTTTATAAAATATTCTTTCAATTCTAATATCATTGCTGTATTTTCAGTATAAATAATATTTTTTGAATCATGTCTGGTATTGACAGACATTAGAATAGATACGGGAACTCGGTCATTACTTCCTTTTAATAAGTATGTATATCCTTTTCTGTCATAGTCAGTATACCGCAGAGCTTTTACCTTGACCTATAGAAGTTGAATCTTGATTTTTCGTCAAACCTTAAGATGAAAAATCGAAAGTTAATAATTCGGTTTCGGTTGCTGAAGACTTGGCTTCCCGATGTTGGCTTTCCGAAGTTCTCAAAATTTTAGACTGGCGTTTAACAAATGAGGGGTTTTGACAGAGAGTTAACCGTTCCGAACTCGTTTCGGTTAACTGAAAATTTCAGTTCGGGTTCGATGAACTGAAGTACATATCGTGCATAATCTTGAATGTCGTTTGGGATGAGTATCTCTCTCACTGCAGGAACGTATGCGAGTTACCTATATCTAGATATCGAACTATAACAAGATAACGAAAAAGCTCGGTAATGAGCTGGTTAGGATTTATTTGGAATAGCAATCGGAAATATGTATATATAATAATGGACTAATGATCTCGAAATTAAGGTTTGCAGTTCCTGGTATCCGGAACCAAAAAAACCACGGATATCCGGAAATTTTCGTTTCGGATATCCGTTCCGGATATCCGGAGATTTCCTAGGAACCACCATCCTTACTCGAAAAGTGACTGAAATATGAAAAATATGAAAAAAACGCCAAAATATGGAAAAATTTCGAAGAAATGTTAATCAGATTGTAAAAAAAATTGGTAAATATGAACTAAATATGGAAAATATGGACAGAACGCTAAAATATATCTTGTTTTTTGTACGTTTCAGAACCCAACAAGGCCAGGAATGAAATATGGAATTATTTGAGTTACCGATCCCGAATCTCTACTAAATAATAACCCAGAATATCCATTCATTTCTCTAATTATCAAAGATATTTTCCGTATCTATTCGTTTGCCTTTTATTAGCTGCCTTAATTATATCAAAAAGTAATTCAAGAGGTAGAAGCAATTTATTTTTGTTTTTGTTGTGACTTTTTGTATTTTCCATCATTTCTTTTTAAATTTTTTAGTAAAAATGTTAAATTTATTGAAATTTTACCTATTTATTTTTTTTGTTTTAAATATTTGATTAAAGGTATATGTAGAATGGATTTTAAATAGTAAAATATACTCCCATATAAACCATAAATTAAGTTTAGCTTGAAATTTGTCTGGGGAAGTAGAATGACCTGTAGATGACCAACATGCTTATGAGGAAGAAATATTTTGGTTCCTCCTATTTGTCAATAAATAGCCTCGGGCAATTAAAAAAGGTCAATTTTTAACCTCATCATGAACAATTTCATAATGCCAAAAATGATTTTAAAAAAATATACAAGCCTCTCTTAACAAATTCGATTCAAATTTTTTAAATTATAGATAATTATTCTAACTTAAATTTTAAAAATAGTTCTTCTAAAAAACGTCTTATCAAATTATTTTTACTAAATAATTTTTTGACGTCAATTCATAATTATTATTTGCTACTCATAATTACTTTTCAATCATCTTATTTTATAAATTTATTAATAATCTTTTAATCATTCTTTGTGTACTTTTCCAATTTTTTAAAGATTTTTTAACAACAAAAATTTTTTGTTGTTGTTGAGTTTATCAAAAATAAACAACAACTCTTCTTCCTTTCTTTTTAATGATAACATCTGTTTACTTTTTTAAAAATATATTTATTTTTAAATTTATTTGGACACAAGGTTTTATGCGCAAATTTTTGTTTAATTTTTTTAACTCTTTCAATCATTTCAAAAATTTTAAAGGATTTTAATCAAAGTATTATTAGAGTATTTCTTAAAACCGACAATATTAGATGAACTTTTATTGTAAAATGTACTTAATATAATTTATTTAAATTATATTAAAGTAAATGTTTATTTTCGATCATAGCTGTGCCGTTTGTATTTATTGACAAAGTCACGTTCATATTTTTGAATGCCAGTGAATTCAGCTGGCAAATTGTCGTTCTGAATCATTTTTGTATTAGTTAAAGTGCCTAACTCATTTTAAAAACTCGTTTGAACAATTTTGATCTTTTCAAAAATTTTAAAAGATTTTTGATTAAAGTAGTAACGATTTTTACTGATTTTTTATGATGCGGTCACCTAAATTTGTAAATTGTAGGCTTTTTAAAATAAATCGCGGGTCCATGGAATTTTATATGTTTTGTATTTCAGTACCCAAAATCGGAAAATCGTGTACATTAGTAGTCCTTTTTTGTCCATAACTTTTGAAATAATAATCAAAAAATTCTAAAATTTATAGAAAAGAGGCCTAATATTAATAGAACTATAAGGAAAAAATTTAAAAATATTAAGTTTATGTTAAATTTTTAAATGCTCACGCCGTAATGTCTTCGCGCCTTATTAACCCAATAAATTTTTTTATCTTTATTTTTTAAGTAAATAAAATTATCTTTTCAAAAATAGACAACAATAGTGTACCTTTTATAAATGTGCCACGAATTTCGGACCCTTTTTCTTTCACCGTTCTTCCATTGACGTCAATGGAGTGATAAGTAAATGTTTTATATTTTCCTAAAATTGTCTTAAACATTTGATAATTGACGTTAATTGAGCCAAAAATTTACAAAAAAGAACAATTTTGAAATGAGAGGGGCATAAGATAATTATCACGTTTAAAGATCATTTAACTAGATTTTTGTGTATAAAATATGGTCCGAGAAATATTAATTTCATTAATTTTTATCTTAACATTTCTATACAAGAGCTGAATTTTTATTAAATTTGTTAATATGTCTCAAGTAAATAAGTAGTATTACAGGGGAGAATAACAGAGATACATACAATCAAATCTCGATACTAGAGACCATTAGGGGTAGATAAAGTATCCGTCAATTTTAAACAAAGACGGACAAACATAACAAGATTTAAAATGAGAGTACCACGGTTTGAGACACTCTTTCTAAAGGGATAGCTTAATTAGACGGAGTGTTACGCTTAAAGTTTGGATAGTTTCAAATCTCAAGTAGATAAGCAGAATAACTAGTGAAGAGCAGAACTTATACGCTCCTACCAAAATTCGTACTTTGGTAGTAGGGGTGGTACGAGGCCAAAATTAGGAGTGGTACGAAGTATTTACGAGTACAAGCAAAATTGAAATTTATAAGCTCTGGTGAAGAGGGTCTTTATTATGAATTAATGAAGTTTCATAATTAAGATATATCTAATTTTAGAAATTAAATAAAAAATATTTTTTCAAAATTCTATTTAAAAATAATGGAGAAGGAAGAAAGCAACGAACAAAAACACCAAAATTCAGAAAACTTGTCAGAGTCAAAAAACAACCAAGTCTCTACCAGTTTTTCATTCCAACACCAATTCAGAAGAAATTCAATTCAGAATCAAACAAATTCTGTAAGGAGAGAAGTGTCTGTTACTGACAGTTCTTCTTTCCTTCTTTTTGCCCAAATAATTGTTTGTGGAACACTTTTTGGTATTGCCACAATTTTATTATGGCAATTACCTTTTTCTACAAGATTTAGAAATCGGTTGGAGCCTGTTGCTTCTATGCCTGTTCAACAGGATGAATTGGAATGTTCTCGAACTTGTAGGTATGTAAAATATTTAAGTACATAGCTTTTTAGTTTTTGAGGACAAATATGTACATGACACAATCTTAATCCACTCAATTAAGAACCTATCTCTTAAATAAATTTACCAATGCTATGCAATGGTATACAAAAATATTAGTATGTCGCCGAAAAAATACCAGATTATAAGATTGTAAATCTCAAAATTTTTTAATAAAATAAATTCGAAAAAATTATATTAAGTAAAATTGTTTAAATTAATTAATTTGCTTAAATTAGAAAGTGCATTTATTTTAGGAACATTGTAAAGGAACATTGTAAATTTAAGAGGGAGATAAAAGTTCTAAACAAGTTCTAAAAAAGCGACTAGTTTTGTTACAGGCGATTTTTTCGCCTCCCAGTAATCATATTAAATCAGGGCTCCGATCGACAAAATGCCACTCAAAAGTATCAAAATCTTGTAAAAAAAGTACATAGGGAGAAAATTTGCAAATAAAAAGTACACTCAAAATTAAATTTGAAAATATTTATTCGTGATCAAATCTTTTATATTTCTCTCCTAAATTAATCTTTTCTAATAATTTCTTGTTTCAACTGAGCACATGAAGCAAAGCTCTGACAGTCTTAACCTCAAGCGAGTTTCTTTCTTTCGTCCATTGAATGTTTGCCATTGAGAAGCGCCGCAGGCGAAAATTTTTTGAAATTTGGAGCCTAAGAAGCCAGATTTCTTTTTCAGCGCCGCAGGCGAAAATTTTGAGAATTTTGGAGGTCCTTAAGCCAGATTTCTTCCATTTTTTGCGCCGCAGGCGAAAATTTTGAGAATTTTGGAGGTCCTTAAGCCAGATTTCTTCCATTTTTTGCGCCGCAGGCGAAAATTTTGAGAATTTTGGAGGTCCTTAAGCCAGATTTCTTCCATTTTTTGCGCCGCAGGCGAAAATTTTGAGAATTTTGGAGGTCCTTAAGCCAGATTTCTTCGTTTTTTCAAAAATGTTGATAAAAAAGTACATACTTTCAAAAAAGTACAAATTCAATTTCGGAAGTACGAAGGTCGATAAAAAAGTACAATACTTTTAAAAAAGTACGAATCGGAGCCCTGTATTAAATCCTAGCCATTCAAATCTCCCTTCTTTACAATAATCAGGCAAACCCCCATAATTTATTTAATTATGTCCATCTAAGGTAAATTCATAAAGAAATTCTTTCTTAATTTAAATTTTAAAGAATTCAACTAGTCGAAAGTATTGCCCAAAACCTCACATTTCCTGTTGAATTTTCTCAACAACCAGCATTGTCTACATTCTCTGCTTGGAATTTACTTATTAATTCAGCTAAAAATTCACTTTTAATTGCTGCATATAAATCTAGCTTGAGAGGTTTTTTGAAATAAAATTTTAATTTAAAAATAATTATTTAAAGGAAAACACGTTCTTGGCGAGCAGGCTTTGAACAATATTTCTTTTCAGGTATTGTGAGAGGAAAAATACATTTTAAGGTTACTGTATTCTCTCTCTCTCTTGGAAAGGGACATTCATGCAGATGGGATTTTTGTTTAGAGAGAGAACTCAAAATGATATTAAGGTTAAAATAAAGCTGGGAGGATAATAAAAGATTATAGAAAGTTAAAAAATTTTCTGTAGCAAAAATCGATAGATTAAAGGACGAAAATCATAATTTAACGTATCTCTCAATAAGAACATTGCATGAAAAAATTGTAGGGAAATTTATTGTGTATCAGGGATCGCGCCAAATTCACGATTCTCGAAAATCGCGAATTTGGTTTTCTGTCCTACTGTGTATCCTAATCCCTGCTGTGAATCTTAATTAGAGACGGGACTGGGAGATTAATATAGAATCGAGATGGATATTTCAATAGTCGAGAACTTTGATTTCCAAAGTCAGTTTTGACTTACACAGTTCCTATCCACTTTGTAAATTTGATACATATTTGTGAGGGTCTATTTATATGTATATCTCCCCCAACGAGCTTCCTTATTTTCTTTTCAAATCTCAAATTTATTCATTTTTAATTAAAGGGCGAAAAAATGTTTGATGCACTTATTGGTGCTGGACTCGATAGAGGAATACAAATAAAAATGGTTGAGAATGCTGTGGCTAAGGATAAGGTTAAGGGAAATTTTTAAGTCCAAAAATTTCAAAAAAAAATTTTTAAGGGAGATAATGAAGACGGAACTTCTTTGGCCAAAAGAGGTGTTTTGAATAGAAGGGTACTTGATTTACAAAAAATATTTAATACTGGAGTAATGCATTCAAAAGTTATTGTTGCCGATAATAAACATTTTTATTTGGGATCTGCTAATTTGGATTGGCGTTCTCTGACACAAGTAATTAATTTATGAGAGATTACACAAATGAACGCTTACATAAACAAAATTATTCCAGAAAATCCAATTAGGTATTTGTTACTTTGTGGGTACCCCGTCTCCGTAAGTCGGGGAATTTTAAACCTTTAATATTATTTTTTGAGCTTTAAAAACCCAGAATTCTTGCCTGCTAAGTAAGAAAATGGAAGAAATCTGGCTTCTTGTTCTCTAAAATTCTCAAAATTTTTGGAATCGGAATTTTAGGCGCCTAAGATGCCAAAAATTCTGTTGCTTCTTAAAAATTTCCCCGTAAATTTTTTATTAGTAAAGGGGTGGAGGGATTATAGAGAGAATATCCATGAAGTTGGAATTTGAGGAGATATATTGTAGATATCCATCTAAGTCCTTATATCGTTATATTACCCTGATATCCTTAGAAAAAAACTGCCAAATTTCAATGCTAAAAATTTTTATAAAAAATATCGTAATAATTATTAAATTTCACCTATAGAAAATGGAAATGGGGGTGCTTGTTCTGGATTGTCCCTGTCTAAGCCGAGACTTGACCAGAATTTTTGAAATTTATTGGCAAGCATCGGAAAAGAAATGTGCTAAAGGTAGTTGAATTGAAAAAAAATATTTTATGGAAATTATTTAAAGATGTCCAAAAAATGATACAACAAATGCCCTTAGCATTTTACAATTCTCAAAAGCCTTTGGCTATTTTTGATGGGGAAAATAATAAATTGGATGTTCATTTATCTGTAAGTTTTGAATCATTATTGTCGCTTAGTTTTGTGAGTAGAGTGAGCAGACTCAGGAATTCTCTCATATTACAATATCCCTTTACTGCTGAATTGGGGAAGACAGAATTTAGAAAATTTTAGATCTACCCCCACAAAGCCTGTTCCAGAAATTGAATGAGTTTCTGTAATGTGACGAGATAGGAACATAATATGAGACTGGTGTGCTTATAGGTCTGTAAATTATTATGCGCCACTGGACTAAATCTTGTACAGGATTTTACGAGATTCCGTCCCGAATACCTGATTATACGATTCCGCCCGTTTGCCCTTTTGAAAAAATCATGAAAATCTGCGATTTTCCTCAGTCTAGTGGGTATACCAGTAGGGTACAGCAGAGGCAAACTAATCGTGAATCCTATATCAGTTTTGTCTTTCATTTAAAGGCATCTCCACGTTCATTAAACAGTCCGAGGCGAAGTTGGGATTTGAACGATATTGTCGAAGCTATAAAAAATGCCAAAACTTTTATATTAATTCACGTCATGGATTACTTCCCAATGTTTTTATATACACAAAAAGGAAAGTATTGGCCGCCAATAGATAACGCTATAAGAGAAGCTATTCTTAGAGGCGTCAAAATTAAAATAATCTCAACAGCTTTGCATTTTCCTAGTAAAGGATTGGGATTTTTAAAATCTTTGGAAGTTTTGGGTGAAAGACAGGGAAGTGGTGCTGGTTCTGTTACTGTTGTAAGTTAATTTTTTGTATGTTAAAATTGTAAAAAACCAGTGCCATGGTATAATAATTAATACAACCAACTTTTGTTGAAAATGACAGTTTTATTTTAAAAGAATTTTATTAGATCACTCATTCTCATAAAGTCACGGTTTCAAAATTTACATAAATCAGTCAATTTTTGGCGAAAATATCAAAATTTCGGTTTAAAATTGTCAAGTTGACACAGATTTTTGCTTCCATTTCCTTACACCTTTAGCCACCATTAAAGGAAACGAAAGCTAATTTTTCTGTTAAAATCAGAATCGACATACTAAGTCAGTTCAACCATTAATTTATCAATGCATGCATTGATATTCAAAAATATTACACAGCACCTCATTTAAACCCAATGGTGTTCGAAACGCTTACGAATTAAATTAATAAAAATTACTTAAAATAATTGATATTTAGCAGATTTTTTTATAAATTTTTAAACGTTTAGCAATAATTCTCTTTTTATTTCCACAAATATCCTTCCCTGGCCGACTAACTCAAAAAAATACTTTTTCTTTCAGAAAATATTCAAAGTCCCAGCAGACTCATTTGCCTACCAGCCAGTCCTTCAAAGAGACAGAAGAACCCACAAAAAGTTTTTAATGACCGACGACACTTTAATTATTGGGACTTCGAATTGGTCCGGAGATTATTTTGAAGATTTAGGCACTGGAGTAGCCATAGTTTTGAAACAAATAGAAAAAAGAAGAAAAACTCCTCAAATATTTAAACAAATGAAGAATTTATTTGAAAGGGATTGGAATAGTAATTATGCCCATTTATTAAATTTTTATATTAAAAATTGTTTGAAAGAAAATGAAGGGAAGGAGTCGAATGAAATTTGTGAAATTGAGAAAGATCCCAGTCTATTAACTAATTTTGTTGATATTAATAGAACAACATCTACTCAATAAATGTTTTTTACCGTAGATATACTAATAGAAGCCTAGACTATATTTTTCAATAGGTTTTATCGAGAGGTAAGGTTGTCGGATCCGGATATCCGGATCCGAAAATGGCCGGATATCCGGAAATTTTCGGTTCGGATCCGAATCCGAAGATTTGCAACTATCCGACAGCCTTATTGAAAAGGCTTCAGATCTATTATATGGGATGAGCTTCAATTAGTGTATTTACAGTATTTTTTTGTTAAAATTTTTTTGCCATATTGCGCAAAATTTTGTGATAAAATATTACATGTTGCGTGAATTGCCTGAAAAAAAATTAAAAAAAATTTTTTTAATAAAAATATTCTCAACAAGAGACCGGAATTGATTTAAGGGATAGGCGTAAAGAGGTTTTTCGGGAAGAGGGGATATCGGAGAATTAATTAGTTTCTTTCAAATCCTCTTAATTTAAAAACATCTCCCCAAAAACTAACCGATACCCAAATCAACTAAGTTCAGTGATCTCCTATTAATCCACGTTATCTCAACAAATTCATCTTTATTCGTAAAGTTATCGTCATTAACATTGTTAGAATAAATTCTTACGTTTTGTCTATGCAGTTGTGCCAGAAAATCTAGCTAAATAATTAATTAATATTTTCATTACTTTATTTCGATTTCAAATGATTGAGACTGAATTTTGCTTAATATATTTTATTTCAATTTTAATTAAGTACATATATACTCAAAGTTTTGAGCGACGATTGTTCAGCTTGAAAAATCCATTCATTATTTTTGTATGTTGGAGCATTGCTTTAACAAATTCTGAGTTAGATCTTGGAAACATCGTATATCAATATTATATAGGTAGGTACATAATAAGTGTATGAGAGGATTTTAAAAGATGATGCTCCACTCTGTTGTAGTAATAAGACTTTCCGGGCAAGAAAATTTTTTAAAATTTATTAAGATAACTTGCATTTTTTAAATATAATCCCATTCTATTTTAAGTATTCCGAGGTAAAATTCTAAAAAAGATCGGAAAAATTGTTGGTCGGAAAAATTCCGAAAAATTCCGGATTCCCCCCCCCCCCGCCCCTGGCTACGGGCCTGTCAGGCAAATAGATTTTTTCGGTATCTATTACTGAAGCCGCCTCCTGCATACTTTGGAATTAAATAGATATGCTTTACATCAGATAAAAATAATAAAATTTATTTTTAATTTTATACTCAATTCATCCAAATATTTTGTGTAATTTATTTAATATTTTGGTATGCGTGTTGACCGGCTTTCAATCATTGAACTTCAAAAAATTTTTTTATTTTATTGTTTTCGTTTTTAACTACTAAATATACTTGCGACAATCAGCTAGTTTCTCACAACCTCTTGTATATTTGTTGACTTGTAGTGGTTGGGCTTTATGATTTTGTACATCACGACTTAGAGCACCATAAGATACGTATTGTTTCCTTCAAAATTAAATAAAAAATTTTGCGAGTTGGTAACGGTAGGTACTGAAACATATCGTTCTTATCAGTACCATACCGGTACCAGCACCGAGCCCTGCCAAGCACGTTATTTATTTAATCTCGGTAAAGATGCCGCAAATGAAATCAGGAAAAATGGGATCTGGACTAGACTATCAGGTACTTTATTAATATCCCGCCCCCCACCCCTATTTGAGTCTCAGATTAATTTTCATTCCTTGCTGTCAGTCATTTATTTTCCTTCTTTTTTTAATGCCAATCATTTTCTTCCCTCAAATATAGGACACCCAAAAGGGCGCGCGACCATAGAGGCGCAAAGCAATAACTGTTGGAATATTTTTGACCCATGTCATTTTTGTTATTTATCTCTTTAGCTCTATGAAAGAAATCGTTTAATGTACCGACTATTACCATAATTTTTCAACCCCCCCCCCCCTTATCCCCCCTTGCGTCTCAGACAGTGTTCATTAATTTCAGATTTGTTCGTACTCGTACTCGTATTTAGTACCCCTATTTTTTGATGGTACTCCGTACCATACGAGTACGAATTTTGGTACGAGCTTGTGAACACTGGTCTCAGATTAATTTGAAAAATCTGAGACTTTAGATGAAAAATTGGGAAGGGAGCCAAAAAAAAGGCGGAAACTGCAAAAACCAACCCAACTCCACTTCCATTATTTTGTTTGCATTCTGGATTTTCATTAAAATTAGATATTTTGTTTAAAACAAAATTGTTGTGAATATTTAAAATGATGAATAAAATATAAAAATTAAATGCCATTTTGATAAAAATAGTGGTTTTTAAAATAAGTAGGTATATTGAATAGATAAATTGAATAGAATTTGATACTTGCTGGATTTGTATCTACTGGAAATTTCAAAAAAAAAATTTTTTATCAGCAAATTAAAAATAGTTTGAAAGAGCTCATCGAGTTTGATTAAAAATAGAATAGGCCAGGCTTCGCTACTAACGAAGCTGCGGTCGTAGTTCACTTCTACATATATGTCCGGTCTTAAATGGACATAACTTTACATAAATGGAAATAAATGGATGGAAATAACTTTGTTCCTTTAGGTCAACTTTTGTAAATTTTTCGATATGTCCGGCCTCCTCCGCAACAGTATATTGGGCCATACGTAAAGGGTTACATAAATGGACATAACTTTTTTAATTTAAGTCAACTTTTGTAAATTTTATTCTTCTCGACTCAGTTCGATGTGCTCTTTCGGATGGTATATAAATTGACTACAAGAAAGGAAACTTTTTTAAAATTTTGTATAGTAAAAAACCTTTCTTTAATTTTTACAATATGAGCAAACAGTTTTTAAACGCTAGAAAAATTATATTTATTTATAAATCCACGCATTTAAATTTTTAATTAAATTCTATATTTTTGGTACTGATCTTATTTTGGTACTGATCGACTGGTAATTAGCAAACCGAACCAACACCAACCGATCCAACAGATTAAATAGGTATGTTAAATCTGTCAGCAGCTCGCTGACATCTAAAAATATAGTATATTCTTCCAAAAAGCATGAATATTGCTATATAATGTTGAGTAAAAAATAAAAACTTTTAATTAAAAAATATAATACTGTATAAATACTTTCTTATACACTTAAGATGGCATAACTTCGTCTAAAGTTGTTAAAACATAATTTTGACACCATTCGACTCAGATCGAATAGGCGTGTCAGCTTAGCACTAAATTTTTAATTTCAATTTTTTACCCCAAATTCGCTTAGTCGAATTCGGGTCAGGGGTTAGGAATAACTAAAAGTTGAACACAAATTTGGACAAAGCGACCCGATTACTGGAAAATCTTACTCAAAAATACATATTAGATAATTACTATTAAATGGGAATATTAAACTAGGTAATGAATAAAACCAATAGATGTGATTTGACTGATTTGTATTACAAAGCCACTCACTTGGAGAGCCATTCTATTAAAATAACAGTATATGAATTTGCAGTGATTTAGCATTTCGTAAATTTGCCAGCATATAATGCCGACATGCAAAAATAAATGAACAAACTAAGTATTTTTTTCCATCCACAGATACCCATATCTAGCTACAATTTATATAATTTTTTAATTGAAATAACAAACATTAAATAGACCAACATCATAAATTGGCGATGCTAATTGGCGAATATTAAAATAAAATCCACGGCATTTTTCAAAAAATACGAAAAAAATCAAACACACACAGCCAATTCATAAGGAATTCTAAATTTTAAATCTTTGGTGTCCTGAGATCTAGGCTCCGGAATTTTGGGCTCCATGATTTTTCTGAAGTTGGGCTCCAACTTTTCGTAATTTTGGGTTCCGGTGGAAAGCTTAGCTCTATTTGTTTTACATGGCCGTAATGTTTTATGTAAAAATTGTCGTCAATAAATTTAATAAAATACACTTAAAAAAATTTTAGGCTACGGCGGAAATTTGGGTTTAAAAATCTTTTGTCTTAGAGATAGATAGAAATTTTAAAAAATTGTCAGAGCATGCTCCAACATACAAAAATACAGATCTACATATGTGAGCGAAGAATCAGGGCTGTGCTATATCATGACTTTGACCAAGCTAAGCTTAATCTAATTTCACATATATTATATTAAGTAAAATTAACTAGATATTTTACCTCTTTTTTAAATGCTTTCATTACTTTTAAAATGACTAAGAACTTTTATTATTTTTATTACCCAAGGGCTCTTTTTGACAAATCCCACTAAATCAACCACACAACCAATTTGTATTAAAAAATTTCTTTTTTACTTTTAAATCATTTATGTCAAAATTCCCGTCAATAAATTTAAAACAAAAATAAACAATTATAAGAAAAAGGTTTAGAAAACATCCAAATAAAATTTAAAAATCCTTTCTCTTAAAGAGATAGATATAGAAGAGAGATCCCAAAAGGTATTTTTACTAGCCCTTAAAGAAGTTGAATATCATCGTCGTCATCCTCTTCTTCTTCTTTCATTCCCCCATCGTCTTCTTCATCCACTTTCATTTCTCCTTCATTTTCTCCAAAACTTTTCATTGTCTCGCTTTCCTAATTAAAAAAATTTTTTACAAAGAAAAAAAAAATTAATTTAATTTCCCTACTTGTTGTTCCTCAGGCTGCTCTTCCTCAAACATTTTTCGTTGTTTACGAGGAGGTCCCTCAATTTCAAAATTATGTCCCATATTATCCTCCCCAACTTCTTCAACATCAACTTCCTCATCTTCCACTTCTTCATCTCCAACTTCAAATTCATCATCACCAATTTCCCCTCCTTCCTCATCAAAAATTTCTTGTTCCTCATCCTCAACAATTTCATCAACATCATCACAATCACCTACTACCTCTCCTTCTTCTCCCTCTCCTTTTTCTTCATAAAATCCAGCTTCTTCTTCTTGCTTATTTCCATCATACGAAACTGGAATATTCTCTCCAGAACTAAGTTCATTCAAACCATCAGTTCCTGTTTGAATAGGAAATTCTGCAGCAACAAAATCTTGTGTCTTCTCTAATAATTGTTGTTCAACTTGTTGTTGTTGTTCAACAAGAGGAGGTTTGACAGGAGGATCTGTTGAAGAAGTTGCTTCAGTAGCTGCTGCAACAGGAATGTCGTCAATGTCAATTATTCCCTCACCAATTTCACTTGCTTCTTTAAATAAAAATTTTTTGTTTGAAATTTTTATAAAATATTCAAAGAATTTCACAATTTCTTGTTCCTCTTTATCAACTATTTCATAAACATCTCTTCATAAGGTATAATCCTTACTAGATATACTACCTCAATTTAAGAAATATTTTTATGAAATTTGGTTGACACCAAGTTCTCAATTGGGGTTTTTGTACCCACGAATAGGAGAACGGACTAAACGATGCCCCTATATCTAATAAGAACCTCGTTATAGATCAAATTTTTCCGCCCTGAGGATGCTGAGATCTGATGAGGTAACGAGTGATCTGATGAGATGAGGTGTGGGGTGAGGTAAAAATGAGGTCTGAATAAACCCTCCAAACTAATAAGGTCTGACTTTATTATTTTCTTACCAAATTTACTCAATTGCTCATTTTCTTCTTTCAATTGTTTAATTTCACTTCCCAATTGTCGAATCTTCTCTTGACTGTTTTTATAAGCTTTTTCAACCATTTCAATTCGCATAACCTTCTCTGCTGCGTCTTCAATATCCCTTTGTTGATTCTCAATTTTTATTAATAATTCGTCTCTCTGAGTTTCTAATTCTTTAATTTGTTGAGTAGAAGCCTTTAAAAACATAAAAAATTTTTCAATTCTAGTCAAAAATTACCTCAATTTTCTTAGTCAATTCCTCAATTTTTGTCTGATATTCCTTCCTCTCAGCTTGTATAGCTGAAACAGCTTCGGCACTTGAAGAGCCTGCAGCGGCAGCAGCAACAGAATCTCGAGTCTTTACCAATTGGTCTTGAACAACTCTAAGTTCTTCCTAAAAATTAAAAAAATAAGATGTTGAGAGGGAGGAGAACTCTGGTAAATAACTGTGGGAATTCGACAAAATATGAAAAACTAAAATGCCCCATATCCATAAGTAGTCTAGTACATCAATCGAAAAGATATGTAATTTAATTAAATTAACGATTTTAACCAGAAAATTTCCCCAAATATAAAATTGGAAATAGCTTAGAAACCTGAAGTTTAACATTTTCTTCGGAAAGTTTAATTTTTTCTTCACGAATTTTTCTAGCAACCTGTTTGACCATAAGATGACTTTCATGTGCTGCTTTATGCGTTGCAGTAGCTTTGGTATATTCTGCTGTAAGTGTGTTATGTTCATCCCTAAAAAAATTTTTATTAATCAAGATCAAGAAATAGGATTCTTTAAAGATCGGACGGGACAGGAACCGCAGGATTAATCCCACTCGTCGCTTAAACCCGAAATTTCGGGGCGGGATCCCGTAAAATCATATACAGATCGTTCTGTAGTTATGAAGCTATTTAAGTATGACAACTGAAACCAAAGTACAAATAGGCTGTTTTAAATTTCCGCAAAATCCAAAAAACCCGTATTACAACATCACCCCTCAAAATCACCTCCCCTAACCTTTCAGAATTTTTAAAAAATTTTTTATAAACATACTTAATCTTCTTAAGTTCTTCAGTTAACCGATCACACTCTTTCCTCAAAATTCCAATGTCCTTCTCTTTTTGAGTTATTTCCAATTTTAATTTTTCATTATCACCCCTATTAAATAAATTAGTAAAAATTCATTTAAATTTTATAAAAATCATACTGAAGCGAATTAACAATTTCAGGCGAATATTTGCTAGCCATAGCCATTGCCCTATCATAACGTTCTTTTAACAATTTAATTTGTTGTGCTCTACCATTCGACAATTTTGTAATATTTTCCAATTTTGAATTTAATTCAGTTTTTTCAGCTAGCAATTTTGCTTGCTCAACTTCCAACCCTTGTGCCAGCACATTTGTTGAAGTAAAACGTTCATTTAATTCGTCAAACGATTTTTTAATTTGTTGATAACGATTTTGGACTTCTCTCAAAGAATTTAATTGAGTTAACAATTCTTCTTTTTCAACAGCAATTTTCGCGTTAATTTCAACTTCGTTGGTCAATTTAGCAATTTCTGATTCCAATTGTAAAATCTTTTGTTGATCAACGGTAGATTTGGCACGGAGTCGTTGCAATTCTAATTCAGCAGACATTCGCAATTCTGTCTCTTTTTGCTTATCTGTTCGCATATAACCTATAATTGCATTTATTCGTTCGGTATGTTGTTGAGTTGAAGCTTCGATTCCGGTAGTTGAAAGACGTCTAGAAAACGAATTTTTTAAAAAAATTCAAAAAATAAAAAAATAAAATTAATTTTTTTTTTTTTTTTTTTTTTTTTTTTGCTTCTTTCAAATAAAATTAATTTATTAATTAAAAGAAAAATAAATGGAATGAGGGAAAAGGAGATCAAAATGGGGAGAGAAGAGAGAGAAATCCTGTTAGAAAATGGGGGGGGGGGGGAATAAATGGATTTTAAATTGATTTTCTTTTTGGAATGGAGAAAGCAAAAGTGAATATACAGCTAAAGATTTAAGAAAAGAAAGGGGGGAATATAAGAAGAAATTCGGGAATATTTAATGTTTGAAAAGTCGATGACTTTTCTGAATCGTCAATAAAACACTGTTCTCAGTTTGTAAAAATTTTTCCTTCAAATTATTTTTTTGTCAAACACAAAGGAAAAGGTTTAAAGAATTTCTGAGATCTTTGTTAGAAATTTTTACAAAATTTTAGAGACGAAAAGATTCCAAAATATGCAGTTAATGGTATGGTTGGATATCCTGATCCGCTATCCGCACTGAAAATTTCTGGATATTCGGCCTTTTTCAGATCCGGATATACTTTAGTGATGACAAGATGACTCGACTCTCCTACTGGACAATCCTCTTTGATAAATGTATTCAACAAAAGGTTCAGATCCCTGAATACGTTAAATCAGGTGACTATTAAAATTAAATTTTGGACATTCTCTTTAGGGTTGCCGCTTCGAGTGCCGTTTTCGGGGCAAATATCTTAGGCCAGACTCGATCTTCCGGTCCGAGTCGCTCCATTTTGGCAACCCTAATTCTCTTGCTTCCATTTTGAATTTTGGAGTTATAAAATATCTCCCCTACTTAACAAAAATTTTCATATTCAAGCGTCTGAATGATTTTATGAAAATTAAAGAAAGCAAAAAGAAAAAAGGAATTTTGAAAGCAAAATTGATTGTATATTTAATGGATTTGTTCACTTTTGCACCGCAAAACGGTGACGGAAAGCCCGAGAAAATAATGAAAATGAAACGCCGAATTTAACCAAAGATTTTGGAGGTCTCTTTTTAGTCAAACGATTTCTTATGGATTTACGGAAGGAATGAGAGAAATGGAGGGAATAATATTTAACGCTTTGAATATCTCCGATATTTAGCGTGGGTACAGCCCAAGTAAGCGCACGACTAAGTAGGCGCAAAGCCATAACTTTTTTCAAGATTTTTGAATCTTATCAAATTTAGTATTAAACGATTCCTCCCATCGAGCTAAAGAGACTGGTACCAAAATTGATAAGGGCAAGAAATTTTCCAGCTAGTTATGGCTTTGCGCCTACTTGGGCGTGTACCATTTAGCGTTAAAGCTTAAAATTTTGAGATTCATTTATTTATTTTTCTAAAAATTTTTTTATATTAACACCAAATACGAGCATGTAGTTAGATATTTATTTGTTAACTTTTGAATTTATGAAAAATTTTGTGATAATATTTTTATTTGATAAAATATTGTATAATAGGTAATATTTTAAGATAGATGCTACAACTTTAAAAGAGAAATACTACACTTTTAATTAATCTAAATATTTCAGTAATCTATATCGCTTAATTTAATTTTGCAAATTGTAAATCGAATAAATTGTTAAATCCAAAAGCTGTATCAGATGCTCGAACGCCTAAATATTTAATTTAAAAAATAGAAGAATCAAATAAAATTTAAATTTACGTTTAGCTGATGATTTTTTAGGCGGACATTTATTTTGGACCAAGCAATCGACAAGCGAACTTTAATTTTTAATATTTTTTATTATTAAAGTAGTATTTTAAAATGCACTTTCAAAATATTTTTGTAAATAATATAGGGTTTCCCTGGAGGGATATTTAGGGTACGGACTAGCGTACCCTTTTTTCTTTCATTAGTACCTTTCCTTATACAGAATATTCAGACTTCTTCCTCTTCAATTTTGCTCTAATTCTCTTTGGCAGGGTAGTAAAAAGGGGACCCTAGTCCTTAGTTAATCCGATATTTTGTGGAGAAATTAAACGGATATTAAGAAAAATATTTAAATCCTCCTCATATTAACAAAGTTAGTCAGGGTTTTTGGTCTTTCGTTAAGAATAAAATGTCTAAAATTTTCCAGCTTCTGTTAATTTATTTTAAAAATATTATTTTATAATTAAAAAATCTGTATATTTAAACTCTTACTCAAAGCATGAGCAGACCCCAAGTTCACAATCATTTTTCGTTAAGAACATTTCGAATACATTTTAGAACACGGTTTTTCAATCGTGTTCGGACTTTACATTGTACACTTTCCTGCAGCTACTAGTGATTTTAGACATGTAGGAAATTCAGTTTGAAAACATCTGAAATTTATTGAATAATTAAATTATTAATTTCGACAAAATAATTTCATATGTCTCGCCGAGAGTCAAACATTTATACTTCAAAATTACCGTATATGCTCTATTAATTACTCTCTATCTCGAGTAATTACCCACGCTCTATTAATTACCCGCCTTCAGCAAGAGGTTGAAACAATAATTGCCCGGGGTAATTATTAGAGCATATACGTTATCAATGTTCGAAGCTTGTCAAGAAGCTTGACCATATCCTTGATCACTTTAATAGAGATTTTGAAGAGATTTCGAATGATACAGAAATTTCAAACAACTGATGGGTTAAAAAAATTAAGAAATTTTTACCGTAACTTTTTGAATGTCTACAAACAATTATCAATTAAAAAATAATTAAAAATGATATCAAAAATACCATCCTAAAATTTAAATTAAATAACGTTCATCAAAATATTTTATTTCCAATTATTTTATTAATCTCTAAATTAATTAACAAACTTGCAGTCTTTTTCGTAATCAGCTTCCATAGTACTGTCGCATTTTGGAATTGGAGTTTTTTCGGCGTTTGTGAAGTAACAAAAATTAATTAACAAAAATGGAAATAAAACAAAAAAATTCATTTTATTTTTAATTAAAAAAATTTTTTTTATTTATTTAATGAACTCTTTAGAGTATTATTCTTCCTATGTATTTATAATGAAATAAAAAATTATTGTTTAACAATTAATCAAAATTTAAGTTATTTTTTCTATTAAATTTAAATCTCGGTTTGGATAAAAATAAAGACAGGTTTTTAAAAAACAAAAAAATTAATTAATTTAAACTTAAAATAATTGTTTTGCCGTATTTTTACTAAATTACATAATTTATTAAAATAAATTCTAATCTGACAAAAATGGAGATAAAACACTATGGGGTTTTCGAACGAGGAAGAGTTCGGGGAGCTCATATGGCCACTTAATTTTCCCAACCATTTTTTAAGGAGCAAGATGTTATAAAATGTAAATGCATGGATATTTCAATGTATAAAGAGTTATTGACTGATTTCTTAACCTAAATACCGTATTTACTCGATTAATTCCCCACCCTCAAATAATTTTCCCCTCTCGATTAATTCCCCATACTAGAGTTGGGTTGAAACAATAATTCCACACTCCCTAAATATCAAATTTCAAAACTTGAATAATTCCCTACCCTCTTTTAATTCCCCATGCCACGGATGGGCTGAAAAAATAATTCCTCGGGGGAATTAATCGAGTAAATACGGTAGTTATTGAAGACGCCAGAACGGGACGCCAAAACGTCATTACGGACATTCCTTATCCCGCTCAACGCAAGTTTAATGATAAAAAAACACTTGTACAAATTAGTTCCTTATCATAAAGTAGTCAATTTTAAATAATATTTAAAAATTTAAATTAAACTAAACTGGTTATTATTAACTAAACTTAATTAAACTAAACTTAATTATTTATTAAAATTAAATAATTAAGATTTAAATTTCTCAATTAATTTTTTTTGGAATTGATTTAAAATTAAATTTTTATAGAATTATTATTGCTTATTTTTTATTTCATTTTATAAAATCTTTCTTTCGATTTAACTTTTTTACGTTGTAATTTTTGAAAGCTTTTTGCTTAGAAATTTTCCAAGCACAAAGAATGTTTATATTATTGAAATTTCCAGGTCTGTAGGTGAGGATAAAAATCAGAAATACGTAAAAATGGAAAAAGATAACACAGCGAAATTGAGGGGATAAAACTAGCCTTTAGTGTGTTTACTTTGGTTTTAAAATATTAAAATTCTTCTTTAATAACTATTCAAGAACCTCCCCTACTTCCTCGTTCCAGAAAGACCATAGTGTTACATATATCTATATTTTGCTAGATTAGAAATTTAAAAAATTAATTTAGTACATTTTAAGTTACTAAAATTAATGAATTAATTTTTTTTACTTTTGAAAACCTGTCTTTATTTTTATCCAAACCGAGACTTAAATTTAATTTTAAAAAATAATTAAAATTTTGATTAATTGGTAAACAATAATTTTTTTATTTTAGTACATAAGTATAAATAGGAAGAATAATACTCTAAAGAGTTCATTAAATAAATAAAAAAAATTTTTTTAATTAAAAATAAAATGAATTTTTTTGTTTTATTTCCATTTTTGTTAATTAACTTTTGTTATTTCACAAACGGCGAAAAAGTTCCAATTCCAAAATGTGACAGTACTATGGAAGCTGATTATGATAAAGACTGCAAGTTTGTTAATTAATTTAGAGGCAAATAAAATTTTGATGGTAATATTGTTATGTTAATTAATAATATTGTGATGGCCGTTATTTTGTTTAAATTTTAGAATTGTATTTTTGATATCATTTTTGATTATCTTTAATTGATAATCGTTTGTAGGCATTCAAAAAGCTGTAGTCAAAAAGTTGTAATTTTTCGAACCCATCGGGATTCGACATTTCTATACCATTCGAAATTTTCAAAACCTCTATCAAAGTGACTTTATGACTTAATACAAAATTATTGAATCCGGGGCCGGTTGGATATAGCTCGTCAAAGGGCTTCTAACATTCCTTAGAGTCCCGGATTTGATAATTTGAACGAAGTTATAGCTCGTCATTTTAGCTCGTTAGCCTATTTTATAGACAAGAATTTATTTTGTAAGAATTAATGATTGAATTATTCAATAAATTTTAGATGTTTATCAACTGATTTTCCTACATGTCTAAAAGCATTAGTAGCTGCAGGAACGTGTACAAAAGAAAATTACCCAACAAATCCTATTGAAAGACCGTGTTCCAAAATGTATTCTAAATGTTCTTCAGCGAAAAATGATTGTGAAGCTGGTATCTGCTCGTGCTTTGAGTAAAAGTTTAAATATACAGATTATTTTTTTAATCATAAAATAATATGTTCTAATAAATTAAGATGTTTTATTCTTAACGAAAAACCAAAAAGATAATAACGGACCGTCCTGGCTAGATTTTTTAATATGAGAAAGATTTAAATATTTTTCTTAATATCCGTTTAATTTCTCCATGAAATATCGGATCACTCCGGGATTAAGGTCCCCATTTTTCCTTCCCCAAATTTTTCTTTTATATGAATTTTCCACAGGGAAGTAAAACGAAATTGAGAAGGAAGAAAGTCTGATCATTATTTCCATATAAGGTAAGGTACTAGGGAAAGAAAAAAGGGTACCCTAGTCCGTACCCTAAATATCCCTCCAGGGAATACCCCTATTATTTTTTGAACATGCTTTAAATATCAAATTTAGAATACTTTAATAAAATAAAATATTAAAATTAAAGTTCGGTTGTTGATTGCTTGGTCCAAAATAAATGTACACCTATAAAATCATCAGCTAAACGTATATATTTTAACTTTATTTTTCAGTTTTTTAAATTAAATATTTAGGCGTCCGGGCATCTGATACAGCTTTTGGTTTTAACAATTTATTTGATGCACATTTTGAAAAATTAAACAAAGCGAAATAGATTACTGAATTAAAAATTTAGATTTATTTATAATATTAATTTGATGGTCCACGTGAAAATTTTTTTGATTATGTAAACAGAATTTTTATTGAAACGAAAAGTTTTCAAAGAAGTAAACATCTGAAACAAAAAAAAAATTAAAAAACACTCGAACATGAAAATTTCTGAGTCGGCGGCCGCCGCGAAAGCGAGCACGGCCGTCGCTAAGCACAAGGATCCCGCTGAGAAAACATTTTGAGTTTTTCTCAAAACTAAGCTTATCAAATTTGCAGCAAAATAGATTTGATACAGTTAATAGTTCTATGGGCCGAGATATAGGTCACCGAAAATCAAAAACCATAGGAGGAGTAAGCTTAATTTTGGGGTAAAGAATTATAATATGCAAATTATACCTCTTTCGAAAGAGCTCCTCGAGCTGCGTCGAAAAACATCGAAATAATTGAAATCTTATTTGATTAGACAAAGTTATGATCGTTTTTTAAAGTTCCTTACCTATGGTCTTCGTTGAGATTATTGCTGCTGCGGAGGAAGCCAGGCATGCCCACCTCATCTATGATGGGAATAGGATTAAGTTACGCGCCTAGAACCCAGCGACCGTAGACTCCTCGAGAGGCGCGTGCCGCAAAACCCCGCGCGAAGCGCGGGGTTTTGCACAAGCGCCTCGCCTACGCCCCATAGGTTTACGTTACAATTGAGAGCCTCTTTATCTCGACTCAGTATCAAGATCTCGAGCTGATTTTGGTGTCGTTCGACTCAGCTCGGTGAGCTCTTTCGAATAACATATCTTTTGTCCGATCGGTTTCTGGTAGATATGACGGAATTTTTCGCAAATGATTTGAGGGGGTCAAGGATTAGCAGAAAGACCAAGATAATAGAGGGGATTTGGAGGAAAATACGATATCTGCGGATATGGGAGTTTGATAAAGAGAACAGAATATTTGAGGGGATTTTGGGAAAACAAAAATTTTTTGATGAAAGGAGCATATTAGATGATAACCATATAACAACAGATTAGTAGTATAAGAGGGTTAACAGGTGTTTTTGCGGATTAGCGGAGAAATTTAGGATTTAGTGAGTTAAAGGGCTTTGCGCGATTTAGAGACGAGTTAGAGCCGGGAAAATGAGAGCGACAGAGAGATTCATAAAATTGAAGAAAGTGAAACCAATGGATGTGTTGGAGTAATAAAGAGATCAATATATAGGAAAGAAAAGAGTAATATCAGAGAATACGAAGTATTAATTGAGGCAGCAAGGGTTTAGAGAGGATGTGATTTAAAAAAGAAAAGTTTAACAGGGTTTGAATTTTTAATAGTAAGTTAAAGTGAGATTTGAGAGTATTGAGTGGATTAAGAGATTTGAAAGGATTCGGGGTATAAACGAGAGATAAGAAGGGTTTTAGTGAAAAGAGATAACAGGTGATAACGGAGACAAACATTCTGATCAAGTATTAAAAGCTAAAGGGGTGATTTTGTGAGGATTTTGAGAATATAGGATTTTGGGAATAAAACGAGGGATTCAGAAGATTAACATGGGGATAAGAATAGAAAAAGAGTATGCAAGAACAAAAAACATAAAAAGGGATTTAAGGGGATTAAGATGGATATATAGGGTTTATAGGTATAATCCAAGGAAAAAGGGGGATTTGAGTGATCTCCACAAGAGAGTGGAGATTTCATTGGATTAAGGGGGCAAAGAATGATAACAGGGCATAAAGAGGAAAATCGTGGGATTTAAAGAGGGATAAAAAGAATTGAAGAGGGTATTTAGGTAGGGCTATGTAATGATTAGGGTAGATATCGGTTTGTTTCTTATTTAAAGAGGGTTAAAAAGAATTGAAAAGGGTATTTTAAGTAGGTTTTTCTTTCCGATGTCATCAAAATTGAAATCAACGGGATCACCCCTAAAAATCGTCACCCAAAATATCGACACCCAAAAAGATGAATTACCCAAAATATCGTAATTCCTTAATTTCAAAAGGGTTCGCCGCTATTTGGGCCGATATTTAGGGTGTCGATATTCTGGGGCGGAGTCGAAATCAACATTTGTGAAAATCGAATGAGCACGGAAGATTGAGACCACAGGGAAAATTAAGTGAAATTGAGGAAGAAAGAAAACTGACCTTTTTGAACGAATAAAGGAAAAATAGACCGCAGAATCTGCGGACACCACAGAATCTGCGTCCGCAGAATTTCGGAGAAATAGAATTATCGCAGAATCCGAATCTATGGAGGGGAGAAATAGGCCCAAGATCCGTTAAATGGCTACAGTTCAGTCGCCAAAAATTGAGAGGTCAGTGTCAGAAAAAGGAAGTAGGTGAGAGATCAGGCCCGGAAATTGGAGAGAAATCATGAGCTTAGGTGAGAGAAAAAGCCGGCAGTTGATCAGTGTTAGTCGTCCAGTAAATATATGAATCATTTACTAAAACCGGACTAATTTTTCACAATTTTATTATTTAAAAAAGTTAGAACGAGCGTTTGTACGCCGCGAAGCGGCGAACAAACGCTCGTTACCTAATTAAAAGTTTAGTAACTCTTTTAAAGTTTTAGCATTCATCTTAAAGCATTACCTATGTATTATACATATTTTATCAAATAAAATGTTTTCGAAAATTTTTTTATAAATTCAAAAGTTAACAAATAAATGTCTACATGATCGTATTTGGTGTTATTATAGAAAAGAATTTTTAGAAAAATAAATAAACAAAATTTTCATTGAAGAAGAAAGTAAGCATCTTGGTATTTCAAAATTCTCAAAAACCTTTAGCGATAAATATCGAAAATTTATGTTAATTAATATTTTGAGAATATTGGAAGGCTAAAATGAAAGAATTCTGTGTAATGTTCATTAAAATTTGTAAAATGCCTGATCCTGTTTCCGGGTTTCAGATTTATTTTATGAGTCCTAAAGTTTTTCTATCAGGCCTTCTAGTCATATTAGATTCAATTTCGAGGCAGGGTTGTTCATGCTCAATATTTTCCCCACATTTTCTAAATGCCTAATTAATGATTTTTGATTAATGTTTTCTTATTTCAAGTTCAACTTCCTTAACTTCCGTTTTATTGTTCAACCAACCCTCTGTTAATTTAAGCCCGTGGGCTTTTTACGTTAAAATCGGTTGATTTAAGTCTCATGCGTTATTTATAAATGAGTAAAGTGCAAGTCAAATAATATATTTTGTTCAAATTTGTTCAATTGTGTTAATATTTATTTAAAAAAACATTAAAGAAATTTCACATTTTGCCATATTTGCACTTATACTTTTGTAAATTGCTTTTCAAAGGTTATGATTAGTCTGTACAATTTTGTACCTTATTTAATGTTAAGTCATCTCAGTTTCTTAACATTCTCTTTAATCTTAAATTTTTTAATGAGATTAATACAAAAATTAAATTCTTTTTGTTTCTATCAATTAAATCTACAGAATGGCTTTAACGTTCCCGTAATTTTTTTTAAATATAACATTATTCAAAATTAAGATAATGAGATTAAGCTGTAAACATGATATTATAGAGAATTAAAGTGTGAATCGCTAATGATTCTATAATTAAATTCTGTTGAGATCATCCGAGTTGATTTCTCCTTTTTGAGATAAAGAAAATAAAAATTTTGGGGATTTTCGGGGAAATTTGATATGGTATATAATGTCGCCGTTTTCGAGTCGGACCGACTGTCGAGTCATTTTTTCGGGCCTCATTTTTATCGAATCGGGCTTTTTCGGGCCAAATATCATAGGCTCGACTCGATGTTTCGGTCCGAGTCGGGCCATTTTGGCAACCCTAATGGTATACCTAAAATTACATAAATTTATGATGTAACTCGAGACACCGTTACATTATGGATGTTGGGGAAATTGGACTTTGTCTACACAATATTTTTAATTTAAAATTTTAGATGATTAAATTTATTGTCCTCTTAAATTTATTTGTTCAATTAATTATTCAATGCGATGGAAAAAAGGTTGAAGTGAAAATCAAAGATGATTGGGAAGAAAAAAGAGAATTTAATTATTTAAAAAATTTTGAACTAAAAAAGCGTTTTGTAGTTAAAACAATTGAAAAAAATGCAAACCACTTTGATATTAGCTATAATTGTAATGTAGAAAAATTTTTGCGTTTAATTGGTTTAAATCCTTGTGGAACTATTTTTAATGTCGAAATATTTGCTAAATCAGAAGTTGATCCAACTTTTCAATTAAAAAGGAAAGTAGTGATTGAAATAACCAATAATAAAGTTATTCAAGGAATTTTGCCTCAATTTGGAAAGAGGGTATATTATATTTTGATTAGGGTTGCCATTTTCAAGTCGGGCTTGTTTTTGTCGAAAATAAATTTTAGGGGATTAGGGGCCAACTAGACCAACAACAACTAACAACTACCAACCAACCCAACTCGATCTTTGGTACTTTATGGATATGTCACCCCCCTCCTATTTTGAGTCTCAGAGTTTTCCTTAAACGTAGAAAATGGTCAGAGATTATTTTCTTCTCCATGTCAATCATTTTTTTCTTCTTCAAGTATTTTGCTTGTTTATTTTGCCTTTTCACATATTTTGTACTTAAATTTCACTCAATTCTTTTCTACATTTACCACATTTCACTTATTTTGCTTGAACAAAGGAAAATGATTGACATGGAGAAGAAAATAATCTCTGACCATTTTCTACGTTTAAGAAAAACTCTGAGACTCAAAATAGGAGGGGGGGGTGACATATCCATAAAGTACCCGATCTTTCCCAAATTTTGATTATCCGTTATTCTGTCAAATGTCGGACGACTTAGTTTCTCGATATCGTTTAATTAGACTAGGACATGGATAAGGATACAGATATTGTAGAAATGCCTGCGGATATCCGTCTGTGCCCGACTGTATCCGCCGTAAATATTCTGATACGGATACCAAAATCAGTATCCGTGTCCTAGTCTGGTTTAAATAATACGTACCTAAATTAATTGTTTTTAATTAAGGTACTCCGTTATAATGATTTTATTAAGCAAAATAATGATTATTATGAAGCTTCAATATTAAATGAGAGTTTTGAGAATAAAAAAGAATTATTAAAAGAAAATATAGAAACTTACAAAAACAACCATTTATCAAGTTATTGGACGGAAATTAATTTAATTGGATATAAAATTGAATTGTTAGAAAAACAAAAAGTTGAATATTTGAATGAATTAAAAAGCAGAATTATTTACATTGGCAATAAAATAAGTTAATAAATTTTTAAAATGTTTATTTTTTAATTTATTAATTTTATATAGCTGAACTTAATAAAAGAAATAATCGACATTGTTTCAGTTGTGGAGTTAAACAAACCGAATGTTGGTATACTTTCCTAAAAGAACATAGCTTTTGCAAGCTATGTGGCGAATATAAACTAAAATTGGGAAGGCTTAGATCAAATAAATTGTCGTTTAGAACGGAAAAGGTTACAATTATACATATTTGGGACGAATTTTAAAAAGTCTTATTTGAAAACTCATTGAATAAATATATCGCCGTGCTATTATTTCGTTCAAAATCCGAGACGCTCTGATATGTTCAGGTTCACATCGACAAGCTGAATCGAAAGGCGTCCCGAATTTAATAACTTTGAACTAGAGACGGCTGGAGAGGTCGGTCGATATTCGATATTAAATATCTCACAAACTTGGGGACTAACTATGTATAACTTATTCAATTCTAAATACATAATATTTAAAAGTCACATGCTCCTAACTAAATATTATTTATTTTAGCGAATTACTCAAGATCGAAATTGTTTTACTTGCGGAGCAACAAAAACGTCACATTGGTACAGTCATTCAAATCCTGAACATTCTATGTGTAATGCCTGTCAAAAAAGACAACAAAGAATAAAAAAGAAACAAATAAAAATCGAAAATAAAAATTGAATAATCCACATATTTTTGAGTTATTCTTGCCCAAAAGGGCGCGCAGCCATAACGGCGAAAAGCCATAGCTTTCTGTAATATTTTTGGCTCATGTCATTTTTTGGTATCAATCTCTTTAGCTCGATGAGAGGAATCGTTTAATATTAATTTGGTAAGGTTCTAAAATCTTTAAGTAAGTTATGGCTTTGCGCCTTTTTGTCTACGCGCCCTTTTGGGTGTCCCATATTTGAAGGAAAAAATGATTGTCATTAAAAAGTGAGGAAAAATAAATGATTTAAAGAAGGAAAATTAATCTGAGAACAGAGGGTGGGATATTAATAAAGAACCCAATTTTCTTTCATGCATTCTACTTGCATTTCTATTCTTAGACCTTTTCCAAGATTTAGACTACGAAAAATTTTAGCTTCTATCAACGTTCCAAAAGGCACCGTCACATAACTAAAGAATTCCTGTATGAAATTTTAGGAAAGTTTTTTCCCGCAAAATGTTTAGGGAAGTAGATTCGACTAAAATCAACCAGACTAACAGAGTGGCAAACAAACATTCTGAGAACGTAAACAAGTTCAAATTCTACTTTTGGGTCTCCTTATAATAATTAAAAACAAATTCATTTAATTATAAAATTCCTCGACAAATAAATGTTTAGAGATATCATAACAGAATGGCTTAGCCTTCAAATCATTTCCGAAATTTGCTTCTATAGAACAGCAATTTAAAACAGCGTATAAATAAAAAGAATCGCCATCTTCTTCTTGCAATGAGACTGCCTTACCTTAATTAATTTATTAATTAAGAATAGTTATATCGTAGTTATCCCAGTAATTTGATCTCTGAGACAGGGTATAGAGACGGGGTAATTATTTGAGTTATTTTAGAAAGGCTAATTTTAATTATATTTATATATTTATAAGTATCGAGTCAGGGGCTAACAATTGCTAAAAAATTTTCCCATTTTTGCGTCTTGCGCTTATTGAGTTTGAGTTTTTGTCTTGTTTTTCGAAATTGTTTCCCGCCCCTGTTGGAAAGGTTAATTACTAGAGATAATGTTAATTATTTTTATACTGTATATTTTAAATTTCTTACCAATCTGCTTTCCATTTTGCGTAAAGAAGACATATGGTCGTTTTTCTATCATTTTTGTTGAAGGAAAAACTAATCCGAACCCAAAGATATCTCCACAATCACTTGAAAATGAGGGAATTTTATATCGAATCTCTTTAGCATTTAAAGGAGATAAATAATCTATATAACCATCTGCCAATACAATATATCCTTCTGTATTACGAAATCCAAAGCATGTATATTCAAGTATTTTTTCTGTTGTGAGTGTAATTTCATAGTAAAATAATGAAGCAAAAAAACAATTATCTTTTGGTTTATTAAATCTATTCTCGGCATCAATCCACGCAGTGTTATCATTACCTTAAATGCATATAATAAAGCTTAACTGGGCTTATTTCTCCTTCAGCTAATACAAGAGCTTTTTTGGTGAAATTAAATCAACGACAAAGGCTATTTATGCATTTACATGTGGAGGGAGAAGGGGGAGAGTCTCTTTCTGTAGATTTTTTTTGAGTGAATACTCAGTAACAGAGGTAGATTGGAATTCTGATTTCCAACGTTTCCTATATAACTATCGACTTGTCCCCATCTTTTTAACTTGTCCCCATCTAAAGTAACGAGACTTGTCCCCATCTTTTTGTCGCGCGAAAATTGGTACAATTATTTTTAAGTGTGGGCTGGATAATAAAAAATATTAATCCAGAAAGTCTTGCATGTACTTGATTCACTTTTTGTTCATGACTACATTTTATTCTTCTAAAAAACCCGTATTTATTATACCTGTCCACGGATCATAATTATAATTGTAAATAATATTCGTGTCATCAATTATCTCAATAAATCCATTTCCGTTTTTGCATAAGCGAGATGGTGTTTCTGTATTTATACAATTATCTTCACAACATTTTCTTCGATCATCAATATTCTTCCATTTATTTTTAATTTGTATATATTTCTAAATAATTTTTTTACGAATAATGCTTGACTGCTAACCGTTCTATTAGAAGCAACATAGGAAATTAAATCTTCTTGTACTTCTGTTAATTTGACAATTTTGTTATTTAAATTGTCGATTGTTTCATTGTTCTTTGATTCCTAAAAAACGATTTTCGAACAAGAATATAAAAATTTTTATGTGAAAATATTTTGAATTTTCACAATCAACCTTTAATACCTAGACGGTTACACATAGACGTCAATTAGATAGCCGAGCAATTTAGCCCCGGTCTTAATGCATATTTTTGCATATTTTGGCCCTTTCGTGCATATTTGCATATCGGTGCATATTTTAGGAAATTTTGCATATTTAGGTGCATATTTTGGACTTTTTAGTGCATATATATGCGGATATTCGGTTATTTTCATGCATATTTATCCCTCCTTATTTTTGATTTATAACGACAAAATCACCATTTTATTTTTAATTTCCAACAATTTAATAAGCCCTTCCATTTGTTTAATATTTTCATCCAATACATTCATTTTATTTAAATATTCATTTTCGTTTTGTTTAATTTTTATCTCCAATGATTGAATTAGTTGATTTGTCTAAATAAATGCTTTAGTACCAAACTGATTTTTTGATTGAAAAATTAAAGAACTTTATTTCAGACTTATCCACCGATACGGATTTGGATTGAAATAATATTAAGATGCCTGCGGATATCCGCCTGCATCCGCCGTATATATCTGGATCCCAAAATCTGTGTCCATAGACAAGTCTGCTTTGTTCATATCATATCCCCAACTCTTCCCTCCCTATTTGTATCTCAGATGATTGATTGTCAATCATGAAACATTTCAAGGTAAACGCAAGTTAAGAGGAGCAACATTAGAAAGCAGGAACATCAGAAAGCATAGGAGAAACATCAGAAGGATATGAACAAAATACCAAAATTAAAAATGCAAATTAATATGAGTATTACCTGTTTATTATCTTTTTCTAATGAAGTTATTTTCACATCCTTTTGATGAATAATTTCTTCTAGATAAGAAATTTTGTTTGTATTTTCAGATTCTAATTGTTGATATTTTTCTTTATTTTTTTGTTTTATAATTTTTATATTAGTCTCATTATCTTTCTTTAGTTGGTTAATTTCAATTTGAAATTCAAATAAATATTTATAAAGATTACTTTGTAAATCACTTATTTGCTAAATAAAAATTAAAAATGAAAATATTTTAAAACTAAAACATTTATAGTATAAATGCTAATCTTCAGAATTTTTTGTATATGTTAATCTCTCTAATGAGATTACTAGTAAAAAAATATTTTACGATTAGTGTTCGGCAAATGGATTTTTTCAATACCAATACCGAAAAGTATTGGCATTGAGCGAGTAACGAAAATTGCAAAATCTCATCAGTACCGTACCAATACCAATAGTACCGAAAAGTACCGAGTCAAAACTTTCGAAAGTACTGCGGGAGTATTGAACCGTGCCGAATACTAGTTACGATATTGTCAACTCTAGTTATACTTCACGGATGGGCTCTCATCCACATTCTTAGCTTGTTCTGCTACTTTACACCCATAATTACTGGCATTATCGTTGAAAAATTTTGTTTTGACTTTTCTAACGTTTTTCTAAGTGGTGCTAATTCCCAAATTATATTAGTGCTCTTGTAAATCCCTCCAAATATTTTACTTAATATGACATACAAGTCAAAATTTGTTTTTTCCTACAAGGGAAATTTTTAGAAAAAATTGAAGAACATTTTGCCACGAGAGGAGGTATACTCTATTTACTTACCTTTTTGATTTCACTTTCCAACAAATTTATTTTAATATCTTTTTGATAAAATATTTTTTCTAAATTTGCAGTTTTCTCTTTATTTTCATTATTTTGTTGTTCAATATTTTGAAATTTTTCTTTTTTGTCTTTGGTAAATTCATATACAACATTCTTAATTTTTTTGATTAAAATACTAATATAAAATGGATAATTAGTTATTGAGAAAATTATCTGCTATACGGTTATCTTCACAATTTTTGCTTACTTCAGATAAGGATTACAGATATCATAAAGCACATAATGGTCAGACAATTTTAATTTTTATGCACTTTGACTATTTGTAATCTTTATGAGGAAGTAAAAACAAAAGGATTTGAATAATCATTATTAATAGTGTTGGACGCTATAGGAATTCGGTCTCATATAACTATACAGGTATTAATATAAATTTTATTTTGGGATAGATCGGGGTTAGGCGCAAGAGAGATTTTGCCTTAATTAGATTATAAATAGGATTGGGGTTTAAATTATACTAATATATTTTTTCTTAAAATTTTAACATTTTATAAACTATTTTGTTAACCTCCAATTTCTCTATACGTTGTGTCAAAGATTCAATTATATTTTGCGATAAACAGCAAGAAACACAAGAATCTTTTAAACTTTCTTCTTCTTTATCTTCTGCAATTGTAGAAGAATTTGTCTCATCTTCAGTTTTATTTGAATAATAATTATTAATATTACCATAATTGCCACCCCAACAAAATCTCCAATCTCCTAATGGATTTTGTTCTTTTTTATTCATTTAAAAAATAATTTTCTGGAAATTTAGAAATAAAAAAAGATAAGAAAGAATTTACTAAAATAAAAGTAAAGCTAAATAAATGAAGCTCATAAGGGAAAATTTTCTGTTTTTAAGTTTAATATAGGAGTGGAATCTACTTACAGCAATATGACCTAGACATATTAACTAGGAAGATAAGCTTGCTTTCTCCATAATATTTGAAAAAATTATGTCAACCCAATGTAATGAGGAGGCAGAATAAGAAATGAAAGGAAAATTTTTTTAGAAATTGTAGAAAAATTAGTTAAATTTAACCATAATCTTCTAATTTGCAAAAGCAATCTCTCTCTCTCTTTCAGGTAAATGTGAAGATAATAATTAGAGATCTAAACGGATGTAACATCATTCAATTATCACTCTGTTACCCCTACACTCTGTTACCCCTACGTGCTTTTTGCAGACACTTTTTGCTGATTTTTTCCTCTTTGTCTGGACTCTGCTACGCCATTGTCAATCAATCATACAAGATAAATTTACTGTATAAGGCAAGTAGTACTAATGCCGACCATAATATATTGTTTGATTTGGAGGAATATCTGGATATTTGAAAAGATAAGGAGATATCCCAGTTAAGGATTAAGTGGATAATTTTTGGGCTCATGGTAAAGTCATTGAGAATCTCAAAAAATAGGTAGAGTGAGAATTGAGGCCAAACAAAGTGAGGCTCTTTTAGCTTATGCGTCCAATGACCTTTTATGAGTCCATATAAAATTTATGAATCTAATGAAATGTTTGAGAGTGTTACAACAATCTTGGGAGGTCGAGATCTGTTTAGAAATAATTGAAGGTTTTGCCAAATACGGGTAAGTTTTTTTACCTATGCCTCGGTGAAAATGTATGAAAAATATAAAAATTTATTTTCACAAATTCTACAAATTAACCAGAATTTTACAAAATAAGTAAAATTTTAAAAACTTTTTAACGTCAAAAATATAGCATTTAAATATTTTAAATAATTTATTTATCCGACTTTCTTTTTCTGCCTTGATGGCAAGCTTTAACATGAGAATCAAACCAAATAGCTGGGATTGGGTGATTACATTTTGTACACATTCTTGTCTCGAACTGCAGTAAAGGAACTAAAAATTCTAGTTTTTAATTGGAATTTGAATTTGGGCAAACTAGCTGGGATAACCCTAATTTTAGATACCTATAGTTTTAGATATGCTTTTATTAAAATTTATTTGCCACTGAGGAAATCGCCAATTTTAGATTCACAGCACATTTAAATATGGCTGCTATGATTTAGTTCATTCCTCCCAAATTGACTCAAAAATTTTGATGAAATATTTTTGGCGATCTTTTAAAAAAATTTACCGAAAAATTTTCCGAAAATTTTTTTAGAAAAATTTAGTAATAATTCGGTTTATTCCATCCTCTTTATCGTTTGAAAGAGCTGTTCAAGCTGATTAGAATGGCACTAAAATCAATGAACTCAGATTTAAGCCATACAGGTATGGCCGTTAATTTTAATCGCTTATAGAGACACAAAAAGTTTTAAACGAGGATTCAGAATCATAATTGAGTTCAGAATCAAGGAAATAAACGATCATAGGACATCCGACCCAGATCAAAAAGCTATTTCAAACGATAAATGATAAATTATAGAGAAAGATACAGGAAAAAAGAGGCGGAACAAACCGAAATATTACCAAAAAAATTTATAATTTATAAAAAAAAATTTTGACGAAAAAATTCCAAAATTTTGACCATAAAATCGCTTCACATTAATGCCGATTAAACTTTTTTTAAATTTAGAAAAAAGATTAAAATGAGATGAATAATAGAAATTTTAAGTAATTTTTAATTACCATTTAATTCTGAACCAAAATTAATAGCATTAAAAGTTGATGGTCGAATAGGCGGTAAGGGAATGTTTTGAGGAAGAATAGGTGGAGGCATTGGTAAGTTGAAATAAGTTGGAGGCCTTGGTGCCCGAGTTGATCCAGGAGTGCTTGAAGTCTGCCCAACAGAGAAATTCGTCTAAAAATAATATTTTAAAAATAGTAAATTCACTTTAAAAATGTAAACCCCGAAAATAAATTTTTATAAAAAATTTCCTTTTTACTCTTCAGAACAAAAAATTATAAATATTCTTGGCTTATAGGTACTAATTATCTCGATTATTTTTTAAAAAATATTTGTTAAAATATCCCGCTCAATTTTTAGATATAATGAAGTTCATCATTTTTGTATTATCTCTCAAAACATGAGATATTCTATAAATTAATTCTAAAAATCTTCGAGGAGTTAGAAGTTGTCATCTATTTTTCCTTTTATAAAATTTTTGATTTTCTTTTTAAAAATTTCAAAACTTAAAATATTATTAGTACCCCAGGTTGTGTAGAATAACGAGGTTGATAAGTCTGTTGTGGCTGTTGAGTGGGGTAGGGATTTAATTGTTGTTGTGCATAGGAAACATGAGATGAAGACGGTCGGGTTTCATCAACATAATAACTGTTAAATAAATACAATTTTATATAAAATTTTAACTAAAACACCTATAATATGGCCATGTAGTATACATATAGTGCGGCATACCTACTTGGTCGAATTGAATATATGACTGTTAGAAAAATAATGATTAAATAAAAAAAACAAATAAGAATTTTTTGCAAAATGAAACAGGTGCCTAAAATAAGGATGAGACCGTGCTAGCAAAAAAAATCGTTCGGACTGAATCTTAGTTCGAGGTGAGAAATGAATACATGAGAAATGAATACATTTTGCATAAAATTCCGTAAAATTGAAAAATTTTGCTACAGATAAAATTAGTATAAAGTCAGATGCCATAAAAATGAAATCAAATCTAAAAATCTCCAGGTGGCTTCAAATAAATAATTTCCAAAATTTTTCAAAAATTTTTTATAAAACATTCGTCTTCTTAAAATTCATATGAAAATTAATTCGATACCTGAGTAATTGGAACAGCTTCTACAGCTTGTAAAGACCCCTTATCAGAAGAATTTCCCCAACTAAAAAACAGAGCATTTCCTTGAATACTCGTTGTACACCCGTCAACAGGGCAATTGTCATTCTTAATGTTTAAACAGTCTCTATGGAACAGGTGAAGACAGGCATTGATTTGAACTGTTCGGTCATTTTCGTTTATATGTTGTTTACAAATGAAACATAACTTCATCTCGAATAATTAAAAAATTATTTAATAATTCTGAAAAAACTATCAGCATTAAATCCAATAAATCGAGGGTACTCTCTGTGTGCTTAGTGGATGTATGGTAAATAAAGACGTTTATTTTGTTTAGGGGTCGAACCCTATTATAGGGTTGAGCGGAATCGGGATCCCGGTCGGGATCGGGCGGGATTATCCCGGGTTTTTCAGATCCCAATCCCGATTTTTCTGATCCCGCTCCCGAAATATATATCCCGATCCCGGCCAATCCCGATCCCGTGTCGGGATCCGGGATCGGGATCACCATTCCTAAATCCCGATCCCGGGTTTTTCTCTAAATCCCGATACCGCTTAATTCTACCCTATTACATAATGCCTCCAACGGACCTAACATTATGTTCACTACATTATAATCTACGTAGATACTCTTACATGAATTTAAATTAAAATCACAAAAAATAATTTAAATATTTAGTAATTTAAATAAAAATATGTTTAATGATTGGATTGAAATAAAGTGAAGAAGAAAAAATGAAAGAATTGGTTGGGTGTTTGAAAATTTTATTTTTTTGCCTATAGATAACCTATATTTTGCCTTATTCAAATTATTTCAAATTTTTGAAATAATGTAATGAGCGTCTCTCATTTAAAAAGGATGTGTACTCTTTCATCTCTCTTACTTAAAATGTTAACTGCAGTCTTTTTGAATATGTTGTAACAATGCCCTCAAGTTTTTCTGCATAGTTTTTATATTTATTTTCTCAAAAAGATTATTTTAATAGAGAAAAAATTATTTTGGGGGCATGAAAATGTTCACGATGGCATCTAAACAAAAATTTTTATAATTTTTTCAAAAGGAAGTGTCGATTGATCACGTGTCGACGTCCCTCACGCATTTACTTGAATTGTACAACAGCAACATATCATTCCGCGCTCCTTACGTTCATCTTAGCAGATTTTAACACCACAACATTAAATTGGATTTTAGTGATCACTTGGTAATATTGAACTTTACAGACCCCATTTTCCTTCCTATTTATTTCCATATATCCTTTTTTCCATACCAATTACCTTTTGTATTTGGCCCTAAAATCAATCAAAAATAATTATTTTTTATTAAGTCTTTATAAAGTATTTTGGCATTTCAGCTAGAAGAAGTGCTCAGGCAGCTGAAATTGGAGACAGGAAAAAGTGGGTCTGTAAAGTTGGAAAGTACCGATTACTTTACTCTTTATGTGGACAATCACAGCAATAGCTGTGGTTTTGTTGTTGGACTTCTTTGGGATTTATTTTAGAATTTGTAAATTATTTTATCTTGAATTTCAGAAAAGAAATTTACAAAAATTTATATTCCAAAAATACTCCACAAAACAATCTTTTATAAATTGCAGAAAAAACTTGCGGACATTGTGGCTACATAACCGAAAGTAACCTAAAATTATTTTTATTTTTATCAGAGACTTTCTGACAATTCAATATCTTCCCTTAATTAAATTTACCTTTAATTTTCTAAAAAGTTTTATTAAATTTTCTCCAAAATAAGCATATAATATTGTAGAACAAGACATTAATTTTATAAAATATTCTTTCAATTCTAATATCATTGCTGTATTTTCAGTATAAATAATATTTTTTGAATCATGTCTGGTATTGACAGACATTAGAATAGATACGGAAACTCGGTCATTACTTTCTTTTAATATTTATATCTTTTTCTGTCACAGTCAGTATACACTTGGCCTATGAAAGTTGAATCTTGATTTTTCATCAAAACTTAAGGGTTGATGGTTTTTCATCAAACCTTCATCAAACCAAGATCGAAAGTTAATGATTCGGTTTCAGTTGCTAAAGACTTGGCTTTCCGAAGTTCTCAAATATTGAAAATGAGGAGTTTTGACAGAGAGTTAACCGAACCGAACTCTTTTCTGTTAACTGAAAATTTCAGTTCGGGTTCGATAAACCCGAACTACATGTCGTAGATAATCTTGAGTGTCGTTTAGGAATGAGTATCAATTCGTAAAAATTTCGCTCCGGCGGTAAAAAAAGGATGAATTCTGGCTTCTGGGAATCTTGAAAATTCAAAAAATTTCGCCTGCGGCGCTAAAATGAGATGAACAGTGGTTTTCAAGTCTTTATACTCTAAAATTTTTGGCGTTTGGCGTTTTGGCGTGTTTTTAAATTTTAAAAAATTGGCGTTTGGCGCGCCACGCGAAAATTTTGGCGCACAGCCCTGATGAGTATCTCTCTCACTGCAGGAACGTATGCGAGTTATAACTAGGGATCGGATTTGTATTGAAATATATTTTTTTTTCCTAAATATATTATGTCAAGAGAAGCTCAAATATGCCATTAGTTTTTCGATATTATGATTTTGAACAAAGATACATTTCAATATATTTCAATATTTTGCCAATTTTCCAGTTATTTCCATATTTGACACATTTTTCAAATTATTTCATTATTTTTGCATTTTTTTACCAAAATTTAGGGATTTTTCATAAATTTTAGAAAAAAAGTGACGAAATCTAGCTTATTGACAAGCAAAATTGACAAAATTTTCGCCATCGGCGCTAAAAAGGGGATATTATGGCCTATTATTCGCTGCCGTCCACTAATTATTTCCCTGAAATTTCCCTTAATTTCACTGAAATTTCCCTAATTATTTCCCTTAATTGTCATTAATAAAATGAAAAAATGTTTTCACATTTTTTACGCTTATAATAATTTTGGGACGCATATATCCCTTCTCTAGAAATGGGATATCTCTAGAATTGCGCCCAAAATTTCCCAATTAACAGATAACTCAAAATGTGTAACTGAACAAAAATTCCCATAAAGCCCATCCCAAAATATTCCGCCATCAAAATGTCCCACTGGACATAACCCCCAAAATGGCACATTGAGCAAACCCCACAAAATTTCGCATCCTCATTTCGTCAAACTTAGGATGTCCAAGAGATTAAAAATAGCTAATACGTCGAACGATAAGTCTAGATTGCAATTTTAACAACGTGACTAACTTTTTTTGTTAAATTTCAACTTTTTTTGGGTTTTGGCTAGTGAATATACGAAAATTTATTTCAATATTTCACTAATTTTTGGCATTTTTTGTCAATATTTTGCCATTTTATTTCAATATTTTATGGCCATATTTTACGATTTTATTTCAATATAAATCCGATCCCTAGTTATAACTAGATATCGAACTATACCTAGTTACCGAAAAAGCTCGGAATGTGTAGGTTAAGATATATTTGGACTATCAATCGAAAAAATGTACATATAATATGGAATAAGGATATTGAAATAGTGATTGAAGTATGAAAAAAGTATGAAAAAAACGCCAAAATTTGGAAAAATTTCGAAGACATATTAATCAGAATTGTAAAAAATTGGTAAATATGGAAAACATGGACAGAATGCTAAAATATACCTGGTTTTTTGTACATTTCAAAACACAGCAAGGCCAGGAAGGAAATATGGAAATCCATATAAATCTGATCTCTAGTTTATGAGATTGATATCATTTGAGTCAACGATCCCGAATCTCTACTACATAATAACCCAAATTATCAAAAAATATTTTCCGTATCTATTCTTTTGCCTTTTATTAGCCGTATGAATTATATCAAAAAGCAGTTCAAGAGGTAGAAGCAATCTACTTTTATTTTTGTTGTTTTTGCTGTGACTTTTTGTATTTTCCATCATTTCTTTTTAAATTTTTTAGTAAAAATGTTTTAAATCCATTAAAATTTTACCTATTTTTTTGTTTTTGATTATTAAATATTTAATTAAAAGTATTGGATGGATACATATTTAAATAGTAAAATGTACTCCCATACAAGCCATAAATTAATTAAGTTTAGCTTGGAAGTCGTCTGGGGAAGTTGAATGACCTGTAGATGACCAACATGTTTATAAGGAGGTAATATTTTAGTTCCTCCTATTTGTCAATAAATAGCCTCAGGCAATTAAAAAGTTTAATTTTTGACCCCATCACAGAGTGAGGGGTAAAACGAGGAATTCCAAAATACGGAACAGACAGAACACGGAACGACAAAACGTGGTCTTACCAAAACACGGAACGACCAAAACACGGTCCAGGATAAAAAATTATTTCTCTTGACCGTGTTTTGGTCGTTTCGCCTTTTGACCGTTCCGTGTTTTGTAATTCCTCGTTTTGTCGTTCCGTGTTCTGTCGTTCCGTGTTTTCTCCTTTCCGCGTTTTAGCCCGACACGATCATGAACATTTCCATCATGCCAAAAATGATTCTAAAAAATACACAAGCCTCTTAATAAATTTGATACAAAATTTTTTTGATTTAAATTGCAAATAATTATTCTAACTCAAATTGTAAAAATAATTATTTAAAAAACGTCTTATCAAATTATTTTTACTAAAATTTAAAAAAAAAATTTTTGACGTCAATTCAAAATTATTATTAGCTTACTGATAATTATTTTCAATCATCTTATTTTATAAATTTATTAATAATCTTTTAAACATTCTTTGTGTACTTTTCCAATTTTTTAAAGATTATTTAACAACAAAAATTTTTGTTGTTGTTGAGTTTATCAAAAATAAACAACAACACTCTTCTTCCTTTCTTTTTAATGATAACATCTGTTTACTTTTTTTTTAATATTTATTTTTAAATTTGGACTCATGGTTTCATGCGCAAATTTTTGTTACTTATTTAAAAATTAATTTTCACTTCAATCTTTTCAAAAATTTTAAAGGATTTTTAATTAAAATGTTATTAGAGGATTTCCTAAAACCGACAATATTAGATGAAATTTTATAGTAAAATGTACTTAATATAATTTATTTAAATTATATTAAAGTAAATGTTTATTTTCGATCATAGCTGTGCCGTTTGTTATAAAAGTCATCTTCATATTTTTGAATGTCAGTGAATTCAACTGACAAATTGTCGTTCTGAATCTTTATTGTAATTGTTTCTTAGGCGTAATGTCTTCGCGCCCTACTAACCCCGTTAAATTTTTATCTTTATTTTTTAAATAAATAAAATTATCTTTTTTTTCAAAAATAGACAACAATAGTGTACCTTTATAAATGTGCCACGAATTTCGGACCCTTTTTCATTTCACCGTTCTTCCATTGACGTCAATGGAGTGATAAGTAAATGTTTTATATTTTTCTAAAATTGTTTTAAAACATTTGATAATTGACGTTAATTGAGCCAAAAATTTACAAAAAAGAACAAGAATTTTGAAATGAGAAGGGGGCATAAGATAATTATCACGTTTAAAGATCATTTAACTAGATTTTTGTGTATAAAAATATGGTCCGAGAAATATTAATTTCATTAATTTTTATCTTATCACTTTATAAATGAGCTGAATTTTTATTAAATTTGTTAATAAGTCCCAAGTAAATAAGTAGAATTACAGGGGAGATAAGAGAGATACAATCAAATCACGATATAAGAGACCTTTAAGGGTAGATAAAGTATCCTTCAATTTCAAACAAAGACGGTCAAGCATAACAAGATTTTATAAGAAGAGTACCACGGTTTGAGACACTCTTTCTGAAGGGAGGGCTCAATTAGACGGAGTGTTACGCTTAAAGTTTGGATCATTTAAAATCTCAAGTAAACAAGCAGAATAACTAGTGAAGAGCATAGCTTATACGCTCTTACCAAAATTCGTACTTTGGAAGTAGGGGTGGTACGAAGCCAAAATTAGGGGTGGTAGACATAGGAGTACGAGTACGCGGCCTAAATTGAAATTTATAAGCCCTGGTGAAGAGAGTCTTTTTCTTATGAATAATTAATGAAGCTTCATAATTAAGATATTCTAATTTTAAAATTCAATAAAAAATATTTTCTCGAAATTTTATTCTAAAAATAATGGAGAAGGAAAAAAGCAACGACCAAAAACATCAAAATTCAGAAAACTTGTCAGAATCAAAAAACAACTGTCAAGTCTCTACCAGTTTTGCATTCCAACACCAATTTAGGAGAAACTCGATTCAAAATCAAACAAATTCTGAAAGGAGAGAAGGGTCTGTTACAGACAGTTCTTTCCTTCTTTTTGCCCAAATAATTGTTTGTGGAACACTTTTTGGTATTGCCACAATTTTATTATGGCAATTACCTTTTTCTACAAGATTTAGAAATCGGTTGGAGCCTGTTGCTTCAATGCCTGTTCAACAAGATGAATTGGAATGTTCCCGGACTTGTAGGTATGTAAAATATTTAGGTACTTAACTTTTTAGTTTTTGAGGACAAATACATGGGGCACAATCTTAATTCACTCAATTAAGAGTTAATCTGAAAATAAATTTACCAATGCTATGCAATGGTATACAAAAATATTAACCTTCGGATGAAATCAGAGATGCTAAGGTTATAAATCTTAAAATTATTTCTAATGGAATAAAAATAAAAAAAATTATATTAAGTAAAATTGGTAAAAATCGTTTAGTGTTTGCTTAAATTTGAAGTTAAAATTTTCTAATTTAGGAACATTGTAAATTTCTAAAGCATAATGAACTTTTGAGACTGTGGGTTTAAGAGGGAGGTCAAGTTTTTTAAATCGTGTTGCAATACTGCGACCTTCCAACAGTTAAAGCTATAAGTGATTTTCTTTCCGCCCATTAATCGTACTAAATCCTTTATGGATCTCCCTTCTTTACAATAATCAGGCAAATCCCCATAATTTATTCAGAATTGTTTCTTTTTCTTAATTTAAATTTTAAAGAATTCAACTAGTCGAAAGTATTGCCCAAAACCTCACATTTCCTGTTGAATATTCCCAACAACCAGCATTGTCTACATTCTCTGCCTGGAATTTACTTATTAATTCAGCTAAAAATTCACTTTTAATTGCTGCATATAAATCGAGTTTGAGAGGTTTTTTGAAATAAAATTTTAATTTAAAAATAAAAAATTTAAAGGAAAACACGTTCTTGGCGAGCAGGCTTTGAACAATATTTCTTTTCAAGTAATGAAAGGGAATAATATTTTTAAATTACTGTATTCTCTCTCTCTTGGAAAGGGACACTCAAGCAGATGGGATTTTTGTTTAGAGAGATAACTGAGAATAATACTTAAATTAAAATAGGGCATGAATGATAAAAAAATTATTGAAAGCTAAAATTTTCTGTAGCAAAAATCATAAGAAACACGGACAAAAATCATAATTTGACATAGGTATCTCTCAATGAGAACCATGAATGAAAAAAATTTTAAAGAAAATTCATTGTGTATCAGGGATCGCGCCGATCCGAGACACGATTTCAGAAAATTGTGAATTTGACATTTTCGGGAATTCACAATCCACGAAAATCGCGAATTTGGTTTTTTGTCTTGCTGTGTGTCCTAATTAGAGACAGGACGTAGAGATTTATATGGAATTGAGAGGGATAACTCGATAGACGAGAACTTTTATTTCCAAAGTCACTTTCACAGTTCTCGCCCACTTTGTAAATTTGATATTTGTGAGGGTCTATTTATAAAACTCCCCCAACGAAGCTTCCTAATTTTCTTTTAAATCTCAAAATTATTCATTTTTAATTAAAGGGCGAAAAAATGTTTGATGCACTTATTGGTGCTGGACTTGATAGAGGAATACAAATAAAAATGGTTGAGAATGCTGTGGCTAAGGATAAGGTTAAGGGAAATTTTTAAGTCCAAAAATTTCAAAAAAAAATTTTTAAGGGAGATAATGAAGACGGAACTTCTTTGGCCAAAAGAGGTGTTTTGAATAGAAGGGTGCTTAATCTACAAAAAATATTTAATACTGGAGTTATGCATTCTAAAGTTATTGTTGCTGATAATAAACATTTTTATTTGGGATCTGCTAATTTGGATTGGCGTTCTCTGACACAAGTAATTAATTTATTAGAGTTTACCAAAATTCACGCTTACTAAGTAAATTATCTCATAAATTCAATTATTTGTTATTGAATTTGTTATTGGACCCCCAGTCCCCGAAAGTCAGCGAATTTTAAACCTTTAATATTATTTTTTGAGCTTTATAACCCCAGAATTTTTGCTAGCGACGCAAAAAATGGAAGGAATCTGGCTCCTTGACCTCTAACTTCTCCTAAATTTGCCCGTAAATTTTTTATTAGTGAAGGGGTGGAGGGATTATAGAGAAGATATCCATGAAGTTGGAATTTGAGGAGATATATTGGAGATATCCATCTAAATCTTTATATCGTTATATTACCCTGATATCCTTCGAAAATAATTGTCAAATTTTATGTTAAAAATTTCAATGACAAATATAGTAATAATTATTAAATTTCGTCCATAGAAAATGGAAATGGGTGTGCTTATGCAGGATTGTCCCTGTCTAAGCCGCGACTTGGCCAGAATTTTTGAAATTTATTGGCAAGCATCTGAAAAGAAATGTGCTAAAGGTAATTGAATTGAAAAAATATTTTATGAAAATTATTTAAAGAAGTCCAAAAAATGATACAACAAATGCCCCCAGCATTTTACAATTCTCAAAAGCCTTTGGCTATTTTTGATGGGGAAAATAATAAATTGGATGTGCATTTATCTGTAGGTTTTAAATTTTATTGTTGCTTAGTTTTTTGTGAGTAGAGTGAGGAGAGCTTAAAAATTCTCTCATATTACAGTATCCCTTGTTAATGAATTGGGGAAGAGTGTTTTTCATTTAATGCTTTACTTTGGAGCATTAGTGAGAATTTAGAAAATTTTAGATCTACCCGCACAAAGCCTGACGAGAAATTAATTTAAACGTGTTAAATATGTTTCTGTAATGTGCCCAGATAGGAACAGATATGAGACTGGTGTGCTTTTAACTTTGTAAATTATTTTGCGATCTTGTCCTAGACTCTACGAGATCCCGTCCCGGAATCGCGAATTTAAAATCCTGCCCGTTTGCCCTTTTGAAAAAATCTCCTTCGGTATCCCAGATTTGTGATTTTCCTGTCTAGTGGATATACCGTAGGGGTACAGCAGAGGCCAACTAATTGTGAATCCTATATTAATTTTGTTTTCATTTAAAGGCATCTCCACGTTCATTAAACAGTCCAAGGCGAAGTTGGGATTTAAACGATATTGTTGAAGCTATAAAAAATGCCAAAACTTTTATATTAATTCACGTCATGGATTACTTCCCAATGTTTTTATATACACAAAAAGGAAAGTATTGGCCACCAATAGATAACGCTATAAGAGAAGCTATCCTTAGAGGCGTCAAAATTAAAATAATTTCAACAGCTTTACATTTTCCCAGTAAAGGATTGGGATTTTTAAAATCGTTGGAAGTGTTGGGTGAAAGATATGGTGGTGGTTCTGTTACTGTTGTAAGTTAATTTTAAATCAAATTATAAAAAATTTTTAAACAAAAAATATGAAGGAAATTTTGACATTAGGTAATTGGTAGAATGGATTGAAAAATTATGGGATCTCTTCCCATACTTCAAATTCCGTCTTTTTTGGACGGCATATCCAAAAATCTACCTTTTAGTCTAAATACCGGTTTTATTTCTGGTAAATTAAAAAATCTTTTTATTGGGTTCCAATGGAACCAATGACTCTGTTTAAATAATTTATCACTTCAATTGAGTGATACTCAAAAATATTTAAAATGTGATATGTAGGGTCTTACACTTACTCGCGCTTATTAATTAATTTAATAAAAATATTAATTAAAATAATTATTATTAAGTAAATTTGTTTTTTTAATTATTTCTCTATAGTGCTTAAAATAATTCCGTATTTTGTGTTCGCCAACCTCTCACAATATCTCTCTCATTATCTCCGCAATAGAATACGTTAAAAAAATTTTTATTTCAGAAAATATTCAAAGTCCCAGCAGACTCTTTTGCCTACCAGCCAGTCCTTCAACGAGACAGAAGAACCCACAAAAAGTTTTTAATGGCCGACGACACTTTAATTATTGGAACGTCGAATTGGTCCGGAGATTATTTTGAAGATTTAGGCACTGGAGTAGCCATAGTTTTGAAGCAAACAGAAAAAAGAAGAAAAATTCCTCAAATATTTAAACAAATGAAGAATTTATTTGAAAGGGATTGGAATAGTAATTATGCCCATTTATTAAATTTTTATATTAAAAATTGTTTGGAAGAAAATGAAGGGAGGGAAGTTGAAGGAATTTGTGAAATTGAAAAAGATCCCAGTTTATTAACTAATTTTGTTGATATTAATAGAACAACATCTACTCAATGAATGATTTTTTTGTTACCGTAAATATCCTAATAGAAGCCCTAGGCTATACACTTAGTGTATTTACGGTATTTTTTTTTGTTAAAATTTTTGCCAGATTGTGCAAAGTTTTGAAATAAAATACTAAATGTTATGTGAATTGTCTGAAATAAATTTAAAAAGTTTTTTTAAATAAAGATCTTCTCAAATAGAGAAGATCTAAGAGCTAGGGAGTTTTTGTTTGATAAGACTGAATTTTGTTTAATATATTCTATTTCAATTTTAATTAAATACATATGTATATAATCAAAGGTATTGGCAACGTTTCTTGGGCATTGAAAATCCATTAATTATTTTTGAATGTTGGAGTATTGCTCTAACAAATTTTCTCTCTCCGTCAAATTATTGACAAAACATAATTTTGAAAGTTCAAAAAGCTTAGGTTTGGCAACCGATGGAGGTGTCTGACCTTAAGCTGAGAATTGAGGTTTGACATTTTCCTTTTTTTTCCCTGATCCAGAGTTAACTCATACATTCTAGTAATTTTAAAAATAAATAAATTTAATGCTTTATTAATGCTTTATGAAAAGTAAGGATTAAAATTTGAACGAAGGTTAAATAATGAGATGGAATTTAATATCAAAGGTGTGAGCGAATCAGCATCTTCAGTTGACCGGATCAGGCAAATAGATTTTATCGGTATCTATTACTGAAGCCGACTCCGCATACTTTGGAATTAAATAGATATATAGACTTTAAATCAGAGAAAAATAATAAAATTTATTTTTAATTTATACACAATTCATCCAAATATTTTGTCTTTTATTTAATATTTTGGTATGCGTGTTGACCGGCTTTCAATCATTGAACTTCAAAAAATTTTTTATTTTATTCTTTTCATTTTTAACTACCATACCTACGACAATCAGCTAGTTTCTCACAACCTCTTGTATATTTGTTGACTTGTAGTGGTTGGGCTTTATGATTTTGTACATCACGACTTAGAGCACCATAAGACACGTAATTATTCCTTTAAAAATTAAATAAAAAATTTTTGCGATTTGGTACGGTAAGTACTGAAACATATCGTTCTTATCAGTACCATACCGGTACCAGCACTGAACCCTGCCAAGCACGTTACTTATTTAATTCTCGGTAAAGATGCCGCAAATGAAATCAGTAAAAATGGGATCTGGACTAGACTATTAAATTTCAGATTTGTTTGTAAACGTACTTCGTACCAGAGGTGGATCGGAACAGTCAGAGGTGTCGGAAATCGGAAGAGCCGGAAATCGGAACTGGCTCAAAAGTCGGAAATCGGAAATCAGAATTTTTTTTCGGAAATCTGAAATTTTTTTAAAATTTCGGAAATCGGAAGGAAAAAACGTCGGAAATCGGAATTCCAATCCACCTCTTCTTCGTACCACCCCTATTTTTGCTCGTACAAGTACGAATTTTGGTACGAGCTTGTGAAAATCGGTCTCAGATTAATTTGAAAAATCTGAGACGTTAGATGAAAAAAGTGGGAAGGGAGCCAAAAAAAAAAGGCGGAAACTGCAAAAACCAACCCAACTCCACTTCGATTATTTTGTTCACATTTTGTATTTTCATTAAAATTAGATATTTCGTTTAAAACAAAATTGTTGTGAATATTTAAAATGATGAATAAAATATAAAAATTAAATGCCATTTTGATAAAAAGAGTAGTTTTTAAAATAAATATTAAATTTAATTTAATAGAATTTGGTACTTGTTGGATTTGTATCCACTGGAAATTATCAAAAAAATTTTTATCAGTAAATTAAAAATCATTTGAAAGAGCTCATCGAGTTCAATTAAATGACATCTGAACAAAGTTATTACCACTTCAACTTCGCAGATAAAACTTTCTTGATGCTCCCTAGAATAGGCCAGGCATGTTCTTCGCTACTAACGAAGTTGCGGCCGACGTTCAGATCGACATGCCCGGCCTCCGCAACAGTATATCCTTCTTTTTTCATCGTGGGCCATACGTAAAGGGTTACATAAATGGACATAACTTTGTTAATTTAACTCAACTTTTGTAAATTTTATTCTTCTCGACTTAGCGCGAAGTGCTCTTTCGGATTCAACGCGATTAATGGGAATATCAGTGGATTAAGGTGGATATCGGTGGATTTAGAAGGGGTAAAGTTATATTGTGGATGTGGGGATTCAAGGAATTTGGGGGATTATGAAGGATATATAGGGGTATATCAAGTGATTTCCCTCCTAATTTATTGGTCTCGACTCTCGGTCTCGACCCGGGACTCGGTCTCGGGGTTAATTCCCGGTCTCGACTCCCGACTCTCGGCTTTTTTAACTCCCGACCATCACTAATAAATTGACTGCAAAAAAGGAAAATTTTATGAGTAAATTTAAAATTTTATATAGTAAAAAAACTTCTTTTATTTCTTTAAATATGAACAAACAGTATTTAAATACTAGAAAAAATTATATTTACTTTATAAATCCACGCATTTAAATTTTTAATTAAATTCTATATTTTTGGTACTGATCTTATTGGATGGAAATGCTTTATTTTTAAATTCCATTAATTCGACCAAAACATTTAATACAAATTTAACAGAATCCTTTGAGTATTTTCTGATTAATCTAGATTTTAGTATGTAAAGGAAAATTGAAGGGGCTTATTTATTCTTAAAATATTGAAAATTCAATTTTTTACAGCATGTTTTTAAAGTTAGATCCGTTTCCCTACCATCCTCAGAGCTAATATTATTCAGTATTTTTCTACTTCAGAAAGACGAGGAACTTAAAATAATAATTAAATAAATTTCTTAACTTTTTTAGCATAATTTTGCACTTTATTTTTTGCAGAAACCGAGTGAAATAGGGATGGAAGAAGTTGAGACGACATTCCAAGACCGCTCTCTTATAGTTTTCATTTTTATAGCTTTAATTCTAAAAAATTTACAACTATTTCCCAAAATTTTGAAAACATAGAAATTATTAATTTAAAATTTTGAAAATAATTTACTGCCATACATCGTCCACAGATTTAATTTTGAGTAATATTCGTTATAGATAAATGCCCCTGTTGCAATAAAAATATTTTGCCAGTACAATATACTGGCATTCAAAAATAAATCGCTGCATGTGTCGACTAAGAGTTTTTTAATTCAGCACTGTCATCTTATTTAATTAATTTTTAACGAAATAAATTATATTAAGGAAATTTTGTTTATATTTTGTCAAAAATATTTTTCAAGAATAAAAAAATCTTCCTTCTCTTACAACCTTGTCTCTGACTTTATTAATTTAGTAAAATTTACCAAACCTGCACTTATTTTGCTTTCCGGGTCCGATCCGTCCAGTAAAAATTAAATATCAAAATCAATAGAAATATCACTAAAACTCCGTTTTTCAACTTGGTAATGAAAAAATCCCTTTTGATACCGGAAAACCCTCTTAATCTAAGATGATAAAAAGAAAGCGTTAGTCGATGCCCCAGTAGCTCAGTGATAGAGCTCCCGTATGTGGTGAGCGAAAGCACCTAGCAATAACTACTATGTAGGAGGTCGCAGGTTCGAATCCTGCACGGCCGCTAAACCTTTGCTAAACTCTTTCTTAAAAATCCTTATCAAGTTAGATTTAGTGCCATGCCATTTTGGCTTGATTTTTGGCTGATTTTTTACACCCCTAATGATGGGGAAAATTTGATTTGTTGATACCCTCTAAAATTTCTTCAAATTTTTAACTGCAGCGCTAATAAATGGAAGAGATAAACAGGTAGGAAGTAACTCCGGGAAATTTATTCTGTTCTTGCAAAACCGACAAAGAACGTCAAAAGCTGAACTAGCGTCAAAAGCTAGAACTAGTTAATTGGAATAATTAATATTATGTAAATCTAACTCAATGGTGTAATAAATAGAAAATAAAGTTTTCATTAGCTAAATCTTTTGTAAAATCCCCCAGTTCAACAAAAATCTACAGAAATTCCTGCGAAGTTATCGACTAATATCAATAAATCTTTCAAAGTTTAGTCACAACAAAATTCTATAATAAATTATAAACTTTACTTATAAAAATTATAAGAATATATTTATAATTTGCCAACATAATGCTGACATCCAAAAATATAGATTTAGCGACAATCGGCCAGATAATAGTATAGTAAATTTATTATAAATATACAAATTTTTAATTGGAATAATTAATATTATGTAAACAACAACCTTCTTGTAAAATTAATCATCCAAGTACATACATATGAGACTAGAGGCAAAAAAATTTTCCGGCAAAAGAAATTATTTCAAAAACGAAATTTTGGTTGTTTCGAGTCATGCTTGAATTTATAATCGAAATATTTTTCGAACAAACACATTTATGAGACAACCATCAACCGATTCAACAGATTAACACCATGTTCGTGTCCGGTAGTTTCGTCAGAGGTTAGTTTCGTCAGAGGACATTTTCGTCAGAATTAGTTTCGTCAGTGGTCCTTCTCGTCAGAGGTCAGTTTCGTCAGATGGTTGTTTCGTCAGAGAAGAGTTTCGTCAGAGGTACTTTTCGTCAGTAAGGCTCCCTATTTAAAATTCTAATTAACCTGCGGTATTATGAAATGTACTAGGTTATTTGTTTCTGGATCGATTTGGGCGAATCAGGTGTCATTAAAAAGGACTCTGAAAAACTGATTTTTGAGCTGAAAAATTCGAGTTAACAAATGATAACTCATTAAGATAAGAACGTCGAGTTGACTCCAGCTAGACGAGCTGAGCCTTCCTATGGTTTATCAGGATTCAGGAGTCTGTAACTCGGTCTCTAAATGTCGGATCAACTTCTTCCTCAACTGTTTCGACTCAGTTTTTAGAGCTCTTTCGAATGACACCAAATTTGTCCAAATCGATCCAGAAACAAATTACCTAGTACATTTCATAATACCGCAGGTTAATTAGAATTTTAAATAGGGAGCCTTACTGACGAAAAGTACCTCTGACGAAACTCTTCTCTGACGAAACAACCCTCTGACGAAAGTGTCCTCTGACGAGAGGGACCTCTGACGGAACTAATTCTGACGAAAATGTCTTCTGACGAAACTAACCTCTGACGAGACTACAGAGCACCAATATGTTAAATCTGTCAGCAACTTGCTGACATTCAAAAATACAAAAAATTCTTCCTAATATGAATATTGCCTTACAAATTGAGTAAAATATAAAAACTTTTAATTAGAAAATATAATACTGTGTAGATACTTCCTTATACACTTAAGACCGCATAACTTCGTCTAGATGTTAAGACATAATTTTGACACCATTCGACTCAGATCGAATAGGCGTGTCAGCTTAGCACTAAATTTTTAATTTCTAATTTTTACCCCAAATTCGCTTAGTCGAATTCGGGTCAGGGGTTAGGAATAACTAAAAGTTGAACACAAATTTGGACAAAGCAACCCGATTACTGGAAAATTTTACACAAAAATACTCAAAAACTCAGCCAAATCATAAGGAATTCTAAATTTTAAATCCTTGGTGTCCTGAAATCTAGGCTCCGGAATGTTGGGCTCCATGATTTTTCTGAAAGTTGGGCTCCAACTTTTCGGAATTTTGGGTTTCCGTTGGGCTCTACGTGAAAAAACGAAATATTGGGCTCTGGAATTTTGGGATCTAAGTTCCGAAATGTTGGAGCTCAACATTCCGGAGCTCAAATTTACGGGACTCAGATTCTTTATGTAAAAATTATCGTCAGTAAATTTAGATAAATTTAAAACAAAAAACACATAAGAAGAATTTTGGGCTCCGGCGGAACTTTGGTTTTAAAAATCCTGTCTTATTTGTTAGAGATAGATAGAAATTTTAAAAAATTGTCAGAGCATGCTCCAACATACAAAAATACAGATCTACATATGCGAGCGAAGAACCAGGGCTGTGCTATATCATAACTTTGACCAAGCTAAGCTTAATCTAATTTCACATATATTATATTAAGTAAAATTAACTAGATATTTTACCTCTTTTTTTAATGCTTTCATTACTTTTAAAATGACTAAGAACTTTTATTATTTTTATTACCCCAGACATTTTTTGACAAATCCCATTAAATCAAACACAAAACCAATTTGTAATAAAAAATTCCTTTTTTACTTAAAATCATTTATGTCAAAATTCCCGTCAATAAATTTAAAACAAAAAATAAACAATTATAAGAAAAAGGCTTAGAAAACATCCAAATAAAATTTAAAAATCCTTTCTCTTAGAGAGATAGATATAGAAGAGAGATCCCAAAAGGTATTTTTACTAGCCCTTAAAGAAGTTGAATATCATCGTCGTCATCCTCTTCTTCTTCTTTCATTCCTCCATCTTCTTCTTCATCCACTTTCATTTCTCCTTCATTTTCACCAAAACTTTTCATTGTCTCGCTTTCCTTTGAAAAAAAATTATTCATTAATTTTCCCTACTTGTTGTTCCTCAGGCTGTTCTTCCTCAAACATTTTTCGTTGTTTACGAGGAGGTCCCTCAATTTCGAAATTATGTCCCATATTATCCTCCCCAACTTCTTCAACATCAACTTCCTCATCTTCCACTTCTTCATCTCCAACTTCAAATTCATCATCACCAATTTCCCCTCCTTCCTCATCAAAAATTTCTTGTTCCTCATCCTCAACAATTTCATCAACATCATCACAATCACCTACTACCTCTCCTTCTTCTCCCTCTCCTTTTTCTTCATAAAATCCAGCTTCTTCTTCTTGCTTATTTCCATCATACGAAACTGGAATATTCTCTCCAGAACTAAGTTCATTCAAACCATCAGTTCCTGTTTGAATAGGAAATTCTGCAGCAACAAAATCTTGTGTCTTCTCTAATAATTGTTGTTCAACTTGTTGTTGTTGTTGTTCAACAGGAGCAGGTTTGTTATTATCTGTTGAAGAAGTTGCTGCTGCTTCAGTAGCTGCTGCAACAGGAATGTCGTCAATGTCAATTATTCCTTCACCAATTTCACTTGCCTCTTAAAAAAAATTTTTTCAATAAAATATTCAAAGAATGCCCCAACTTCACCCTCTCCATGAGATATAATCATTACTAGATATAGTTTTTATGAAAATTGGTTGACCACTGAGTAAATTTTCAATTAATTTGTACCCCCGAATTGGGGAACGGACTAAATGATGCCCCTATATTTAATAACCTCAATAAAGATCCAATTTTTCCACCCTGAGGATGTATGAGGTCTGATGAAGTGAGGTGTGAGGAAAAAATGGGGTACGAAAAACCCTCCAAACTAGTGAGGTGATTTTCTTACCAAATTTACTCAATTGCTCATTTTCTTCCTTCAATTGTTTAATTTCACTTCCCAATTGACGAATCTTCTCCTGACTGTTTTTATAAGCTTTTTCAACCATTTCAATTCGCATAACCTTTTCTGCTGCGTCTTCAATATCCCTTTGTTGATTTTCGATTTTTATTAATAATTCGTCTCTTTGAGCTTCTAATTCTTTAATTTGTTGAGTTGAAGCCTTTAAAAACACAAAAAATTTTTTTTAATTCTATTCAAAAATTACCTCAATTTTTTTAGTCAATTCCTCAATTTTTGTCTGATATTCCTTCCTCTCCGCTTGTATAGCTGAAACAGCTTCGGCATTTGAAGAGCCTGCAGCGGCAGCAGCAACAGAATCTCGAGTCTTTACCAATTGGTCTTGAACAGCTATAAGTTCTTCCTATAAATTAAAAACTAAATAAGATGTTGAGAGGGACTGGGCCATTAGGGCGCGGGGCCATTAGGGCGTGAGCTTATAAAACAGTGAGCTGCTTATCAGAAAAGAAAAAATTTTGCATTGATAACTCTCATGCCTTTATCTACATTTTCCAAAAATTTCAGAATTTTTGATCAAGAATTTCGGAAATTGTGGCCAAAAATGTTGATTTTCCGAAAAAAACCCTAATTTTCGCGGTTTTATCGACTATAACTTCAGAAATATTCGATGAAAAATTCTGAAATTTCTGGAGGAGGTAGTCAATGATGTTAAAGAAATTTGAGAAAATTTTCATAAATTTCGGTTTCGCCTAAGTGTCAGTTTCACCTAATGGCCCCGCGCCCTTATGACCCCAACCCTGCTGATGTGAGAGGGAGAACTCTGGTAAATAACTGTGGGAATTCGACAAAATATGAAAAACTAATGACAGAATATCCATAACTAGTTTAGGTAGTAGAATGAAAATTTTCATCGATCGAAAAAAGCCCAGAAAATTCCCACTATTTGGAAATAGATTAAAACTAAAACCTGAAGTTTAACATTTTCTTCGGAAAGCTTAATTTTTTCTTCACGAATTTTTCTAGCAACCTGTTTGACCATAAGATGACTTTCATGTGCTGCTTTATGCGTTGCAGTAGCTTTGGTATATTCTGCCGTAAGTGTGTTATGTTCATCCCTGAAAAAAATTTTTATTAATCAAGATCAAGAAATGAGATTCTTTGAAGATCGGACGGGAAGGGAACCCGCAGGATTAACCCCACTCGTCGCTTAAACCCGGGATTTCGGGGCGGGATCCCGTAATATCACATACAGTGTGCCGTCCTCTAGTCACAACTTTAAATTACCGATCACTAGACTTAATAAAATGTCCACAAAACCCAAAAAGGACCCCAAATTACAACATCACCCCTCAAAATCACCTCCCCTAACCTTTCAGAATTAAAAAAATTTTTTATAAACATACTTAATCTTCTTAAGTTCTTCAGTTAACCGATCACACTCTTTCCTCAAAATTCCAATATCATTCTCTTTTTGAGTTATATCCAATTTTAATTTTTCGTTATCACCCCTATTAAATAAATTTAGTAAAAATTTTTTTAAAATAAAAAATCATACTGAAGCGAATTAACAATTTCAGGCGAATATTTGCTAGCCATAGCCATTGCCCTATCATAACGTTCTTTTAACAATTTAATTTGCTGTGCTCTACCATTCGACAATTTTGTAATATTTTCCAATTTTGAATTTAATTCAGTTTTTTCAGCTAGCAATTTTGCTTGCTCAACTTCCAACCCTTGTGCCAGCACATTTGTTGAAGTAAAACGTTCATTTAATTCGTCAAACGATTTTTTAATTTGTTGATAACGATTTTGGACTTCTCTCAAAGAATTTAATTGAGTTAACAATTCTTCTTTTTCAACAGCAATTTTCGCGTTAATTTCAACTTCGTTGGTCAATTTAGCAATTTCTGATTCCAATTGTAAAATCTTTTGTTGATCAACGGTAGATTTGGCACGGAGTCGTTGCAATTCTAATTCAGCAGACATTCGCAATTCTGTCTCTTTTTGCTTATCTGTTCGCATATAACCTATAATTGCATTTATTCGTTCGGTATGTTGTTGTGTTGAAGTTTCGATTCCGGTAGTTGAAAGACGTCTAGAAAATTTTTAAAAAATTAATCTAAAAAAATAATTAAAAAAATATACGAGATTGGTGAGAATGTCGACATTGTTGCAGAAACGTTCAAACTGGTATTTGGGGATGGGGAAGCAATAGTGTGCTGCAAACGTTCCATAAACTCAATTCGCTTTAAAAGCTCTTGGATTTCATCATAAAGAGACGCCTGCTTTTCCAAGTGTTCCTTGTCTCTTGTCATATAAGTGTTAATTTCATCTTGAAGACGAAGCTTCTCTTGTTCGAAAATATCCTAAAAAAGTCGAAAAATCTTCCAAAATTTTATAAAAACATACAATCGATTTTTGGAACTTTTCACATTTATCCCGGCAATCCTTCTCTAAAGTGGCAATCTTTTGAGTCAAAGTTTCGCTCTTCGAGATTTCCTTCGCCAAATCAGTAGTCAATCTCAAATTGTTCTCAGAGAAGTCCGTACAATTAGAATTGACCTTTAAAAAGAAAATTTAAATTTAAAAAATTTAAATCAAAACCCTTTCAAAATCGCTTTGAAGTTTTTCGTTCTCAAGGCGAAGTTGATCAATAACACGTTTATATTCGTGTGTCTCTTTGTCCTTCTCAACTATCCATTGCTCAGTTTTTGCATTTAATTCATCAAGTTTGTTGTTAGTTTCAGTCAAATTTTTCGTTTGGCTGAGTAATTCCATTTCCTTTATTGAAACAGCATTTCTTAAATCTTCGATCAGTAATTTACTAGAAAAATAGGAATTAAACTCATTAAATCATAAATTAAAAAAATATACTTTTTATTCATCTCTTCTTCCAATTGTTCACGAATTGCTTGCATACGCTGCCTTTCCACATTGCCAAACTGAATTTTAAAAAAAATATAAAAACGTATTGATTCATTCAAGAGCGTAGCCAAGGTCGCTTCAAGGGCCATAGCCCTCCCTCGTGAGATGGGAAAAATAAAAAAATTTAGGAGGAAAATGATAGAAACTAAAAAATATGTACAAAAAATGTGCGTTTTGAACGCCAAAGCAAACGCCAAAATTATGGCGCACCTCCTATTTTAGCTCCCATAAAATCGAAACCTGGATACGTTCTTTGATTCATTCATTAAAAAACCTGAATTGTTCCCTCCATATTTGTTCCCAAACGGCACATTTCTTCAAGTTGCTTATCCTTCCTTTCAATTGCCCCATTCAATTCTTCACATTTATTTTCAAATTCGGCAATCTGCTTTTCTTGGTAAGCAATTGTATTTTTCATTTTCTGAATTTCCTTCTTGCAGGCTTCGAGGTTTGTGTCTGTGGACTGAATTTGTTCCATTTCATTTTTCAATGTTTCATGTTCCTGTTTCAACTGCTCATAAATTCGTTCAATTGCGTCCAAACGGGTTTGAATTGATTTGGCATCGGCCTGAGCTTTGTCGCGCTCACTTGAAGCAACATTCAAACTGTTCTACAAAAATATAAATTAAAAAAAATATAGCTGTCCCACCCCTATTATTATCATTATTTAAGGAGATGGAGAACTGGCCAAAAAAGTTCAGTCTTAGTTTTCGTTTTGATCTCGAAAACCTTTGGCCGGCTCTCCATCCCCCTTCCACCCATTTTGTTTACACAGCCCCAATTGTGGCGTCCCACGACTAGGGCCCAACGCCGAATCGTTCATCGGGATTTTCAGAATAGCCTAAAAATTTTTCAAACCTTAAGACCATTAACAAGTTGATTGTTTTGTTCGTTCAAGCTGTCAATAAGTTGACGAAGGTTATCACGCTCCAAAAGAGCTGATTGAAGTTGGCTATCCATAGAATGTGATTTTTCTGCTTCCATTCGTTTAAGCAATAATTCCATTTCTTGAATTGAAGTTGAAACACGCTCTGTGCTATAACGGTTTTGTCTCAAAATTTCCAACTCCGCTTGCAAACGCTGATCACGACTTGTAAGCACAGCACGTTCCTCAGACAAAGAATGATTTTGTACTCTAAAAAGTTGAAAAATTTTAACAAAAGAAATTCAAAAAGAAGCCTACTCAAGTGTTGAAAGACGCTGCTGCTTTTCAAGCAATTGATTTGTAAGAGAATCATTTCGAATTTCTAACGATTCAACTTGACGTCTGGATTCAGAAAGTTGTTTATTTAAACGATTCAAGTCATGAGAATAAGAATCGATCTGTTTAGCCAACAATTGTTGATTTTTATTTTGAAATTCAAGGTCGCTTTCCAACTTCCCAATTGTTGTACGCATAGTAGAAATTTGTTCAAGTTGTTGGTCAAGGCGATCATTGAGAATCCTTAAAAATTTAATTTAGAGTTTTGATTAGAATTGTTCATTAAAGGGTATTAATCGGCAAGGGCGTAGCCAGTGGGGGTCGATTTCAAGGGGGGGGGGGGCTTAAGTCCCAAAAGCTGGCTACGCCCTTGTTAACCACGTGCTACGCCCTTGCTAATCTGTACCCTAATTTTTCTGTTCTAAGTTACAGTTAAAGACCGATTTTATTTGGGGAAGAATTTTCTAAAAATCGCTCATTTTTATGAATTTTGGTTTTAAAACCGTGTCGTGTCCAACCCTAGTCCCAAACTAATACTATTATAAAATCAAAATCCATACTTTTCATGAGATTGCCGATCTTCATTCAAAAATATATTAGTTTCTTGCAATCTTTCAGACTTTGTTTTCCACATCATAATTTCCATTTGAAGACTTTTAATTGTCGGTTGCTGGATTAAATTGGGTTGTGTAGATTCCGAAGCTGTCGATTCATTCGAACTCATTCCATTACTATTTGCATTGTTGAGTTGATCATACAATTTTTTATATTGATCTCTTTGCATAGTCAATTCTTGGACCAGAGTGCTTTGTTTGCTGAAATTTTCTTTAAGACGACTCAATTCTTCTTGCAATTGATTACGTGATTGTTTTAATAATTCAATCCTAGAGAAATACGAAAAAATGTCATTAAGCAGAATTTCAAAAGAAAACAAACTCAGTATTGTGATAATTTTCAATTGCTTTATCCTGCTCTCCACGAAGACGTTCAACCTCTTCAGCCAATTGAATATTCTTTGATTGAAGTTCGCTAATGTTAGCAAAAAGATAATCGTCATCAGCAATGTTCTCATTTAATAAAGAGTCGTTGTATGAAAGAGAACCTTTCTCAAATAGATAAAGGAAACGTTGAATCTAGAAGTTGAGAAAAAATTTTTTTTTAATTTTTCAGACAAGAAAACCTGTTTTTGTTGAATATTATGCTCTCGCTGATAACGCTCCAATTCACGCTTTGTGAAAGTAAGCTCACGAGTCAAAGAGTCAGATTTAGATTGAAGCTTTTGACATTCGCTGCTCAATAGCTGAAAAATTTTTTTATAAAAAATCTCAAAAATAATGATCGGTAAAATCGTGTTTGCGGGATAAATCGGGATTGCGGACCCAGGGGATCCTGTCCTGCGCCGACCTCGATTTACAAAATTTATCAAAAAAATAAATTCTTACGTCCTTTTGCAACTGTAAACATTCATTACGTTCAGACAATTGGTCATATGCCTTACGTTGTTCAAGGAATTTTGGTGCTCGCGAATCCAAATCCTTTAAAATAAAATTATATTTTTACTGTCCAAAAATTAAAGAAGAAAACCTGAATAAGTTCTGTCACATATTTCTCCAGACTAGAAAATTCAGCATTTTTCTTTTCCAATTCACTAACAACACGACAATGTTCAGCATAAATTCCAGTCAAAGACATGCCACTTTTTAAAAGACTACTGGCTGCAGCGGCAGCTGGGGAGATTCTAGCAATATCCTCGTCTGGACGATTAACTTAAAAAAAAATTTTTTTGTGATTAAACAAAAAGTTCAACAAACGTCTAAATCCAGCATTCAACAATTCTGTAGATTTTGTAACTTCTTCTGAAAGACGTTTCAATTCATCATCTAGAGATAATTGAGATTATAAATTAAAACTAATAAAATGTATCCAAACCTTTTTCTTTCAAAATCTTTTCATGAACTTCCTTGGCTTCTTGCAATTCCGATGACATTGCCAACAAAGCTAAAAATACAAAAAAAATTTCAATTTAGAATTTTACAAATCCTCAAGTTCACTCGATTTCGAAATTTATCCCCAAATCCCTACTTAATCATAGAAAGAGACCTATAATAAGACCAAGCCTTACCCGATGACCTTGCTGACAAACACTAGAGTTGTAGCTAACTTAATAAATAATGGTGCTACAGTTCCCATAATCTCTTTTGAATACAGGCAGATAAGAGTTTGGAGGGGAAAAGAAAAACAGTGCATAAAGTTATACCATAGGTCATCTTCTATGATCAAATTGGGAATTGCCCAACTAATTAACAAAAAAAATAAAAAAAGCTATACCTTCTTCCTTCTCCTTTACCAACTCATCAAGTCTAAATTCATTGTCTCTAGCCTCAGAAAGTTCCAAATCAGCCTTTTCCATCGAATCCTTATAAACTTTAGTAAGTCTCTGCCTTGTCCTTAATTCAGCCTCTAATTCGCTAATTTGAGTTGAATTTTCTTCCAAAACCTAAAAAATATTTTCAAAATTAAAAAAAAATTTCCAAACATTTTTCATTTTTTCTTTCAATTCGGCAAACTCAGCTTCGCGTTCTTGAAGTGCCTTAGACGTTCTCGTAGCATTCAAAGAAAGTTCGCTATTTTTCTCGTTGAGAAGAGCAATTTCCCGTTGAAGTTCCGACTTTTCCCGAATATTTTGAATTCTCAATTCGTTCACTTTCTGTTCACGATTGGAAATCTCGTCCATGTACCATTGCTTACTTGAAAGTAAAATGTGCTTCTCTTGACTCCATTGCTCTTTGTCATACTTAAAATTATACAAATTTTCGTTAATTCTTTAAAAAACAAAAATACAGCTAGAGCAGCCTTCTCGCATTGAAAGTCGTCAATTTGTGCTTGAAGTTGAATTTTGTCAGTTCTTAAAGTGTCACACAAATTGCGGAGTTGTTCAATTTCATCTATATGTGAGAGATAAAATTTAAAAAAATATTAATTGAAACAAAACCAAGATGACGCCGCTTGTCATTCGTAAACTTTGAAATCTGCATTTCAAGTTCTCCCTTCCTCTGTTCAAGTGCAAGTTTGTCATTTTGCAACTGAGTCTGGAATAAAAATCTTTATAAAAGGAAAATAAAGATTTTGAGACTAAAAAAGATTGGTAAAGCGAATTTGCGGACAAATTTTGCGGACTATGATGAAATAAGGAAGTCAGCAAAAATAGCGCTACAATCCTAAATAATGTCAAAATTCAAACCTTTTCGAATATAAGATTGTCACGACTCTGAACCACAGACTCAACAAAATTTGAACGGTCAAGCTTGTCCTTTTCTGAAAATAAAAATGAAATTATATAAGGGGTAAAGGCAAAAATTATTGTGTGAAGTTATTTAAAAATCCCTAGGTTGATCCCAAATATGAGATTGAGCCCGGAACTAAAAAGCACAAAATTTTGGGTTCTTCTTGTATTTGTTTGTAATTGAATTGATGTCTGAACCCGCAATTAAAGCAAAAATACAACACTACTTCGGATTCTTCCGGTAATCCTTAAGATCATTGGTCCCTAAAAAAATTGGGAAAAAAGTGCTGTTTTGATAATTTTGAGGTCTGCCAGTAGGTAATCGAGTGTGCTGAGTCCGAATCTGAGCTTAGAATTGGTTTATTTCAAACCCCGGACCCAAATTCGACAAAGTCGAATTTGGGGTAGAAATTCAAAATTTCAAATTTTTTGCTTAATCGGACTCGTCTCTTCGAACTGAGTCGCTGGCATCAAAATTATTACGTTTCGACAACTTTAGACGAAGTTATGGTGTCTGATTTGTATACGGAAGTCTCAGCAAGCGTGTATTTAATTAATCATGACTTCGTCGAAAGTTGTCGAAACATCATAATTTTGATACCATTCGACTCAGCTCGAATAGTTGTGCAGATTAGCCCTAAATTTTTAATTTCGAAGTGTTTACCCCGAAACCGACTTTGTCGAATTTGGGTCCGGGGTTCGAAATATACCAATTCTAAGCTCAGATTCGGACTCAGCACACTCGATTACCTAATGGCAGACCTCAAAATTATCAAAACAGCACTTTTTTACCAATTTTTTTAGGGACCAATGATCTTAAGGATTACCATTCTTCCCACATTTATGCTTAACAAAACAAACCTAAAGTGCTCGCCCTTTCTTTAAGGAGCGCATTCTGTTGCTGAACTTCTTTCAATTTTTCGCTTTTTTCGTCCAATTGTTTACAAACAGTGAAAATTTCGTGTTCTAAAAGAAAATTCTAAGAAAACATTTAAAAATCAAATTTAAACCAAGTTGTGCAATTCGCTTTTTATCATCTATAGTCTCAACATTTGGAATGCTTCCACTACCACCTGCGTTTTCTGAAGTCATCTTTTCCTATAAAACAAAGTAAAAATAATTAATTTTAATCTCAAAACACTAAAATAAATTTAAAAAAAACACAGACCCACGCTCAAACAAAGCGCTTAAATTTTCAAAAATTTTATTTTGGACATTTTTAAATTTAGATATTTTGTAATTCGACAAATTTATAGTTAAAAGGACACTTCAGCACAAGCGTTTCAGTGCTGTACATGTTTCAGTCCTGCGGTCAGACTCTAACAAAAAAAGAGACGTTTCAGTCTCTAAAATTTTTTCGTAATATTTTGAATTATTTTTATAATTTAAATTAATCCAGGGCTCTCATTCGTGCTTTATTTGAAAGTATTATACTTTGAAACCGACCTCTATACTTAAGAAATTGAATTTATACTTTATTGAAAGTATATACTTTAAAATCAACATTTTGGATTGAAAATGAAAATTAAATAAAAAATTTAAAAATATTTTTGGCAAAGTGTAAATATTTGTTTGTTTCTGTAATATTGAAATGTTATTTCGCTAAATAGTTTTCTTTTATCATTATTTATACAATAATTTTTATTTGTAATCTATTTTAGATGAGCTTAAAACGTAGTAGAAATTCATTCAATCCCGATTGGGAGAAGCAATATAATTTTGTAAAAAGAAGCAGAAAAGGTAATGGCTATTTTTTCTGCTTATTGTGTCAGAGAGATTATAACATTGAGTCAATGGGAGTTTCTGGCATTACGCAGCATCAAGACCAAAAGAAACATAAGGAAATTGAAGAGGAAAAAATGAAGAATGAGACAATGAGAAGTTTTGTAAGGAATAAGTCAGTTCTGGGCACAATAGATATGCAAGTTGCAGCAGCAGAAGGTATGTACTATATTTTATTAAATATTAGTAACTAATCTTAAATTGTAGGAACCTGGGCATATCATGTTGCGAAGCACCATCAATCATTTGCTTCAACTGACTGTGCTTCATCTCTTTTTAAAGTGCTATTTCCTGCTTCAGATGTGGCAAAAAAGTATGGTTGCGCGCAAGTTAAAACAGCAGCGATTATTAAAGGTTTAATTTATAGACATTCGAGTATTGTTTTTGTTTTAGGCGTTCTTAGCCCGTTGGTTATGGAAAATTTAAAGAACGAACTCGGAAATCAACCCTTTTCGGTGTGTATTGATGCAAGTAACCATGGTGCGAAAAAACTTGTGCCTATTGTAATTCGATATTTCAATGCTAAATCTGGACTACAGACTTCAATTGTTGCCAAAAGGGATTTCAATTATTAATTTGGAAAATAAGTAAGAATTTAGTGAGAGAACATAAATTTAAATTCATTTTTCAACAAGGGAATTAATTTATGCTGAAGTTGTCCAACTGGCGGAGCAAATTTGCCCGGAGATTTCAGAAAATGATGAACTTTTTGATGAAGTTTCACAATTAAATAAAGCTCTGACTGGCATTAATGAAGAGGATTTTTATCTCAAGACAACAGAGCAAAAATGGAGAATGATTTTTGATGTTACTGGAGCTACAAAAAAATACAAAAACTTGTACCGGATCGTCAGTGCAGCTATTTCGGTTGAATTTCCTACTATATTTCATTTATTAAATTTATTTTTCCAAGATTCCAGTTTCAAATGCATTTATAGAACGCATCTTCTCAATGGCAAGCATTCAATGGACGAAAGAAAGAAACTCGCTTGAGGTTAAGACTGTCAGGGCTTTACTTCTTGTGTCAGCGAATTTTGACATGTCATGCATCGAAATGCACAAAATGCTCAGTGGAAGCAAGAAATTATTAGAAAAGATTCATTTAGGAGGGAAATATGAAAGATTTGAGGACGAATAAATATTTTATAATTTTATTTTGATTATACTTTAAATTTGGAAATTTTCTCCCTATATACTTTTTTATCAAGATTTTGATACTTTTGAGTGGCATTTTGTCGATGAGAGCCCTGAATTAATCATTAGGAATTTAGGTGAATAAAATTTAATAATTTTCCAAATAAATATTTTAAACCAAAAGATAATGAGAAGCTTTCGAACTTTTGTGAGCATGAATACATTATATCTCATTTTTAGCTACACTTCAATTCATGATACATTTTTTTATTTTGCTGGACACTGGGTGAAGGGGCTTCCCATGTAATACTTCCTAAATAATTTACCTCTAATTATAAAATTAATTATTCAGCTTTACTTAATATGTATTAATTTATTTTTCTTTTATTTAAATTTGGCTCAGCATGTCTTACAATTAGTTGGTTTTTAGTTTAAACAATTGGTTATTTTTGTAAGTGGGTTGTTCATAACCCTCTATCCAAAAAAATAAAAAGGAAAGTTTGGAACTTCTTGAAAGTTTGCAACTGTGATGTCTAAACTAATTTAAAACCGAAAATCTGACGATGTAAATGACTGAAATTTAGTATTTTATTTGTTCGTGATAGACGTAAAAATGATAGAGAAAGTCTTAGAAAATTCTAAGTCCGACTGTATTTTGAATATTTATTAATTAATTTTATAATTCAAAAATCCCTCTTTCTAAACAAAATTCCTCCAAAAGCTTAATCCTTTCTAACCGCAGTAGTTTAGGGTTGGATTGGGCAGTTGTTCCAATTTTCTTTTTCTCTCTTTCCTTCTATTTCTCCCTTCTCTACTTCATTATCCCCTCCCAACCAGCCGTTTTACCCTTTCTCAATGTCAGTCAACTAAAGCTGGCTCTGTAAAGCCGGCTGTCTTTTTTTTTATTTTTATATCCCGCCCAATCAATTCAATTCCTCCTCTCTTGGCCGGCTGTTCTCCCCTCTTTTATTTTATTTTTTCCTTTTTATTCACTCTTTTTTTAATAATATTTTTTCCTGTCCAACATTAAAATGTCCTTTCCACGCCTCTTCCTTTTTTTTCTTCAAAAAATCTTTTTAGTCCCTCTTAATATGGCCAAATTCGGTACTTTTTTTTCATTTTTTTCAATCTTTTCTTTCACATATGTTCCCAAAATTGCTCATTTTCTAAACATATGTTTGTGATTTTTAAGAAAAAAAATTGTGAAAATTGAGAAACGGGAAGAAGAATTTGGGGAATTTTTTTAGGAGGGAGGGGGGGAGGAGAGAGGGGAAGGGAGGGGGGGGGGGGAATGAGGAAAGTTTGGGGGGGGGGGGGGGGGAGGGAGGGGGAATGTAGCAAATATTTTTTTATTCGAAGAGATTGAAGATTTAAGAACAGAATTGTGAAGACTGAGGAATAATTTAAGTGAAAAAGTTGATCGTTGGAAGATTAATGGGGCGACGTTTTTAAAAGTGAGGAGGAGGAGGAGGGGAAAGATTTTGGGATGAAATGTCACTTTTTGTCAACTAAAGAATTTTTATTTTATTTTATTAGATTTCTATTTTAAGAATTTTCAATCCTTTCTTTCCCCCAAAATTATTTTAATTTTCTAAAAAAATTTTTCTTGTCTTCCAAACTAGACAAAGAAGAATTTCCTTTATTTTTTCAACCACCCACCAAACAAATTTTATTTTCTAAATTTAAATTTTTAAATTAAATTTAAAGGCTATTTTTAATTCTTTCTAAAATTAGGAGAATAGTTTTTTTAAGAATTTATTAAAAAATTTATAAAATGACCAAAAATATAGAACAAAAAATAGTGCACGTAAATTAAATTCTAATACAATTTAACATCTGTTTTGTTATACATATTATTCGTATTTTTTAATTAATATTTAATTATAATTAATTATTAATTATTCAGCAATTATTCTTTGAGTTAAATTTCATAACTCATAAATATTCAATTTTAATTAACTACTTAATATGTATAAATTCAAATCTTCTTTTAGTTAATTAAATTAGCATTACATTATACTAAGCATTCCAGCAAATATTGTAAAACTTTTTTTGTGAGTCGGTTCTTCGTAACCGTCTAAAAATGTAGAAACTCATAAAAGAGCTTTCTTAGTTTTGTAATTTCTTGAAAATTTTGGATTTGAAATGGCTAATTTAATAATTTAATGGAAGGATGTTTAATTCAGGGCTTTGATCGAGAAAGTTTTACCTTGAAGTACAAAAAGTTTAGTTTATAAGTACATGTGGGAAAAGTAAATACACCACAAAAATACAATTTAAAAATTTCATTTGCTTATATTTCACTTCTTAATGAATTATTTCCAATATTTGCTTGTTTCCACCAAATTTCTTCCCCCTTCAAATAGAATTTTTTTGTAATTTTAGAAGGTAAAGAAGCCAGAGTTTAAGTCAGATTTAATCTTTTATCCAAAAAAGTCTATTTCTAAATACGAAGGTTTAGGGATTGTAATTAATGCATTTGCAAAATAAGTAATAATCGAAGCCTTGATTTAATCCTACTGAATCAATTTAATTTACTTAATGCTTATAAATTCAATATTACTTTTATTTAATTAGCTCACAATTACCTTATTTGTAGGGTGTACATTTATGGAAATCCATATTTTTTTCCTGAATTTCTATGACTGTGAAATGCACGAAAAACATGTTTTTGGCTTGTTTTAGGGTTTCTGGGATGGTCTGTAAATCCATAATTTCCATATTTTTCCATATTTTGCCATTATGCCCATATTTTCCATATTTGTCCATATTTAGCCTTTATATCCATATTTTATATCAATATTTCTCTTTTGTTAAATATTTTGATCCATATTTGGACATTTTTTGGTAAATTTTGGTAAAAATTGGGAAAATTTTTAAAATTTTGGGAATTTTTAGTCAAAAAATTTTTTCAAAAATTTTTTGGAAAAATTTATTTTCAAAAAAAATTTAACAAAAATTTTAAATCCATAAAATCTTTTAGAACGATCTTAAAATGCAGAGTTAAAGGCAAAATTGTTGTTTTCTACACAAAATACTGATTTCTAAAATATTTTTTCATCATATTTTGATCCATATTTCGGTATTTTATATCCATATTTAGTATTTATTTCCATATTTATATCCATATTTTAGAATTTTATATCCATATTTTATGTCCATATTTTTCAATTTTATATCCATATAAATGTACACCCTACTTATTTGTTTCATTCACATCAAAATTCTATTTTTGTGAGAGGGTTTTTCAAGACCCTCTAAAAATAAATATCAAAAATTCTCTAAATATTCTTTCCTCTCCTTTCTAAATGATCAGTTTCTTGAATTTGGAAATTTAAATAAATGTTTAATATGCATAAATTCAATTTTTTTTTGTTAATTATCTTAACCTTAATTCAGTTTTGTAAAAGTTGTTGAATTGCTACATTTTTTGAAGAGGGTATTTATTACCCCCTAAAAATTTACCTAAATCTATTTGAATTGTCACTAATTTTTTCTGAAATTTTAGATTTTTTTGAAAACTTGGAGATTGAACTGACTAAAGTTTTTTTATGAAGTTTGATGGTAGGAGTGAAAATAGGGTGTCTTATAGTGGAAAATACATATTTGGATATTCAGAATCGAAAGATCCTTAGTTTTTTGGTTTAGTTTCAGAACATCAACCCTACGTGAAAGGGATAGGATGCTCTACAACAATTTTTTCATTTTTCAAAAAAATGTCAAAATCTCAGTTATATCTTTCATTATTTTTAATCTTCTATTGTTAACAATTTTTGGCAAAAAAAACTTCCTTGTTAAAAGTTCCATCATTTACGGATTTAAACTCTTATACTTATCCTCACTTTGTTAATATTCGAATATTAGTATATATAACTTTCTATTCTCTTTCTTCTATATAACACTATATTATTGTCACGTTTTCTCCAATTTACTCTATAACTTTCTCTCTTAGTGACAGCCGTAAAACAATAACTAAAAAATGAAAGGGAGGGAGTTAAGTAGTATTAGTACAAAGACAAAATAACTGATGAATATTCTTCTCTTTTATTGATGATTTTGTTATTTTTTCCCCTGTTTCCGTTGTTGTTTTAACCCGCTCTTGAACGAGTTTTTTGCTTGTACTCATTTTTAAAGTCAACCATCCTGGCGCAGTAAGGGTAGGACGTGGGCTTATAAAATAGCTATTTTGGCAGCTAGAAAGGTGAAATTTTGCACAGATCTTCACAATTATGTTATCTACCTTTTCTGAAAATTTCATAATTTTATTCTGAAAATTTCCGAAGTTATAGGCAAAAATGCAGTTAAGTGTCAAATTTCAACATATTCTGACATTCTTTTGATCATAAATTTTGAAATACAAAGAGAAGCTAGCTAACACTTTTTAGAGAAGCTAGCTAACACTTTTGAAGAGGTCTAGACAACTTTTTAAGGTTTCAGGTCTTCATTAAGCAATTTTACATGTCTCCGACCCAATGTTCCTTACGCACTACTGTCTCTGACCCGTTCACCCTACCCTTCTCCCATTCCTTTTTTTTCTACTTTTCCCTAGAGTAACAACTACCTTTTTTCTCTTTAATTCATTTTCATTTTACCAATTCTCGACAACCGCGTGTTTCTTTTATTCAATAAATTTATTCCAATTCCTCGTATCGCTCAATTGTACTACAATTATTACTTGGTGGTTGCCCCCTTTCCCCTTCCCTTTTTCCTCTTTTTTTCAATACATTTCCGTTATTTTTCAAGAGAATATTTAACTCTTTTTCCCACATATTCCTGCACCAATTAAGTTTTTTTTCTTCAATTTATCTTGCGCAAAATAAATTTTTTTGTCTTCTAATTTAACAATTTTATAATTAAAATAGAAATAATTTTTTTTCAATTTTAAAAATTAATTTTTTTCTTTCCAAAAATAAATTAAAAATGACATTTAGCGAAGAGAAAAAACAATATTATTTCACTAAAAATTTTATTTTTCAAATCATTTTATTTTTTTAAATTTTCATCCATTTCCTTTATTAACGCCCCCATAGATTTACTCCCTATATATTTTTCTATTTAAGAAATATTTCTGCGCATTAAAATGCCATTGGCTAAATGAGAAAAATATTAATTTTAATAATTTACACATCATTTTGAATATAAGGAGCTTTTACTAAGCTGATTTATTGAAAAGAGGAAACGTTGTTTTAAGCTGGAGTGGTCAATGGAGATTGAAAATATTGTTGCTAACACGGTCTACATTAAGGCAAGAAAAATATTTTTATGATTTATTTAATCGAGTAGGTAGAAATTCGAATATCGATATAACGAAAACAAATGCATAGAAGCATACAAAACTTATTACAGAATTATACACAAAACTCGATTTTGGTTAAGATTGAAGAAAGTTAGGTATATTTAAAATAAAAAGTTGCGCGAACTTGCCGCATCCCATAAAAATACTGTACTCAAAAATAATTTGTCGGAACATTCGTCCAACATACAAAAATATTTTGAAAAATTAATTGCCGATGGATTATTTCGTAGGTCTTGTTTATATTTACCTAATTAACTTTGAGATAAATTATATTAAGCAAAATTCTTTAGTTGTTATCCTTCCATTCCATTATTTAATTATTGTTAATTAAATTCTTGCTGATTTGTCCTTCATTAATTGTCTTATCTTGTCATTCCACTTTTATAAAAGCATCCGAAATACCTGAGTACAAATTTATACAGTACTTAATATATATAAATTCAATTGTTCTTTTAATTAATTAATTAATTAATTAAGCATTGAATTTGCATACAACAGCAATTAGCCATATTATATTTTTGTGAGGGGGTTCTGAACAACCCTCTAAAAATCATTACAAAAATTCACAATTTCTTGAAAACTTTAGTTACAAATTTTCTAACCATATCTCTTGTTTCTAACTTATCCAGTTTAATGAAAGTCTTGATAAAATATTTTTTAAGGCCAGGACCGGTGGGCAAAGGAAAGGAAAAAGCAAAAAATGGCGTCATTACCTTCAATTTCCGTAAGCTTATTTAAAAGAATTCAAAAAATTAATAAATTTTCCCTTCAAGTCACTACTCTCAATGTCTTCCAATCAAAAATGACATTGACTTGAGGTAATTCTTGGGGGAAAATATTATTTTTAATTTAATTAGTTATCCCTTTATTGTTGAAAAACAACCAATTGGCCGGTTACTTTTTAAAAGATTTTGTGAACAACAAAAACAAGAAGATTTGGCTATTTGTTGGCGATTTTTAGAAAGGGTAGAAGAATATGAAACTAGTGGTAAGGGAAAAAAATTTTATTTGAATCCACTTAATATAATATATTCGATTGAAAATTTATTAATAGCTTAGCATCATAAGCTTAACTTTGAGTTAGCAGTGAAGTCAAATTTTATTTTTGGATGCCAGGATTAGTTTCTTGCAAAGTAAACATAGAATTATTTATGGTTTTAGGTTCACAAATTGTTTGGACAATAGGTGAACATCGATTTAGGTGAGTCAAAATGCCGATCATTTTACAACAAATAAAGATTGAGATTAGTAAAACAAGGCAGTTGTAGATTCATAAATAGCTTTGGGGTTCTTGAAATCCTGATATGACTTTAAATTTAAGAAAATCCGAGTTGAATATAAAATGTTTTTAAAAAGTTTTACTCAATATAATTTATTCCATTTGAAATTTATTAAATAAATGGGCATTTTTCAAATTCCAAATTAGCCAGCGAACCGTTTTTTATTTTTGTATGCCGGTACAAGATACAGGCAATGTATTAATACAGTGCTCCACATAACTATACTTCCACCCCTATTTTCGTGTTTTTTCCAATTTAGACCCAAAATTTTTTTAAATTATCGTTTAAATATTGTCCTCAGTTAATTAAAAGACTAATAAAAAATGAATTTTTAATTTTGGTTTAAAATTACTAGAGTTATAAATATTTTGTCGGAAAACACCTCCACATAACTATACTTCCACTTCCGAAAAAATTATTTCCAACATTAGGAAAAATCCATAAAATTTCCAGCAAACTTATATACTTATATTATAAAAAAATAAAAAAAAACTAGGCCCATATCTTTACCCAAATTCTAGATCCTGACACCACGAAAATCAACGTAAAACAGGGGTAAGCCTCTTTAAAAAATATTTTCGACCCCTTATGGATTACTGTAAATTTTGATTTTGGGCTCATTCGAAAGCCCTTGAAATTTGCTATAAGATAGTTTTCAATTCATAATCCAGAAAAAATTTATCTTTGAGAAATAATGAGTTTAGTTTGTAAATTGCATTTTTGTCACTTTTTGGGGGGCGTTTGAGTGATTTTTATGACATGCAAGTTTATCACATTAGGTCTTACAGGTGAATTTTTTTCGGAAAATAAAATTAATGCTCTCTTGTAGCAAATTTCAAGGGCTATCAAATAAGCCCAAAATAAAATTTTTATTTTACCAGTAAGGGGTCGAAAATATTTTTTAAAGAGGCCTACCCCTGTTTTACGTTGATTTTCGAGGTATCATGATCTCGTCTTAGGATAAAGATATTTGCCTAGTTTTTTTTTATTTTTTATAATATAAGTATATAAGTTTGCTGGAATTTTTATGCATTTTTCCTAATGTTGGAAATAATTTTTTCGGAAGTGGAAGTATAGTTATGTGGAGGTGTTTTCCGACAAAATATTTATAACTCTAGTAATTTTAAACCAAAATTAAAAATTCATTTTTTATTAGTCTTTTAATTAACTGAGGACAATATTTAAACGATAATTTAAAAAAATTTTGGGTCTAAATTGGAAAAAACACGAAAATAGGGGTGGAAGTATAGTTATGTGGAGCACTGTAGCTTCTTTTTCCTAGTATTACACAAATTTTCTATAAATTTACAGAGATTTTAGGGTAAACTAGCATCAGTTTCTTTTAAGTAGTTTCGTTGAAGGATTAGACATCTTTACATGGATTCCATTTTTCCAGACCATTTTTTAAGCAATCCAAGGAAATTTTCACAAAAATTGATTCACAAAAATCAAATTAATCAAATATGTACATTTACGACATACAAAATCATTTTTTGGGGTTTTGATCCTTTAATTTTGAATACGGTACAAGTTACTGACAATTTGAGTAATAGAAATGACACCTTTGGAGCTTTCCTCTAAAATTGTTTTAAACAAATATTTTCAAAGAAATTCTATCGATTCCGAGATGTTTTTGTAAAAAGCTAAAAGATATCTTGACAAAAATTTCATTTTTAGATCATGGGTCTTCTACATAGAGTATGACCAATTATATAAATTTACCTTATTTCGTAATTTTGAGAGTATTTAAAAAATAAAGAATTTTTTTTTCAAAAATTTTTTTTCTAGACAATGACCCAGAACAAAGGCGTAGATTAGCTGGCGCTATGGCTCGACTTTTTGATGAACAATTAGCCTTAACAGAAGGAAACCAGTCTCTACAAAATGATAAAAATCATTCAGAAATAGCTAATACAGAGAATAGTGCAAATAAAACAACTTTAGTTAATGGAGATGGACCGGTAAATAAATAAATGAATGTTTAAATCTCGATCACCCTTATTAGATACCGAGGGATTAAGTCAGTTAGGTAATATTACTGGATTTTCAGTATACCATAAATGACACTAAATCTTGCTTTCTTGTCGGAGAGTTTCTCCAACATTCAAAAATATACCGTCTTTTGCTAAGAAACCATGATTATACGTCTTTGAGCACAGTTATATTTTAATCAATTTGAAATAAATTATATTAAGCAAAATTATAAAAGTTTTTAACGCATAATTAATCCTTTTATAAATTGTTAATAAAACTTCATTAGGTCTTTTCTTCATTAATTGTTCTTACAATCGAATTAAAATTTTTTCATACGACAGGCTCGGACGTTACTTAAAATTTAAGAGAGAATTTCAATCGTAAATTCAGCTAATTTCAGGATCTTTGAATCAATTCCACGGGGATAGGAAATTCTCTAAAATTTTCCTCTCCACCTTCCGTTTAGCATTTTAACTTAAGTTTCAGCAAAAAATTTTAAAAATATTTTGAATTTCAGCCTCTATCCCCTTCTTGTTCACCCAGCTCCATTTCTGCCACCCAACAAAATAAATTGCTCAATGATAAATTCATTCAAAAATGTGTTCGGATATCGACAGATGCAGCTAATTCAACTGGTCAACCCTCAACTACTTTGTTTGCTGGACTTGCAAAGTAATTTTATAAAAGTAATATTGGGGGAAATTAGAGAACTTTATGTTAGAAAATTTATCTGATAAATTTTGGTTTTTAGTTGACCGCATGGGGTAACTATTAGCTATAATCACAGTATTTTAACATACAGCGTAAATTTCGTAGAAGATTCACTATATCTGCCAGAGCACTGCTCAAGCATACAAAAATTAATAAACACCATTCAAACATACAAAGACACTAGTGGATTTGATCTGTCTATATTTAAATTTTAATTTTAAATAAATTATATTAAGTAAAATCCCTTTAAAAAGCAAATCCTCTTTAAAGACTGCAAAAGCTCAATTTTTTATAAGTTAAGTACGGGCACAACAAATATATCTGCTTTATTATAAATCCCTATCTTAAAACAAAATCAAGAATTCAAAAGCAGAGAATTACAGTATAACTGTAGCTCTTTGCGCCCTCGGTGGAAATGAGCGTTTAAAAAGCTTCACTTTTTCTTGCATTATTTGTTAGGAAATTAGAGAAAAATTAGTGCTAAATTATTTAAAAAAATTAAAAACTAGTGCTCACTCATTTTTCCTTTTCCTTTTTAGTAAACCTCTATTAATTAAAAATTCTAATTTTCTATTAAATTTCTCAGAGAAGTCAGACGTTCATTAGCGGGCGAACCTTTCAAACAATTCATGGAAACGATTTATTTTCATCGTTATTTACAATGGAAATGGCTAGAGAGGAGACCTGTAGACAAACACACTTTTAGGCTTTACCGAATACTTGGAAAGGGGGGATTTGGTGAAGTTTGTGCTTGTCAGGTAAGGAGAAGATTGGAGAAAAATATTTCTTGAAATTTCTAAAATCCCTCTAAAATTTTTGAAAAATCTTCACTCCCTTCCCCAAAAAATTAAAAAAAATCCTCCAGAAATTTCAAAAAAAACTTTTTACAGGTCAGAGCCTCAGGCAAGATGTACGCCTTGAAAAAATTGGAAAAGAAGCGGGTAAAAAAGAGACATGCAGAATCTTTAACTTTAAACGAAAAACAAATACTTCAACGAATAAATTCACCTTTTGTCGTTAGTTTAGCTTATGCTTATGAAACAAAGGAGGCTTTGTGTTTGGTGTTGACTTTAATGAATGGAGGTAAAATATAAATAAATTTTAATTAAAATTTAAGTAAGATTCGGAGAGCTTCGATACCGTAAACTTTTAAAAATTCCATAAGTAAAAGAGACGAATCTATCTCGGAAAATAGCAAAAGATGGGATAGAACTTGATTCTGAAAGCTCTTCGATGCAAGACAAGACAATTACGTAGATCTTACTATTATATCTTAAGACAAATACCGGATAACCCCCGATAATCTCAGTATAACTAAAATTCAATAACAAAAGTCTCTTGGAAATGAATTTAAGTTTCTCTGTTACCCTCATTAGATCTCTCAGAATATTTATATCTCTTTGACCCCTTCAAGATGCTCCGTCTAATATTTCCAAATTTGTACTTTAGGGCCTATCTGGAATTGACTTCCATTTAAATATTCAATCATCTCAAATTTTTTTTTTCAAAGTCTTGGGGAGAATTGAATAAGAAACTCTTCTTCCTCAAGTCCTAAACTCTTCTATGGCATTCATTAATGAAAACTTTCTTTTTTTAGGAGATCTCAAATTCCACCTCTACACACTCTCCCCCGGTGGATTCGATGAAAAACGTGCTCAATTTTACGCAGCAGAAATTACTTTAGGTCTTCAACATTTACACAGAGAGAGAATTCTTTACAGAGATTTAAAACCAGAAAATATTTTGCTTGATGATTATGGCTAGTTTTTTTCTGTTTTTTTTGAAAAACATTTATTTTTAAGGTCATGTCCGAATCTCTGATTTGGGACTTGCTGTAGAGCTTAAAGACAATGAACCGATTAAAGGCCGTGTTGGAACTGTTGGATATATGGGTAAATTTAATCATTTTTCTACGGACTTCTTATAGTCTTATAGTCTAAAACCTCTATCAGATATACCCTATATAGCTAAGACTCAGTTTAAGAGATAAAGTTTTGCAATTTGTTTAGGCTCTGGGGGACCTCTATGGGTAAAAACTAGAGTTCAGCGGGATCGGGATCCCGGTCGGGATCGGGCGGGATTATCCCGGGTTTTTCGAATCCCGATCCCGATTTTTCTGATCCCGGTCCCGAAATAAATATCCCGATCCCGATCCCGGCCAATCTCAATCCCGAGCCGGGATCCGGGATCGGGATCGGGATGTGCATCAGATCCCGATACAAATCCCGACTTTATAAATTTACTAGAAGCCTGTGAAATGAAGTTAACAAAAGAGGGGAGGCATGAAAGTAAAAAAAATTTTTGCCTGCGGCGCAGAAATTGGAAGAAATTTGGCATCTTAAAGTCCAAAATTCTCAAAATTTTCGCCTGCGGCGCCACAAAAATGAACAAAGCTGTTTTTACAACTTTAACGAAATATTGAGTGATTTGGTGTGATATCGATGAATCAAGAGGGATTGAGAGGAGTACCGGTGGATTTGGAGTATAGAAGGATATCGGCGGATTTACAGGGATTAACTTATTTCTGAAGAGAAATCGAGGGCTTAAGAGATTTTACTACATGAATTTTACTACTTAATCTTAAGATTTTACTACTTAATCCCTCAATCTCAGTTCTTAATCGTCCACATTTGCACGTAACGCACTTAATCATATAGACTTGAACGTTTAGACTTGAATGCTCTTGGCATTCAAATTTTATAAGTTTGGCCTTCCAAAATTAAAAAATATTGCCTGCGGCGCTTAAAGGGGAGGAAATCTGACACCGTGGCCTTCCAAATTTTTCAAAATTTTTGCCTACGACGCTTAAAATAGAAGAAGCCCAATTTCATTTATTCCCGCCATTACCTTATGTCACCTAAATCCCCTGAACCTGAAATTAAATTATGCGTTTATGAGATTTAAACTCAATATTTCAGCACTGCAGTGGCAATTTTAGAATTATCTGAGTTGTATGTAAAAAAAATGAAAATTTAAAAATTTTGAAAAATTTTTTAAGTAAATACCGATCCCGATTTTTCAATCCCGGTCCCGATTCGGGATCGGGACCGGGATCGGGATCTTCGGCCCAAATCCCGATCCCGATTTCGGCCGATCCCGATCAGACCTGGGCGAAACTCAAAATTTTTTTCTGACGAAACGAAACGAAACAAAATTTTTTAAAAATCGTTTCGTTAACGAAACGAAACGAAACAACCAAAATCTTACGAAACGAAACGAAACAAAACGAAACATTTTAATATTCAAAAAATTTTCAAAACTGCATTTATTTCGCAATTATTCGACCTCATATACTTTATTAGTCGCCTATGACTCATAAATGATTTAGTTATTGGTTTATTTACAACAATTGTGTCCCATAAGCCAGGTCCGTAGCAAGGAAAATTTTCGGGGAAGGGGGGGGGGATCAATCGTTTTCGGAGCCGAATTTTTGGCGACGCTTTTTTTAAATTTAAAATTGAATATTTTTCAACTAAAATTTTATTTTAAGCGCCGCAGACGAAAAATTTTAAAATTTTGAAAAAAATTTTAAAATTTTCAATTATAAATGGATTTGGGGAAATAACAGAGGTATTGAGGGAATTTAGGATTAACAGAGTTATCGATGTGAGTAATGAGTTATTTGGGGAATTAATAGAGACATAGGGTATTATTTTACATTTAAAATTGGTGGATTAAGGGCTACGGGTTGGGAATTACAAGAGATATTGAGGGATTTATTGATTAATCCCCTATATCCCCTCTAATCCCAAAATCCTTCAAGGGCGTATCCAGGGGGTTAGCTTCAGGGGGGCATGTGAGTTTTTACAATTGTTTACAACTCTTTCTCTCTTAGCGCCGCAGGCGAAAATTTTGTAAATTTTGAAGGTCCTTAAGCTAGATTTCTTCCATTTCCTGCGCCGCAGGCGAAACTTTTGAGAATTTTAGAAGGCCGTAGGCCAAAAAATTAACTTTTTCAGCGCCGCAGGCGAGAATTTTGACAATTTGGGAAGGCCAAGCAGCCGAAATTCTTCTTTTTTTCAGCGCCGCAGGCGAAAATTTTTTTAATTTTCAATAAAAAATGGTAAATTTTATAGATTTTGGCCTTAGTTTGGGCTTAAAAAATTGTTTCGTTTCGTTGAAAAATCACAGGTGTTTCGTAACGAAACGAAACGAAACAAATTAAAAAGTGTTTCGTGACGAAACGAAACGATACTCAAAAAAACCCACGAAACATACGAAACAACGAAACGAAACGAAACGTTTCGCCCACGTCTGATCCCGATCCCGTGTCGGGATCCGGGATCGGGATCGGGATCACCATTCCTAAATCCCGATCCCGGGTTTTTCTCAAAATCCCGATACCGCTGAACTCTAGTAAAAACCTGTCCCAGAAACTAGTAAAATATCTGATGGATTCTAATCCCGAGAGCTCACCCAGCGACAGATTGTTTCATTCTTGCCTCAATTGTTAGGCTGGGAGGAAGCCTCGCCGGCCTCCCACAATTTAAGTCACCCCTCATTATAAGCTACAGATTTTCCAATCCCAAGCGTTTATCTTATAATGAGTTCCGGTTGTATATAATTCTAAGCTTTTTTCTATATAAAATTTGGCATTATTCTACATACATACTTTATTTATGCAAAACTTTAATATTAAATTATTTCTAAGCTCAAAAAAAGAAGAAAAAGCTTTCCTTTACTCTCTTTATTAAAGTTAAGATTTGTCTGTTTGGTGCAAATTTAGAAAAAAATTTTTATTTTTTATTTAAATTTATGGCCAAATCGAATTTGCCTTTTCTATGCACTGCTCTTTTTTAGAGCAAACGAAGCGGAACTTTGTCATTGGCAAAATGACGATGGAATTTTTTAGTAGGGAATTGAAAAGTAAAAAGAGGAAGAAAGGGAGATTTTTAGAATATTAAGGGGGGATATTCGAGAAAAACTTTTAAAAAATATTATAAAGTGTATAATTAACATAGCTGGATAAATTAAAAGTCGCGAAATAAAAAGAGAGCTGTGACAGTGCTAGGTCGGTTTGAGAAAAAGTCGGGCAGGGTTTCGGGTTGAAAAATGTCCAGGTTTCGATATCCGTGGGCTATAGCTACCCATCCTTGCTTTCTACAGCAATAGGCCAGTCTACCATTAACCAATTTTCGAGTCGATTGGTACTATTAAACTTAGCTCGACGAGATACTTGATTAGATTTGAACTTTCATAACCTCCAAAAGAATTTTCAAAGAAAAGCGTCGGGCAGCGATAGATCGAGGTTACCTCTAGTATCCGAAAATTAAAAAAATTTCTCATAAAAATTTTCCTCTTTTTCAGCACCAGAAATAGTCAAAAACGAGAGATACAGTTATGGAGTAGATTGGTGGGGATTAGGCTGTCTAATCTACGAAATGATTGAAGGAAAAGCTCCATTTCGACAACGCAAGGAAAAAGTTAAACGTGAAGAGGTTGAAAGAAGAGTTCGGGAAGATACAGAAAAATATGGAGAAAAATTTACTGACGCGGCTAGAACTTTGTGTAGAGGATTGCTACATAAAGAGCCAACACTTAGATTGGGATGTAGACGTGTTGGAAGGCCTGAGGATGGAGCTGAGGAATTAAAAGCCCATCCTTTCTTTACCCAAGCAGATGCAAGGACCGGGAGGGAACCTGTGCCTTGGAAAAAAATGGAGGCTGGAAAGGTGGGCTGTACTTTAGCCGGTGGCCCATTCAGAAACGGGTCAAATTATATACCATTCGATTCGTCTCGGCGAGCTGAGTCGAATGGTACCACTCTTTTTTTGCGGAAATTCCTACGAGCCGAGATATAGGTCCTTGAAAACCGAAAACCAAAGGGGGGCCAAGCACTTTTTTGGGGCGAAAAATTCGAAAATGCAAATTATACCTCATTCGAAAGAGCTCGTCGAGCTGAGTCGAATATCAACAAAATCGACAAAATCCGACTTGAATTGACAAAGTTATGATCTTTTATTTTAGCTCCTTACCTATGGCATCTGTGGAGATTTTTGGTGCTACGGAGGCCCCAAATACGTCCAGAGCAAGGGAGATAGGAATAGGTTTATGTTACGAGCCCAGACCCAGCGCCCGTAGACTCCCCGCGAGGCGCGTGCCGCAAAACTCCGCGCGAAGCGCGGAGTTTTGCACAAGCGCCTCGCCGATGCCCCATAGGTTTATGTTGCTTGTTTTTTGTGATGTAACTTTGTCTAAGCTTGTTCAATCCTGGTGATTTTTATGTCTTTCGACTCAGCTTTTCGAGCTCTTTCGAATGAACTATAATATGGTGAAAAAATTTTAATTTCAAAAATCACCCCAATGGATTACCAGTTTTCACTGGCCTATATCTCGGTCCAATCAAGTCGGATTTTGTTGATTTTGGTGTCATTCGACTCAGCTCGACGAGCTCTTTCGAATGAGGTATAATTTGCATTTTCGAATTTTTCGCCCCAAAAAAGTGCTTGGTCCCCCCTTTGGTTTTTCGGTTTTCAAGGACCTATATCTCGGCTCATAGGAATTTCCGCAAAAAAAGAGTGGTACCATTCGACTTAGCTCGCCGAGACGAATCGAATGGTATATAATTTGACCCGTTTCTGAGTGGGCCACCGGTATCCGAAAGGTGAATTTAATGGGGGATTTTGGTTAATATTTGGGTTTAGTGATTAGAAGATATTATTTTTCTTCTCATTTTTAACAAAATTATTCAAAATAAAAATATTTCAGCTTGCCCCTCCATTTTGTCCTGACCCTCATTCTGTTTATGCCAAAGATGTATTGGATATTGAACAGGTAATTTATAGTTTTTGAATACTTTCGCGTAGACAAAATTTGAATTATATATGATGTGCTAACAATAAGATTAAAGTGTATAGGGCGGTACACGACTAATAGGCGCAGCCGAATAGGCGCAGACGAATAGGCGCAGCCGAATAGGCGCGGAGACAAATAGGCGCAAGACGAATAGGCGCGGGACGAATAGGCGCCCGAAGTTATTTTTTCCTAGATATTTTTTTTGATTTTTTGTTCTGATTTTTTTGTTCTAATTTTGTTCTGATTTTTTTGTTCTGATTTTTCTGTTCTGATTTTTCTGTTCTGATTTTTTTGTTCTAATTTTGTTCTGATTTTTTTGTTCTGATTTTTTCTTCTGATTTTTTCTTCTGATTTTTTTGTTCTGATTTTTCTTTTCTGATTTTTTCTTCTGATTTTCTGTTCTGATTTTTTTCTTCTGATTTTTTGTTGATTTTTGGGCTGTAGTATCATGAATTTGGGATTAACACCGGATTAAGAGGGATTTGGAGGATAATAGGTAGTATCAGGGATTAATGGATTAAGAAGTATATCGAGGATATGGGGATTAAAAGTATATTGAGGGCTAAAGTCGGCTTCTCCTTCCAAAATTCGAAAAGTTTTGCCTGTGGTGCATGGATTACGAGTGTTAAGAGGATTTGGAGGACAATAGAGCGTAAAAGGGATTTATGGATTAAGAGGTATATCGTGGATCTGTTGACATCACCCTTTATCAATCCAAATATATCCGACTAAATCTTCCTCATAATCCCTCTTAATCCACTGATATCCCTTTTAATCCTTCGATATCTATTCAATACTCCCTTAATCCGTCTAAATCCACAATATTGTCACCATATCCGCGGATATTCAACATATTTATACTTTAAAAATTTTTTTGTGAAAATCCCGGAATCCCGCGGGATCCCGGTAAATTTGAGAACGGGATTACCGGGACTTCGGGATTAACGGGATTAATCCCGCGGGATCCCTCCTGTTCGATATTTTCAAACTCAATCCCGTTACGGGATCCCGGAAATGCGATTTTGCCGATCTCTAATCCTCTTCTCACAGAACCATCTTATCTTTAGTCCAAACAAGGCGAAAATATGAATTCAGAAAAAAATTAACAAAAAATCAGAAGAAAAAAATCAGAACAAGAAAATCAGAAGAAAAAATCAGAACAGAAAAATCAGAACAGAAAAATCAGAACAAGAAAATCAGAAGAAAAAAATCAGAACAAGAAAATCAGAACAAGAAAATCAGAAGAAAAAATCAGAACAGAAAAATCAGAACAAAAAAATCAGAACAAAAAAATCAGAACAAAAAAATCAGAACAGAAAAATCAGAAGAAAAAATCAGAACAGAAAAATCAGAACAGAAAAATCAGAACAAAAAAATCAGAACAGAAAAATCAGAAGAAAAAATCAGAACAGAAAAATCAGAACAAAAAAATCAGAACAAAATTAGAACAAAAAAATCAGAAGAAAAAATCAAAAAAAATATCTAGGAAAAAATAACTTCGGGCGCCTATTCGTCCCGCGCCTATTCGTCTTGCGCCTATTTGTCTCCGCGCCTATTCGGCTGCGCCTATTCGTCTGCGCCTATTCGGCTGCGCCTATTAGTCCTGCTCCGGTATAGGGTGATTAAAAGTATAAGTTGAAGTCTTGCCAATTTAGTAAATTGACATCCAAAAATACACAAATAACTAAAAGAGGCTCGACCCCGATAATAAATGAAAATTTAATATTTGAAAAAATTTAAATTAAATAAATTATATTATGTAATATTAAAATTTTTTTACGCATCTGACACCTAACATACTCTCTTTCCCTTATGAATTCCCTCAGTTTAACTAGTTAATCTTTATCATATTCATCCTAATGCTCATTAAACGGACTCGAAGTCTTCAACTAAAACATTTTTTTTTATTTTTTAGTTCAGCACAGTAAAAGGAGTCAGGCTGGACGACGGTGACAAAGATTTCTACAAAAAATTCAATACTGGTTCTGTCTCAATTCCTTGGCAGAATGAAGTCTGTGAAGAACTTGAAAAACTTTTTTAATTTTAAAATTTTAGATGATTGAAACAGAATGTTTTAGAGAGCTTAATCATTTTTATATTAATGGAGTTATTGTTTCTGACTTGAGAAAAGATGCAGGAACGGCTAATAATGCTCATTTAAATTCTCAACATCATTCAAAGATGGGGGAATTTTTCTCAAGACTTTTTAGGAGAAAGGTGTGGAATTTTTATTTTAAAATTAAAAAAAGGATTCTTTCAATTTGGAATATTCTCCTTTACTTAATTAGCTCATTTCAGAGATAGATATCTCGGGAAATGATCATATCCTCCTAATTTATAAGACAACATACATTCAAACTTCTATGTGATAGGGATGGGTCGGTTTGAGAAAAAATCAGGTCGGATCTTGAAATTTTCTCAGTTGAGTTTCGTGCCGAAAAAGGACCGCCTTTTGGGTAATCCGACCCATCCTTTATATATAACGATAACAAAACACACCTATAAATTTCTAAAATCCTTGTGGCCACTGGATACCCTCTATGTAAGATACACATCTTTATAAGGTAGGTTTAGTTCGACCCCAAGAGTTGTAATTACAATGAGGGCTAAAGTTTGACTGGAATGAGGGGTAAAGCTTGACCTGTGCTTTACTGAAATTGGCTGAAATTTAGATGGCCTTTCCTCACCTAGGGACCAACCAAATATGAATTTTTATTCATCTAAACTCTTTATTTATAGAATATTGAGAATCGCTCTAATACAGAAGTTGATTTAAATGGAACAAATAAAAATACCTCAGAAAGTAGTGATTGCCAACAATGTAAAGCCAAACACAGCAAATGTAAATGCGACCTCTCTGGGCAAGAAATTATTGAGGGGACTAATCATGATGATGATCATCATCGTAAAAAGAGTGGAACTACCTCCTCAGATGTAAATTTGAAAAAATTTGCAGTTTCTGATTCTGATATTTTGATTTTTGGCATTTTAAGTTTATTGGGGTTTTTGGGAACTTTAGACATATGTAGGTTGGAGGGAACTTAGAAGTAAGACATAAAGGAAATCAAACGTAAGGTGAAGGCATCTGACATAGGGCGAAAGTGTATTTAACATAAGGTAAAAGGAACAGTGTATGTAGGGCGAAAGGAACATGGGATGTAGGGCGAAGAGAACATGGGATGTAGGGCGAAGGGAACATGGGATGTAGGGCGAAGGGAACATGGGATGTAGAGCAAAGGGAACATTGAATGTAGGGCGAAAGGAACATGGGGTGTAGGGCGAAGGGAACATGGGATGTAGAGCAAAGGGAACATGGGATGTAGGGTGAAGGGAACATGGGATGTAGGGCGAAGGGAACATGGGATGTAGGGCGAAGGGAACATAGGATGTAGGGCGAAGGTAACATAGGATGTAGGACGAAGGGAACATGGGATGTAGGGCGAAGGGAACATGGGATGTAGGGCGAAGGGAACATAGGATGTAGGGCGAAGGTAACATAGGATGTAGGGCGAAGGGAACATGGGATGTAGGGTGAAGGGAACATTTAAACAATAGACATTAAAACAAGGATGAACTTTTACTATTTCAAATTTTTAACATTTTGAAATTTTTATATTTTTGTGCCAAATCCTAATAAACTTATTCCCTATCAGGAAAATACCACTGCCCTCAAACCAGATGATAAAGGACGTAACGGCCCCAGAGCCTCAATGGCAGCTGCTGCCTGCATCGATGGATCGGCAGCAACAGAATTAACCGCAGAAGATGCCCCTCTACATCGTCGCCAAACAGCAAAAGCAGAATCAGCAATACAACAACACCAACAACAATTAAAACAATTAATTGAGGAACAACGTAAAACATCAAAAATAGACGAAGTTGAAGCTAATTGAATTTTGAAAATTAAAAAAAATTTTAAAAACGGGTGAATATTATCTCTCTCTATCCCTTTTAACGCCTTATAAATACTCATAATTTGTACCAAAAAAATAAACCTAAACCAGCCAAAATTTAATAATTAAAATTTAGAAGTTGTATCTATCCCTAAATTAAAAAAAATCTTACTAATATCCTATATGTTTATAGCCATTAAATGTCTCAAGATATCAGTATTGTTTTGAAATTTCGATTTTCGAATATTTTTCTATTGCGAGACAGCCTTGCCCAGTAAATTCACTATCCAAAATTAAATTTAGGGACAAATTCAACCAAAAATTTGAATTTTCCCTGTGTTTAACAGTTGTTCTACATGTTCGAGTTTTTTTTTCAAAAGTTTCGAAGAATAGGGTAAAAAACGATCCCAGACTCAGTTGGTGTAGGTCCCGAACATGTAAATAGAACAGCTACGGAACCCATCCCCAACTGTATGGAAGGATCGAAAATGTCAGGAAAGTATTTCGAATGTCTGTTGATGTCTTTATATTCTTCTCACATTTTTCATTTTAACTGTAACCCAATAAAAAATAATTTTTTTGATCTCTTTTCTAATTGATCAAAAAAGCTTAAATTTTTTCTTCCCTTTTTTTTTGATTTTTAAAATATTAAAATATTTTTAAATCTTTATTGCCATATTTTACTTTTTAAAATTTTGTAAAATTTATTGTAAATAATTAATTTTTGTAAGTTAAAGCAAAATATAAGTAAATAAATAATTTCGAAAGCACAATTAAAGATCTGTTCTGAGCAAAATCGAATAATAACCATTTCTTCGAGACTTATCTAAGATTTCTAGGGCTCACATCTACCCAGCGCAACACGGCAAAAGACTACAGCAATCGTTAACGTGGCAAAGGACTCCATCAAGCGTTGACGTAGAACCGAACACACTCAAGTTGATTCAAGCTTTTTATTCACGTTTTTTGCCAAATATACATAGAACAAAAAATTTGAAGAACAACTTTTTCTTAATAAAATTTCAAATTAAATATAATATATTAAGTAAAATTTCCCTTGAATTTTCTTTGTTCCGACTGTATAATTAAAATACCTCTGTAAAAAAATTACTCTCTATGAAAAAATTTTAGTTCAAAAAAATTAAAAGTTTTCTTCCCACAAACATTTTTAAATTTAGAAAAATATTTAAAAAATAAAGAAAATTTATAATAGTCAGCTGTCTGTCTCATCTTTTAAAAGCTTTTAAAAAAGCTAATCATCCCTTCGACCCTTTAGGTGTTTATTTTCTTTAAAAAAATTATTGACTAAATTGCAAAAAGGAAGTAAAAAAGTTCTTTTCTTCCAAGAAATAAAATGAAAATTCAATTAAAATCAATTTTTATTTATTTTGTTTTGAATTTAATTAATTGTCAAAATATTCGAGAACATGCAGCGGAATTGAGAGCTGTTAAAGGACAGGTCTTTAAAATTTAAATTTTATTTTTTTAATCTCGGGTATTTTAAATAAAGTTTTTCCATATTCTCTTTAATATCGTCTATATTTTCATTGAGGTTGCAATACGTACCAGATTTAAAATAAAATCATAAACAGCCAAAAACCTTTAACATGAATAAAGTTGTCGATTCGAGACAGAATCCAAGAACCAAGGATTTTTCTTTAGATCCATCGGTCTGAATAGGCATCCGAGGATTTTCTAAAAAGCGATAAACTTAGTCACTCATTTTTATTGTTTTGTGATTTTTATTGTCCGTTCTTTCTTTTAGTAGTAGGCACAACCGTAAGTCAATAAATTAAAATCCACGTTACGTGCTGCAATACAAAATCTGTCAATTTATTAAATTGACATTCAAAAATTCAAAGTTCATGATGAGCGGAAAATAAGTTTGTGTCCCTAATGTTCTTACAATTAATAGTAAATAAAATATTTAATACTAAGTAAGTTTGTTTGATGTAAAATTTTGAAAGAGTCAAGGAGGTCCTCTTTTCTCTGTGTGATTTAAGCCATATATAATAGGCACACTTATCTGAATAACGGTGATCAACTGAAAAATCATTAAAGAAATGAATGAATGCGTAATTGTGGGGACTTTCGAATTGTTCTGCTTTCGTAACAGACTGAAGAACTACTGATTTTTCGGTTCGCTTCCGGGTATCTTAAGATTTTTCAAGAACTGACACGTCTACTTATAAATCTACTTATTGCGAGATTGTCTGCCTTGTTCAATAAACTTTCCAGATTTTCTAAAAATTTTCTTTTTTAGTTTTTCGTTCATATGCTCCATTCTGCCTATTTCTTTCCTCAAACTGGTAAATTTTACCAACAAATATTTTCTTAAACAAAATTTAAAGTTGATGTAAAATGGTCTGCTTCAACCCGTGGACGTCCAACATTACCTCAATGGATGCATTTAATTCCTTCTAGACACCGTTCCATTGCTTTTTTAATTGGAACCCCAGTATCTCCACATTCCCACTTCCCTTTACATATTATAGCTACAAGGATGGACTCTTTTCAAAGCTCTGAACAGTCTTTTAGTGTTGTCACTAACGATGACCGTAAATTAATTTTTAATTTTTTAAACGTATATCCTCCGAGTCCCTGTTAAACAAAAAAATCATTTTACTTAATATGTTAAAGTTTGTTATCCGAAACCGTAGACTCTAACATTTCTTGATCCACTAATCTCTGTGTCTATAACCGTAAAATTTCCCTTTATGCCTAATGGAGCCATCCATTATTGCAAATCCTTCATAGATGAGAAATGAATAACAAGACCAAGACCAATAATTTTGTTCATATCTGACTCGAAAAAATTGTAACTTTAATTATACGGCCGGGAGGTGTCGAAAAATATTTAAACAGAAAAGAGGAATTTCTTTAGGAACGAAAGGCGAAACGGCACCCTCCTGTTTTATAGTGCTGTTCTTGAAAAATTTGTGTAACAAGGGATTGATTTACCCAAATTTTGCTGAAATATTGGAATAAATTAAATAGTTTTATTCAGAATTGGGATTCTGGCGCTTAAATAATGCTCGTAAAACAGGATTAAGACTCTTTAATAGATATTTTCGCCTTATGTGTGTGTAAATTTCGATTTAGGGCCTATTAAAAATTCGCTACAACCAGCGATTATCATATAATTGAAAAATTTTGAAATTACTTTATTAGTCTCAAAAATTTTGACATCAACCTTACCGTTCACATAAAAATAAATTTTGCCGGAGCGTTGCTCCAGCATACAAAAAATAAGGCTCACCATATTATTATTCAATTTCTTATAACCTGGCATAGCAATATGTATTAGGGTTTCGCCGGAACCGAAATTTTGACCGGAACCGGAACCGGAACCGGATCCAATTTGAGTTCCGGTTCCCGGAACCGGAACCGGAACTTTTCAAAGTTCCGGCCCGGAACCGGAACCGGAACTTTTAAAAAAATTTTTGCTAGCAAATTTTAAAAAATTTGTAGTTTAAGTAGAGTTGTCTGTTCACCAACTTCTTCGGTTAACCGAAACCGAACCTAACCGAGACTTTTGATTAACCAAAACTGAACCGAAAATTTGTCGGCGATAAGTGATATATTTGGGTTAGAGAGTGGTGTATAACGGATTTGGTGTTATAAGTGTTTGATATCGGACGATATAAAAAATCAGAATTGTAATGGGGTCCACATCAAAATCCACATTAATCCATCCAAATAATCCGTTATACCATTCAACTTTCTTTTTCAGCGCCGCAGGCGAAAATTTTGAAAATTTAAGAAGGCTGTAAGCAAAAAAATCATATGAAATATTTTAAGAATTTTAGAGGGCCAAAAAACCTTAATTACTCCATGTAAAAATAAAATAATTTTTAAAACAAAATTAAACTCATAAAATGATTTATTTATTGAAAGAAAAATTTGAATATTTTTTGTCCTACGATTGGGAAGCGAACCCAACTTAAAATCATGAACACATTGAGTGAAGCCCAAACCCTTAACCACTCGGACACACGCTCATCAGAAATCAACTGAAAGAAAATATACATATTTCTTTCGATTTTTTTATTACAAGTATGAGAGTACTAGTATTTTATTACTTTTTTTTTTAAAAAACTAATCCTTAGGGGTGTAAAAAAGTTCCGGTTTGGCCGGAACCGATTTGTAAACCGGAGCCGGAACCGGAACCGGAACCAATTTGAGTTCCGGTTCCCGGAACCGGAACCGGAACCAAAAAAACACCGGAACTTCCGGAACCCGGAACCGGAACCGGAACTTCCGGCGAAACCCTAATATGTATTCAATTTATTTGAAATATATTATATTAAGTAAAATCTAGACATTTAACTAACCGCCGTTTAATCACAAAAACAAAGAAATTTACCAAAAAAATTCCAAAATTTTTAGTTATTTATTTAGCTAGATACTCTGGCACAACTAGACAAATTGCAGAAATTTATTTAACCAATGTTAATGCCGAGGAGCTTTTATGGGGAGTTGGAAGGGATGATAAAATAAAAAATTTGGAAAGGGTTTGGAAATAATTTGATTAAAAAAAATTTTTTTTAATCAAAATTCTTTAGGCAATTCACTCAACATTTAAAGGCAAACATGTCAACCCATATATTTTTAACATTTTGCCGGGTACAGAAAATGCTTTGGATTTATTGAGACAATTTCAGGGGAATATTAGAACTGGGTAATAAATATTTTTTTGAAAAGTACACTAGATAGAAATCGTATCGAATAATGAGTATCTTATATATGTATGGGTGCCCTGTAGTTTCGTCAGAGGTTAGTTTCGTCAGAGGACATTTTCGTCAGAATCAGTTTCGTCAGAGGCCTTTTTCGTCAGAGAACAGTTTCGTCAGAGGGTTGTTTCGTCAGCGATCAGTCTCGTCAGAAGACAATTTCGTCAGTAAGGCTCCCTTTTTAAAAATCTGAAAAAATCTGATTTTTGACTTATACTAGGTTTTTTGTTTCTGGATTGATCTGAACAAATAAGGTGTCATTTGAAAGAGCTTAGAAAAGCTGATTTTTGAGCTGAAAATTTCGAGTTAACAAATGATAACTCATTCAGATCAGAACGTCGAGCTGACTCCAGCTCGACGAGCTGAGCCTCCTTATTGTTTTTCACGATTCAGGAGTCTGAAACTCGGTCTCTGAATGTTGGATCAACTTCTTCCAAAACTCGTTCGACTCAGTTTTCAGAGCTCTTTCGAATAACATCTCATTTGTTCAAATCGATCCATAAACAAAAAACCTAGTACATATAAGTCAAAAATCAGATTTTTTCAGATTTTTAAAAAGGGAGCCTTACTGACGAAATTGTCTTCTGACGAGACTGATCTCTGACGAGACAGCCCACTGACGAAATTGTTCTCTGACGAAACTAACCTCTGACGAAACTGATTCTGACGAAAATGTCCTCTGACGAAACTAACCTCTGACGAAACTACCGGACACGTATGTATGTGAGTACTTATAGCTTGTCTCGGTGGGAAATCAACTTTAAAAAATGTTTATAGCCTAAATTTAGTAGGATATTTTTACGTGTATATAGAAGAAGCAAGTACATATAAATATAATTGGGATACAAAATTTGACTATTGATACTCTTGATAGAAAAATTTCAAGTTCAAAATTTGCTAAAATTTTTATAAAAACAATCCCGATAAATACCTAATCCTTTTGGGAATGACTAAATTTTTATAAATGAGCAGTCCAATCTGTCAATAGAACATTGACATTCAAAACTACGCACATAATATTGCGGGCCTTAAGAACACCTAACGGGTAAAAGACAAACATTTACTTTAATATAATTTAAATAGATTATATTAAATAAATTGTATAAAAATTTGATCTCATATAACTTCGCTAAAGTTAACATAGCTTATATTTTGTTCATAAATTTAGAAAAATATTATAGGTAGTTAGATTTTTCGATTTTAGGAAAATCTTCAGATTTCTCGAACCGACTGCGTTTTCTCGAGAAAAATTAAAAATCCAGATACCGGATTCAGAATTTTTCAAATTCCTTACTCCGAAGATTAATAAATATGTGAACGAGGATAATCTAAGGATTATAAATGTGTTTTTTTATTTATTCACATTAAAGGGCAATAATTCAAATCGGCACCCAACTAAACTTTCACCCAAATGTTCAACTATTTGCTCGTGGAATGCATTCAAATACTGAATTTTGTTCTCTAAATCAAAACATTCCAATGGACAGACATTTTTATCCAGAATTTAGAGTTGATTGGTGCAAATTTTATTTGGTTAGCAATTAATTTTATTTTACCCAGTTATTAAGAATTCAAATTATAAAAGTAAGGTAAAATGACACAAGCGGGGAACTTGACGAGTTCAATAAGAGATTTCTTAAATATTGAAACGTTGGACTAGATACAAGGGGCCGGGTTATCCGAACCAAAAATCTGTTGTAAGAAATTTTAAAAACCCGACCCAACATTTTTCTCAACAGTGTTCCCGTTGCTAGATATCGTGAGGATGTAAAGCTGTATTTTATGGAGTATCTTAAATTGGCGGTATGTCCTTCTTATGGGTAAATAAATTAAAAAAGGCTTAGCGTAAATTGAGTTTTATTTTTTGGCAATGGTATCAAATAGGGGTGTTTGAATAAATCTGTGTCAATACATGTGCGGGGTAACAACAATAAATTTTTATCATTAAAAATTAATTTTTTTAAGAAAAACGTCACAATTCCAGCAGATTTAGAACAATATTTAAGAAAAAAGGTTAAAGATGGAAAAAATCTTAGAACAGAAGAAAACAACGAAGAGGGAAGTATTTTGGGAATAAAAACAGCAAATACTTCTAGCTACAAAATATTTAAAACAGAAAATGAACATTTGCCAGCCCCTCCTATTTATTATATTTGGGAAAGTGTTTTGGTAAGTAAAGAATGTTTTAATTTCGATAGGGCAATGAAAATTTATAATTGAAGCCGTTAACGGTTCGATATCAATAAGGAAATACTGATACCTATCTTTGGTTTCTGTAGCGATTTTAGAAAAATTGGTATCTAGATTCAAAAAAACGCACTAAAAATAAACCCTTTGCCTTTAAGTCCAAAAAATTGTCTTGAGTCTTTCAAATTTTTGGTCTTAAATAGGGTTGTCGGTTTCGAATCGAACCGATAATTTTCGGGGTCGTCTTGGGGAGTAGTTTTGGTCTTCAGCCTTAGTCTTGGTCTTCAGTCTAGATCTTCGGGCTTCTTCTTTAATTTAATTTTTCGGTCTTTTATTTTTACAAAAAATCAAAATTGCCAGTTATTATCACTGGCATACAAAAATATAGTACTTTCAATGTAACGTAAGTGAGATTCCATTTGCATTCTTATATTTAATTTAAGATTAATTAAATAAATGATATTAAATAAAACTTTTTTTATAATTTAATTATATTTCTAATTATAGAGATAGGTTTGATTTATAACTTTAATCATAACAAAATTTAATTTCTTTTTAATGATATCAAAAGTAGGACCTCAAGGAAATTATAGGTTACCGAGATTGATATTTTTCGATATATCAATCTCAATTCTTGTGCAACATTCCAAGTCCGGTTTCTAATCAAATAACAAGTTAAAAGCTCATATTTCTCAAGTTATCAACTCCGTGCTGAAATGTACCCTCATTCACGCACTTTTATTTGAATTTAAAAATGATCACAAAATTTTCAGGTCTTCCCTCTACTCGCAGTTTTCTGTCTTCTTTGTATTCTCTGTCTAAGTTTTATATTTTTTGGAAGAAGAGAAGGACAACATTGGCGGGATTATAAAACTCCAAAGAATCAATTAGAGCAATATTTAAATCTTCGAGAGTCACAACATCATTTGCGAGAAATGTCACAACAACGGCAGTTACTTGCATCAATGAGTCATTCTGGGAGGGAAAAGTCTGACATGAGTATTGGGACTTTTCTCAGACCTATTAAAGATGAGGAAAAAGGAAGTAGTCAGATTAGTTCGAAGCCGGGTAATTTATAATGATTAAGGCTGTGATTTATAGGCAAATGCCTATTTTTTCTGCAAGCTTGGGATGATGTAATACGTTCAAAAAACGTGTTTTTAGCTTGGCCCGAAGAGTCTAGCATGACTTTTAATTTGCCTATTTTTGCCTATTTTGGACTTTTTGTGCCTTCTTGCCTATTTTTAAATTTTTGGTACTATTTTTGCCTTTTTTAGCGATTTTTTCGAAATTTTGCCTAAAAATCAGTGCAAAATCTAAAAAAATCAGTCCAAAATTGGAAAAAATCAGTGCCAAGTCCCATTATTGATTTTTAGTTCGTTAAATTGTTTATTTTTACGCTGTTGGACATTTTGAACTGGGAAGATTTGGTTTTGGGACGTTTTGGGGTGCGGCGTTTTGTGTGTTGGATGAGATTTCCATTTTGTCAATTATCGACATTTTAAAAAAATTTAATCTATTTTTTTCAAAAAATGATTCAAAATGTCGAATAAATGGCAAATAAATGGCAAAGTTTAATAAATAGTTTATAATTTATAAAATGACGATTAAATGGTTATTTTTTTGTTTTTACCTTAATTTTATAGGCCTGATAACCTTTTTTAAATGCCTATTTTTGTGCCTTTTTTGGCTTTTTGATGCCTATTTTAGGCGCCTATTTCACTAATTTTACATGCCTAACTATCACAGCTTTACTGATAACCTTTTTTACCTGCCTATTTTTGTGCCTTTTTTGGCTTTTTTGTGCCTATTTTAGGCGCCTATTTCACTAATTTTACTTGCCTAACTATCACAGCCTTAATAATGATTTTTATTACTATTTGAACTCAATATAAGATACCCCTACCCCCTAAGATACCCCCCCCCCCCGACATGCACTTAACAAGAGACTAAATTTTGATGTCCGCCGGTAGTACATGAAGTCTGCTTCAGTGTAGTCCCTGTATCGCACTTGCAGGGTGGCACGCTCCAAGGAGGCTTGTAAACCCTGGAGTACCGATGTTACCTTCAACTAACAAGTATATAAAATCCCTTGTGGTTACTTTAATCAATCCAAAATTTGATATCATACGGACAGCTTCATTCACTCCCGAAGCCAATAAAAATTTTTAATTCAAGATTCAACAACCGAAAGAGTCAGCAGTTACCCAACATCTTCAATAGGAAAACAAACAGTTGCGGAAGCTGCTAGAGCTAATGGGTCAGCATTACATTTATACAGGCATCCAATAATTGATTCTGATGGTGATGAAATAGATGAGGAAGGAATTAGAGGGAATCAAGAAAATAGATGGATTAATAATCAACGATGGTAGTTGGGGATATAAAAAAAATTTTATCAAAATTTTAAATTATACAGTGTCAAATTTTAAATCATTGAAATGATAAACAAAAATAGGAATATTATGGAACTTATAAAAACATCTTTTATAGACGTTTAAGACTCTTCTTGATCAACTTTGATTCTTGATCAATTTTGGCGCCCTCATCGCAAGACAATATATTTTTATGATTATTTCCTATAAATTCAAAATTATATGTATGTGGTCGTATATAACGCAGAAAAAATAAACCAAGAATTTACACTTTGGATAAAAAAATCGTCTTGTCTTGCTAATTTTCGGTCTTCAGTAAGTTGTCAATTTCGAACCAAACCGAAAACTTGATGATTTACGGGATCAAGTCTAGGCACCGTGTTGGGGTGCAGGCTTCAGCCTCAAAATCTTTACTAGATTTTTTTCTTTAATCTATTCGTTCGGTCTTTTCTTTACACAAAATTAAAATTGCCAGTTTTCGACACTGACATACAAAAATATATCTTATTTAAATGTATTGTAAGTTAGATCTCTGTTCGCATTCAAACATTAAATTTAAGTGCAATTAAATAAAAGATATTAAGTAAAACGTCTTTATAATTTAGTTATACTTTCAATTAGTTTGCTTGCGGACGGTTAACCAAACCGGAAGCGTTAATAAAAAATCCTTTATCCTAAAAATCCTAAAAATTATTTTTTAAATTCCTTTTAAATTTTAGAAAATTTATTTTACTAGTTATGTATTCTTGAAAATTAAGACAAAAAAGTTTGCATAAAATAACACAGGGAAAGGAATTATAAATAATTTCCTTTTGGACGGCCACAGATAAATAACTGGATATAAATTTAATATTCTATTTAGTTTATAGTTGGACTTCTACGTATATTAGGATTGTCGGATCCAGATCTCCCCCCCCCGGACCGTATCAAAGAAACATGCCGCCAAGAGGGTTCAGGGTAGAGTTGGACAAGCCGAGATCCTTTTACCTATAAATCCTACTATTGTATTTTTCATAAAAAAGGATGTTAACCATCAATCGAATCGGATCCAGATGATGAAGAGTATTTCTCCGATGATTTGGATGATGAAAATAATGAATAAATTATTTTTACACGTATATTTGACGTAAAATAAAATTTTTTGTTAGTCTCGGTCAGTATCGTTTCTCGGTATCGGTCTCGGCTCAAAATGTTGGTATCGGTCTCGGTATCGGGTTCTTGAGTATCGGTTAATCTCGGTCTCGGGTTGGCCGATACCAGTATCGTTTTGCCCAACTCTAGTTCAGGGGGAGGGTAAAGGGGATTACTCTTGTATCTATCTCTATAAGTCTATATCGAGATTTTATTTTATCAGTATTAAATTTATTACACTCAAATAGATTTACTGAACTGGAAATTAAAAGAAAATAGTAATTAGCACGAATAGAAATTTCAAAAAAAGAAAAGACAGATCCATATCTAGGTCAAAAATTTGGATTTTTTGGAGAGTTTCTGGGGTATTTAATAATCCAAAAATTTGACCTAGACTAGTTTATAAATATTTTTAAAAGAAAGTTTTCACAAAAATAAGAGTTGCGGAATTTGCGAATTGTTGAAAGCAAATTATTTGTGTGGTGAAAAAATTAAGAAAATAAAAATTAATTTCTATAAATTATTCAATGTCTACTACATAAACCGAAAAAATAAAATCCCCGGGCTTTATTCAATTTTGTAAGACCATGTATAATTTATAGAAATTATTAGAGACTAGGGAGGGTTGTTGGGTGATACATATTCTAAAACTTTTTCTGACAGTCGAAATCGAATCAAAAAAGTTCTTAGTTTCTTAGCCTTTCACCAAACAGCCTTACTCAAAATTAATTACTAGAGATTGGGCTAAGATTTTATTTTACTCGATTACCTGTTTGATTTTCCTAATTTGAATGAATTTTTGGCCTTCCCTCCAAAATAATTTTTATCACAAAACATTTTCAGAAAAAAAATTTTTTCTTGGAGCCTATTTACCAAAGATCTGTGTTCTGCATTCTGTGCACTGCCACAGAAATTCTATTTTAATTATTCCACAGATTCTGCTGAAGCATCGAAAGAATCTGTGTTCTGCGCACAGAATGCATAATCTGTAGACAATTAAAATGAGCAAAATAATTTTTTTCAAGTTAAGCAACCAATCTCTAGTAGAGAAAATACATTAATTTTAAGTGAAAATTGTGCAGAATTGTGGTTATTTAAAAATAAAATTTAAAATAAGGCCATGCCACTCTATTTAAAATGAATTAAAAATTGAAAGAATTAAAAATCGCGAAGGCTAAAAAATAATTTTTTCGGCAGGAAATTTTGCGAAAATTTTAAAAAATTGCTCGTAAAGGGGGATAATCTACTAAGGATTTGAGCGATTTAAAATTATTTATAATTCAATTTTTCAAATTATTGTCGGCCTGAAGAGCGTTGAATAAGTGATGCACGTTCCTACAAAATTAATTTTTAATTGAAAATTTGAGAAAAAAATTTTAAAAAATTTTTTTGAAAATTTTTATGAATTTTTAAAAACCAAAAAATTTTTTTGAAATTTTTAAAAATCAGAAAGAATTTTTTTGAAATTTTCAGAAAAATTTTCAAAATTTCTCACCTCATTTTCTCTATTGTAAAGTATTGTTTGCACATTATATCCAACTCCAAAATTATCTTCACCCTCATAAACTAATTGGTCTGGAGGAGAATGTATTCCATGTCCATTCGCCCAAATCTGATTAAAATATTAAATTATATTTTAATTGATGCCTCTTTTTAATTACTCAAAATCGAGAAATTGACTAAATATTTATTTATGTTTGTAAAACATCTTTATTTCGTATACTCACTTATTCTGTGGATTCTACAATAAAGTCACCTTTCGATATAGTGAGGTAAATTTAAACAGAGTTATTGAAGTATAATTCTGTCATCGAAGAAGGCGTAAACTAAATAGAGGGGTAATACTAGTGAATGTACATTATATAGAGGAAGGCCCTTAACCAGGATTTTTTCGGTGGGCCTAGGGGCCGACCTCCTTACAAGCCTGTAACCCTCCTCTAACGAAGACCGCGATATCTTGAGATAACCTTATACCTAGTAATTTTCTGAGAGCGTCTACAAAATAGAGGTCAAACTTTATTTTTCTGATTATTACCTTAACAGTCTTTCCAGGCCTCAAAACAAAATCTCTAGGGAATGTATAAACAATTTCCCTCCTTCCATCAATCCGTCTTCTCAATTTCCATTCTTTCTTCTTTTGACCGATGAGTGTTCTCCAAAACAATATATTTTCCCTCAGAAGACGTTTCCAAAATGGAAACATTTCCTTTTGCAAAACGTTGGTAGGATTGACGAGATGATTTTTCTCCTCTCAAGGTTCGTGTAGATTCTGAGAAGGAAAAAAATATTTTTAAACGGAAATTTGGAGGGCTCTTCCCTAGACCGGGGTTATTGTTTCTTATGTTTTTTTAGTTCCGGGATCGCCTTTTTCCGTTTTTAAGACGGGAAATTGCCCAAATTCTGGAACCAGTATCCTTCGATTTTTTAACTGAGAAAACAATTCGTATTTTATAATTCAGCCTAAAATATCTCTAACATACTACTCTAATTCTAAGTATTCAAAATTCGAAATAAGGTCCAGATCTTTTTAATATCCAATAAACCAGAGTTCGGATTCGTATTTATTTTGGAAGTACAGTACTTACAAATCGACCTTCGTACTTCCAAAATTAAAAATGTACTTATTTGTAAGTACGTACTTACAAATAAACTTTTTGGTTAAAAAATTATTCCAAAATTCGCGCTTCCGGCGTAAAAAATTGGAGACTTTTTACCGGCTTCGGCGTTAAAAAAAAACTTACACTGTACTTACACACTGACAACCCTTACCCGATTCATCACTTTGTTTAATTTGGTGTGTTCTAACAACTTGTTCAACTAATTGTTTAAGCCCAGCCCTGTCTTCCTCCCCTTCTAACATTCTTCTATAAATAGCAATTTCTGCATCCAACGTCTGTTTTGTGTCCAAAAGCATTTGTAATTCAACCATTAAAGCTTGACATTCATCCCTCATTCTGCGTATTTGGGTATCTCGGTCATTCAAAGCTGAATCATAACTTCTTTGATCGTCCTCTAATTGATAGGCTAATTCTTCTGCTTGTTTTTCCAAGAGAGAATTCTGTTGGGAAATGAGAAATTTTTAATTTCGAAATGAATGGACGGAAATTATTTACTTAATATTAAATAATAAATTATAATTCATATTTAAGTTTCAAGTTCTATAGTTCTATAAAATTTTTTAACATAAATAAAGTGTATTTTTTGAAGTCAGTTTTGAACTGACATACAAATTTAGGTAGGTGTATAACATCAGTCTGTATGAAATGAAAACTGTGTTTTGTGTGTCGCAGTTTTTCTCTTTTTTTCATCCCCAATTGTTAATGTTCCTTTGTAACATCTAGAAAGAGCATAGTTTTTGACTCTCATATATCCTTTTAAGGTCGGAAAAATTGCATATAATAGTAGGAGAGGACAACAAAGATATTTGTTAGGCAGCTCCTCCGAGTGTCCAATTATATATTGTACTTATAGGAAATGATTAAGCATGGTACACATATATAAGAGAGTCCAACTACGGACGTGATACCGAGAAGGTCCCATATGTACATTTCACAACCGATTTGCTAATTTTAATGGGAAAAATATCCGACTAATCCTCCCCCAGTAGATTCCAAATGAACATTATATTGAAGAGAAAGTTGAATGAGAGATTACGGTATTTAAATGTTTAGGTTTACGTTAATTATACCAATTTTTAATAGCATTTTTTTTTATTTTAAATAATTTTAATTTTAATACCTTCCCCTCCAAGTCAGCCAATTTCCCCCTCAAATCGCCCAACTGAGTCCGTAATCGTTTAATTTCTTCTTTAGCATAATTATGCTCCATACTTTGTCTAGCTGATTGTGTTTGTATTTCCTGTACTTTTAATTTGTACCAAGACTCTATATCTGTTCTGTTTCGACTATTTATTCTCTCATAATCCTCTCTAATCTCCCTCATTGCCGAAGCCAATTCATTCCGGAAAAATTCTCGATTTTCTTGTGTTGTGTCTCGAGCAGCCATTGCTTGCAAATCTTGAATTTCTTGGTCGTGGGCACGCCGGAGAAAGTCTAATTCTTCCAATAATGTCTGGACTTGGTTTTGGTGATCAATTCTGTTGAGTGTTTCTTGGTCCAATTCCTGTCAATGAATAAAATTTTTTTAAATTTCATTAAATCTATACTAAATAGATTTTAAATTTACTACATATTAGAAAAGAACCTTTTCTATCTTTATTTGTCGTAAAGAATTTTAATGCAGATTTTTTGAAAAAAAATTTAAGAGTTAGATTTAACAATTTTACTTAATATTAAATAATCTATTATGAATACTATTTAATTAAAACTTTTTTATCGAACTGATTGTCCCGCAGATCAGTTTTAGTATTTTTGGGGTCAGTGCTTTGCACTGACAAATAATAATTAAATATTTACCAATATTTTCAACAAATTAAGTTTTATTTTACTTTCACTATCTGCCTTAGATTATTTAATGTGATTGTCTCACATTTACTTAATATTAAATACTGTAAAATAAATCCTATTTAATTAAAACTTTCTCGTTCTTTACCAAAGAATGTAGAATAGATATTTGGACATTATATTTTTGAAGTCTGTGATCATCACGGACAAATGTGAAAATATTAATTTAGATCGAATTGCCAGGTATTTCTATGCGATATTTTCTAGTTCATGACTCCCCTTCTACATAACACATTTTAGTCAGCTTATAATTCCAATTATATTTTTGAAATGTTCCTTACTCCAAGTTAACTTACAGTTTTTGTCCTTTGTAATTCTCCAGTAAGTCGACTATTTTCTCTCTTCAATACTTTCACATCTTCCTCTACAATAGCTATTCGACGTCTCAGTGCCGCCAATTCACTTTCCAAAGCAGCCAATTTCAACAATAATTCATCCATCCGTTCCTTGTCTTCTTCATGGACATGGGAAGCTTCTTCATTTTTTCTCTTCAATTGTGCCATTTCTTCGGCCATTGCCCTAGCTTTACGTTCCAACTCTTCTCTTTGTTTCTCAGTTTCATTTATAAGTTTTCTGGCTTGTCTCAAATCTGCTTCGAACATATCACGGACATTGGAGGCATCTCTCCCCCAGCGCTTGCGTAGAAATTCCAAATCAACCGCCAACTTTCTGTTTTGTGCTTCGAGGAAACGGACCTATTAAATGAGTATTTTTTCATAAAAGAATAAATTAACAACATGGGATATGTTGGGTATGTGCTTAGTATAAAAGGCTGAGGCTTTAGCCAGTCGGAGAGAGAGTTACCGAGTTTAGTCTACAGTCAGTCTATAGTTAGTCGTTAGTCTATTCCGAGTGTCAGTCAGTCTTAGTCTTGTACTCCAGCAGTTAGTCGTATTCCTATTGTTCACCTTTATTGTATAGTGTTGTAGATAAACGTTTGTTAGTTAGTCTTTCTGTTAGTATCTCGGACACACCGTAAGTCGATACATAACAGGATATAGATGACATTGGAAGGAAATGGATACCTATCCTTGGGGGGTCTTTATATCTTTGAGGTTTTTATAACTGTGATAAGGGATACTTCTATGGAGTCAGAAGGATCAAGGTGTGGCCTTATGTATCTAGTGATGGGTTAGGTTCCTAGGGGTAGGTTCGAGGTAGTTCCTATAATTAAGTCGACCAGGCTCAACCTTGCATTGCGGTTCTCAACCTCACTTTTTAACTCAATAACTACCTTTTCAATATAAATAGCCAATCTATCATTTAAGTCACTCATTTCCTTCTTTTCACGTTCTCGTGTATCTCGAATAGCAGAAGCAGCAGTAGAGCCAGGATAAGGCGATAAAGGTCTGCTGCTAATTGATGATGTTTCGCTAACCATTTTTAACACTCTACTATGCCCTCCACTTGCTAACAAAATTAAAAATGTGATTTTTAAACTAAATTTTTAAAAGCCTCACGTGCAGGCGAAATTGGTCTCATTAAACGAGGAAAGTGTTGACGAGCGGAAATAGCACTTCTATAGTCGCTACTAGCAGGGCTGTATTCCATACTAATTATTAATATTTAAATTAGCTTTTTAGGCATTTTAAGGGAAGGGGGATTAGAAGGGAAGGAGTATCTCCCTCATGGTAGTTTGAAATAAAATTTAAAAAACGGAAAATAAGAGAATGGATATTAGCCTAAGCATCCCTTCCTCACGTTCATTCCTCCATAGAAAATGGAAATATTCTTGTCCAAGAATCTTGTCAGCATTTTCGACGTCAATCTCGGATCACGATCAATCCCAAAGCCTGGTCTCCAATTTCAACGACCTTACAAAGGAGAGTGCCTCAGGTGTCCGTGGGAGGCACCCCCCTTTGTTAGATGGGAAATTAACTCTATCGGGATAAGAGGAAGTATAAAGTCTAAATGAAATTAAAGTAGCTATGTACTATCAGGTGACCTTCAAGTATTAACATAATAGTATACAAAAATTGCTCCATCTTCTCCCCTTCCATAAAAATATTTTTCCTGTAATATAATTCCACTATATAATTTACATTTTTTAATGTTTTTTGGGGGGAATTGTTCTATAATCCTCTTAAAAAATCGAAATATTTAGTCAACAATAATTTGTCAACTTTTTGTTATAAAAACACGTGGTATTAAATAAACTGTACAAAAAGATAACGGACTATAAAAAAAGTATTTTTAAGCGAACTTACGTATGTGCCGGTGACACCGGAAAGACTGAGAAGGCAGAGGAAAATGAAGAATCTGCCCTACGTCGATCACCAATAGAAGGAATACTGTGTGGAGGTTTAGGTGGAGGTATTGATAGAGGTGGTCTTCGAACGGGGATTTCCCTGCTTGTTTGAAGCTGAAAAACGAGAATGATATATAATTTATATGTAAGTATTAATCAGAAAGGGGACAATTAGGAAATTCTTTTGAATTTTTAAAAATTGTTCCAAATCTTTTATTTGGAACAATAAATAGTAGAAAAGGAATTTAGTGTATTAATAGAAACCGGAGTTTTAGTTTCGACACAAAACCCATACCATTCGATTCGCCTCGACGAGCTAAGTCGAATGGTACCACTCTTTTTCCGGAGATGCAAGCGGACCGAGACTTCCTATGACCACAAGTTATTTCTAGGTAGTTTGAGTCAAACTAGGACATGGATACGGATTTTGATATCTGTATCCGGATATTTACGGCGGATACAGTCGGATATCAGCAGGCATTTTGAGATTATCTGTATCCATATCCGTATCCATGACCATGTCTGGTTTGAGTGTCCTCTTTAATCCTTTTCAATCACCTTCAAAGGGGCATTTAATTAAAGAGGGCACTTAAATTGATTAGGGCATTTAATTAAAGGTAAATATGATAATAAAAAATATAAGTTAACTCTTGATAAGTTAACTTTGATTATTTTAAAAGGAGAATTTTAAAAATATTTTTAAAAAATCATTAATATTTGAAGAATAAGCTTTAAAAAATAAAAAGAAAAAAGACAAAACGCCAAAGTAAACAAACAAAAAAAAGAAAAATGAGTGCAAATTTGTCTTTCTGTTTGCCCCTTTAATCCAAAAAATATTTTTTCTATGCGCGAAAAAAATTTTTAAGTGGCGGAAATACTTCAACAAACATTCATTCCCCTTTTCTCTTCAATTAAAATGCTCATCAAAAAAATTTTTTTTCAAAAATAATAATCCCCGTTGTCTGACCATTTTACAACCTTTTTTTCTCTTTACTATAAAATACCCAAAATAATTATTTTTATCAGGCATGCACACGGATACGGATAATATCCGGATATCCGCGGGTATCCGCGGATACGGACGGATATGGATAGTGTTTTTTTATAAATCGGACGGATACGGATGGATACGGATATGATGCTCCAGATCCGCGGATATCCATCTCAAAATTTGAATTTTTTCGCATATGGCCTTCCAAATTTTTCAAAATTTTCGCCTGCGGCGCTGAAAATAAAAGAAAAATGTTCTTCTTTCCTCTCAAAATTCCCAAAATTTTCACCTCCGGTGCTGAACTCAACGGTTTTTAACCAGTAATCATATTCGTACTTAGTAATCGTATTCGTAACCTCGACCCCGAACCACAACCTGCCCTCTCCGGCAAACCCTGATTCCCGACGATCCCGAACCAAAGGCTCGGGGAGCAGTACTCATGTCGAAAATTTTTACAATTTTTGAGGCCAAAACTATACCAGGTCCGTAACCAGGGAGATTCTCCCCCCCCCCCTCACGAAATGGGGAATAGGGATAAATTTGATCAGGGGATTGGACAAAAAAGTGCATTTTTTTGGCCTACGGCCTTCTAAAATTCTCAAAATTTTCGCCTGCGGCGCTAAAAATAGAAGATTTCTTGCTTAATGTTCTTACAAAATTCTCAAAAATTTCGCCTGCGGCGCTGAAATCAACTGGTCATATAACCAAAATTTTCATTTCGGCCCGAAACCGGGAATTTAAATTTTCAAAAATTCTCAAAAATTTTCAAAATTTTATTTTTTTGTCAGTATGACCTCTGCCTTCCAATTTTCGAACCTCCGATGTTCATAAGCAAGGTTTATTTTGTTGCATGCAGTTATTACCTAATTATCTATTCATTGCTAAAATTTAAATAAATTTGACCATTTTGAAAATTTTAGTCAAGTTGACCATTTTGAGAAAAAACGGATATATCCGCGGATATCCGCGGATGGATATGACTCAAAAGTCGGACGGATATCGGACGGATACAAACGGATACGGATATTGACCCTACGGATATATCCGGATACGGATAGCAAAATCCGTATCCATGTGCAAGCCTGATTTTTATTTATTTTCCGAAAAAAATCGGTTGTCGAGTAAACAACTAGCACTTTTCCCCTTATTAAATATGCAACAACAATTTAATGGAAAATTAATCTCTTTTTGTTTAGAGGGTTACTCGAAATTGTACAATAATAAAAAAATTATTTAAAATAATTCCTTCCATACCTCCCATTTTTTTTATCAATTTAATCCCTTATAAGGGAATTATGGGAAGCACAAATTCTGTGCTGTGCGCAAAAGAAAGTTTTACAACACACAGAACGTCAATTTAAAGTTTTGGCGTTTTTAACAAGTTTTAAACGTTACAAAACTTGTTTGGCGCACAGTTAGTTTTTGTAAAGTTTCCAACTTTTTCTAAAACTTTTCCAACTTTGTTAATACAAAAATACATAAAAATACAAAATAAGTTTGTGTTTTTCTTTCTTTTTCTCTCTAAACAAAGTTGCAAAAACAAGTTGAATTAGAATATTATGAGAAAGGAAAATAAAAAATACAATGTTTGAATAAGTTTATTTCCAACAGAGAGTTTGTATAATAATAGAAAAATGCTTGGAAAATAGGACAAAAAAAGGTGTGAAAAATAAAAGAAAGGGGTTTTACAATAAATTGGAAAATGAAAAAAAATCTGAGAAAACCCTTACAAATTTATTTAAGAGGGATGATATTTTTTACCTCTTTTCGCAGTTTTTGGTAATTATTAGACGGAAAATGCAGCACAGTTGGAGATGAACGAAATGACTGTTGGCTGTCTGTATTGACACTTTGTCCTGTCAACGTTTTAATTTCCATTTCTTCTTCAATATCGGCATCGTTGTCGTCACTAATCGTTCGAAATTGGTTAATACTTCCGTTTGTTGTAGTGCTTGTTTCTGTGGATAATGTTTGTTGTCTCCTCTTCAGCAATAAATTGTTGTTGTCCATATTTTTGGGGAGACTTTTTTTTGTGTTTTGTGACGAGAATAGGAGGGAGAGAATGAAGGAATTAAAGACCAAACTTTTGTATTGACAGACAAACTATTTCATATATAAATTGGGCAAAAATAATAATAAAAATAGGAATTTAATAAAACTGTAAATAGTTGATAGTGAGTGATAAGGGAAAAATGAGGGGGAGGGGGGAGAGAAATATAAATAAATAAAAAATCAAAAGAAAGGCAACATAAAAAAATTTAGGTTAGGAAAGTTAGGGTAAAGTAAATATCAAAAATAAGGTGTAGGGAATATTGGCAGTAGAGCGAAGGAACATTAGGAGTAAGGCGTAGGGAACATCGGATGTAGTAGGTCGAAAGGAACATAAGCGTAGGGCGTAGGGAACATTGGGCAGTAGAGCGAAAGGAGCATAAGATGTGGGCGTAGCTAACAAAAAATTTTAACCTAGAAAAATTTTTCAAATTGAATTTAAATAGAGCTTTAAAAAGTTTCAAGTTTCTATAAAAAATTTTAAAATCCGAAATAAGCTATTTATGAATTTCCTTCCAAAATTTTATGTATTTTTATAAATTTTGAACTCTATCGGCATTTTCTATAATCATATTTGATTTTATCAACCAAAAGTTCTGAATTTTTTAGAAATGTTAAATAACTTCAATTAGAACGCCTGTACAAAATTTCACGTCCCCAAAAGTTCATTTGACAATTTTATAAACCGCGCCCAAATGTTCCCTTCGCACTACCTACACCGTACCGTTTGCATTATGGATGATAACAATCAAACAAAAATTCTCTAGTTTGGAAGGAAAGAAGATAAGGATTGAAAAGAATTAAAAAGGGCCAAAAATATGTATAATATTTTTTTATTTTTTGTTTGTTCAACAATGGGGAGAGGAAAAACCTTGCAATAGATTAAAAAATAGGGGTAGGAACGGAAGAGTATTTTTTGATTAATTTATGGAATTTTTGGGGAGGAAAAAAATTAAATTTAAAAAATAAAAGGGGAATGATGGGAATGAATTGAGAAATTTAAAAAATTAAAAATTATAAATATTTAAGGGAATAATCTGGGAATTAAAATTAAAGTTTAAAAAGAAGGGGGAATAATAGGGAAGGAAGGAGTACAATAGGCGGTAAAATAAAAGGAAAAATAAGAATTAAAAAAATTTTTTTGTAATTTTTTGTGAATGACGGCATTTTTTTAATAAATAGTACAATAGAAAGGAGGAAAAAATTTTATAAAAAATTTTAAAAAATTTGTATGACAATTTATTTTTAATTTAAAAGGGTAAAAGAAAATGAATGGGTCTTATAGAACAATAACCTCAGTCCAATTCTTTATTTATAACCTAAGAAGTAATGAATCATTTTTCAAGTTTTTAGGTTGGTTTAAAAGAGGATTAAATTGGCTATAAAATATCAAAAAAATAAAATTTTAGAAAAAAGGAAAACAATGTTGTGGTAGAATATAAGACGTCTCCCTCCAGAAAAAACGTGATTCTTTGCTGTTTTTCAAAAATTTTTAAAAATAAAATTTTTGTGAGATTGTCCCAAAATTAGGGCATTTATTTAATAAAATATTTTGTTATCTATCAAAGGATACTAGGAACACTCCAGAAAAATGATACCAAGAACACTCCTGATACTAAAAAAACTCCAGAATATGAGGGAAAATGACAACTCAACTACCGTCAAAAGGGCATTTAACGGATATACTACTTAATCCTCCACTCAAATTTTCTTCCAAATTATTTTCCTTTAAAATAACGAGAAAAATAACTGACCGCCTCCAATCGCGCATCCAAAGTGGATGATTGCTGCATTTCTTCCTCTTCCTCCATTAGAGGCGGCAATTCCCCTGACATGGACACCTTAACTGCATGTCTAGGGGAAAGCACTCCTCCTCCGATGCCGTTACTTATTTCACCCTTTAAATAAAGAAATTTGAGGAATTTTTATTGGAGAGTTAAATAAGAGAGTATTTGAACAATAACTTCCCATATTTATTTTTTGAGAAAGAATGCCCTCATTTTTATGCCCTCATTTTCCTCTTCAGGAACGAGGAATTAATATTTTCGGATCTTTATTGGAAATCAAATTTATATGTATATTCTCTTCACTTTCATAAAAAATATTTATGACTTAAAATTTCTTGAAATCCTTATTCTATACCTAAAAGACTTGAAATTATTGGAAACCGTTAAGTTGTCCTACCTTAGCTACCTTATTGCGGGGTATGTCAAATATGACTAAGAGATACATATGATAAAATAATGGGGTAGATTCGAAATTTGTATGGTAGGAGTAAGATTAGATGGGGATCTAATGCTTACCCAATGCTCTCTCCAATGCCCATTTCCCTCCTCAGTAACAGAAGAAGGGGCTTCCTCCACAGGTTCAGAATCCATTTCCCCTTCAGTCGAAGATGGAAGTATTGGAGGGGAATGTTCCAAAGTCTGTCCCACACTTCCCAATTCCTCCTCCTCCTCTTCCCCTTCCTTTTTATCTTCCCCTTTAGCTCTCCTCATTCTTCTAACTTCTGTATCAATTTCCTCTTCATATTCCAATTCTCGTTTTAATTGTTCAAAAAGTCGTTTACCAGCATCAGTAGAAGTGTCAATCTCTTCATATTCTCTTGCTGGGATTTTCTTTAAAAGTTTTTTGAATTAAAAAATATTTTCGAAAATCAAAAAAAAATTTCAAATTTTTAAAAAAATTCTTTAAAAATTTTTGTAAATTTTCGAAAATTAAAAAAAAATATTATTTACAGCTAATTCTTGCTTGATCGGCTCTTCCTTCTTAACAACCTCCCTTCCTTTAGGTGTCAATTCCTCAGTTTTCTTCTCCTCAGCCATTTTAATAGGGACAGCCCACTCAGTTATAGTTAAGGGAACAGCCGGAATTAATTGAATTTGGTCTTTCACTGCCGGCTGTTTACTCTCTATAGGAACTGTTGGGGTTGCTAGACTTGTTGTTCTACTAATAAAACGTTCAAAACTTTCATAGAAGGAAGTGGAATGGCTAGAGGTAATGGGAGGGCCGGGAGGTCGTCGAGCAGCTTCTGCCGCTTTTTCTTGTTTTTCCAACAAAATTTTTCGTTTTTCTTCTTCAATCTGAAAATTAAAAAGAATTTTTAGATATTTTCCTTTTATTTTTTACTTCAATAGCTTTTCTTCTCCTCGCAGCCTCCAAAGCTTCTTCCTCAGCCAAACGTCTCCTCCTTTGCTGTTCCAACTCAATTCTTCTTTTTTCTTCAATTGCAGCTCGTTCTCTTCTTAATTTAGCTTCTTCAGCTTCCCTTTTAAGTCTAGCTTCTTCCAATCTTTTCATTTCCTCCTCTGAAGAGCTCCCTTCACGGCGTGAGGTCAGTATGGGTTCAATAGGTGGTAGGCCTCCTCGTTTCTCCCAAAGCTCTTCTCTGGCAAAATATCTGAAAAATGGGAAATTTTTAAAAACTTTGATTGACAATCTCGCCCATAGTTATCAGATTTTACAAATTTTGTTAAAGTCAACCTTCCTATAAGAACATCTCTCCTATAAGGTTTTACCCTATTATAATGGGATGTATCATAAATAGAGGGTATTTCTATGTTTTTCATTCTTTTAGCTCCATAATCCAACTTTTACCTTATTGTCGTCTCCATAGCAGGCTCAGCCTCCTTGGACTTTTGTAAACGCTGACCAGTCAAAGTTGTCTTATCAAGAGATGGTTGTTTCCTCGGAAGGACAATAGCCGGGCTCATTGGAGGAGGTAAGGGGGGTGTTGTAACTTCCTCATAAACCCCTCTATTGTCAACCTTAGCAGCTCTTCTTTGAAGCTCTTGAACTTCACGTTTATAGGTAGCATAATCAATTAAACGAGGTTTCTGAACTTCAGGGCGTGCTTTAGTAGGTAATATAACAACGGGTTTATGGCCATTTTCTTCTGGAGATGAAAGGATTCTTGTCTTTGCAGGCTCAGATTCGATAAGTAATGGCTTCAAAATATCTGTACTCCCATTTTTGGTAGTTGACCGTTTAAATTGTTCAACTGATCGAGATTGTTCGTGCATAAGAATATCCCTTTTTTGTTGATCTTCGGGTTTTTGAATTTCCCTCAAAGGCGAAATACCTCCCCGCGGTTGTGGTATTGGTCTTCTCTCTTCTTCGACTATCCTTCCGTTACCATTATCATATCTCGTGATGAGGTGTGCTTCCATTTCGCGATCAGTCTCATGTTTATAACGTGGCAATCCTCTAGGCTGTTGAGCGGAAGGAGGAACATTTTGTTGGCTGGGGGGAACATTTTGTGGGGTGAAAGGAATGCTTTGTGGAGAGGAAGGAAATTGTTGTTGGCTGGGAGGAACGTGTTGTTGAGAAACTTGTTGTTCAACCGCTTGTTGCCTCAAAACTCTTGGCTTCCCAAAAGTTGTGACCGACTTTTCTGTAAGCAATTCACAAGTAGTTTTTTGAAAGACGGTCTTTGCCTTGCCTTTCCCACGTTGTTCTCTCATTGAAGATTGTTCACTACTTTCATAACTTTTACTTTGATGATGGGTAAGCATTGGAAGACCAGATACACCACTAATAGGGGCATTCATTTGTGTAGATAAGGTGGGTGGTGGTGGTGCTGGAGGTATAACTGATGGACGTGAAGTTGTTAAAGAGGGGGGACTGCTGCCTTTTCTAAATTTAAATTTCTTTTTCTCCTTTAATGAAAGCTTTAGAAAAAAATAAGCATTGACTAAATGGAAAGCCATAAAATTTTCCGGAACATATTAATCGGAACATTTGCTTAGTACGAACCTGAACGAGGCCAAAAAAAGGTGGAAACAGGGAATTATTTATTAAATCCTTTTTCCCCTTTTTTTACGTGAACAGGGGCAAAAGAGGTAAACAAGAGGGGAGAAAATATAGAGGAGAACATTTATTATACCGCCCAGAAAATGAAAAGAAAAAGTGGGTGGTTGATGTTTGGTAAGTCAGCGCGGCTGGCAGGAAAAAGAAAAATCAGTGAGGGTGACTATGAATGAGAGCCGTTCCTCTATTTTTGCTTCCAATTCCTCCTCACATAAATCGGCTCTTCTTCAATTAAACCCCCTTCATATCTATATTAATAACGGGTAAAATATGCTAAAAACCGGGAAAGCTGCGGGATATTGAATTAACCCAAATGAGTATTTTTTATTAATTTTCTACACTAAAAGATGATTTTTAATCAAATTCGTAAAATATTTATGGGTTTTATTCAAGAGAAGAGAAGGAAAAAAAATTAGACTTGATAGGTAAAATTTAGAAATAAGAGACCGGGGGTAGTGTGAAAGGAACATATTAGGGGTAGTGTGTAGGGAAAGCCAGGGTAGTGTGAAGGGAACAGCCGGGGTAGTGTCTAGGGAGCATGGGGATAGTGTGTAAGGAACATATTAGGGGTAATGTGTAGATTATGGGTAGTGTGAAGGGAACATGTTAGGGGTAGTGTGAAGGGAACGGGTAGTGTGAAGGGAACATGTTAGGGATAGTGTGAAGGGAACAGCCGGGGTAGTGTGAAGGGAACATATCAGGGGTAGTGGGTAGGGAACGGTTAGTGTGAAGGGAACAACCGTGGGTAGTGTGAAGGGAACATACTCATATTTCTGGCTCTTCCTCTCCCTCCGTTCTCATTTCACTTTTTCCTTTCCTCATTCACCTCCTTCTTGCTTGCTCACGTTTTTTAATCTTCTTAATTATTTCCTTGCCTATTCACCCCTTTTTAACTCATTTAACCTTTCATTTTTCATTTCCCACCTTGAAGCTTTTTGCTGTTCCATCTCCCCATTCTTCCCCCTCCCCTTCTTGTCAATGCTTCCCGCAGCTGTAGAATATGTTCCACTACCGCCGTTTTTAGTTTTTTGTTGTTGAAGAACACGCACTGGAATAATACTTGTTTCAGCGTCTCCCGTAGTGCCTCCCTCTCCGCGTGTTGGAATTGAAGTTGCTGTTGATGTTTGTCGTTCCATTCCCGACTTTTGAGGTTTATCAGAGATCTGAAAGTGAGAGAAAAAATTTTTATAAATTGATAAAAAGATAAGAGGTTCAGCCACACCCTTAGGTGGACGGAAGAACAAAAATCAATTTGACTCAAAAAATGTAGGAGAAAATGATTTATAAATTCAATATTTCGATTTTTAAGAGAATGATGATATGTATTCATAGGAAAAAAATAAAAATGAAAATAAATATTTAACTCGATTGAAAAGCAGCTTTTCTGCTCTATTGCACAATAGCAAATAAAAAATAAAAAAATTATTTTTAGTTATTATTCTGCTTTTGTAAACATAACTTTTGTTGGAGAGATTACATAAAATATGGGAGGATAAAAAATATTTTTAAAATAAAAACTGAGATTGATCAGTCAGTTTATTGTGAACGGCATGTGATGTTCAGAATCTTAAATCTAAGTTTCCTAACCTTCGAAAAACGAAAATTGTGGATTTGACAAAATAAAAACGGCCGTTTAATTTTGTTTAATATAATTTATTTCAAATAAAATTAAATAATACTATGATCAAAGTTGTAATTATTAGTGCCAATCAAATAAGTTCTAGGTATTTTTGTATGTTGGAGCAATGCTCCAACAAATTTTTAATGATTAAATTTAGGCTTATCGGATTATGTTATCCCGATGTTATGAAAAAGGGATCCAGATATTTCTGGACAAATCTGCATATGGCAGGAATTACTGCGACTTTTTGCCAAAATTTTCCGTTAATATTTCCGTACATTGAATTTGGAATGAATTCTTACTCCCTGTCCCTATAATCTCAAAAATTTCGCCTGCGGTGCTTTAAAGTGCTAAGGTGCAAAAAAAAGTGCTGCGGTGCTTTGAAGTAATAAAACTTTGAGTTTCTATTTGATCAGGCATATGCTTCAGTGGCAGGCTAACCTATGTATCAGGGATCCTGCCGACAAAAAATCAAAATTACCGACTTCGGGAAATCGGGATTCCCGAGAAAAATTAATTTCCCGATTTCGGGAAACGGGAATTCCCGACAAAAATTAATTTCCCGAAATCGGGAATTCCCGACCCGAAAAACGTCGGGAATTCCCGATTTTCGGGAATTCCCGATTTTCGGGAATTTTCGGGAGATTCGTGAATTTTGTTAGTTTGTGACGTGGTGTCGATTTTGACATCGATTTCTGTAGATTAAGAAGGATATCGGGGGATTTGATCGAATTATGAGAGATATCGGGCGATTAATAAGGATTAAATAGGATATCGAAGGATTAAGGGGACAACAAGTGATTAAGAAGATATTGTTGGATTAAGTGGAGGAATATTGAGGGACTAAGTGAGACATCAAGGAAAATTGGCCAAGCAGCCAGATTTTTCATCTTTTTAGCGCCGCAGGCAAAAATTTTTCAATTTTGAAAGGTCCAGGAGCCAGATTTCTTCCATTTTCTGCGCCGCAGGTGAAAATTTTGAAAATTTTGTAAAGCCAAGAAGCCAGATTTCTTCCTTTTTCAGCGCCGCAGGCAAAAATTTTGAGAATTTTGTAAGCATGAGAAGGCATATCTCTTCCTTTTTCAGTGTCAGAGATGAAGTGAAAATTCCCGAAAATTCCCGATTTTTTCTAAAAAATGTCGGGAAACGGTAACGGGAATTCCCGACAAAAATTAATTTCCCAAAATCGGGAAATTGTCGGCAGGATGTATAACGAAATATGTTTTTTAATAAACTTAATTGTGTGTTCGTTCTCTTTTCGGTCGTGAAGTGTTTCATTTAAGAGAGAGATGTCAGAATTTCAATTTTTTTAAAAATATGTATTATTAAATATTACGTGACTCTTTCCCACAAATATTTTTTTAAGTTTAATTTCCTTGTCCTTCCCCTACAAATTTGCCTTTAATTTACCTGTAATTGTCCATTACTTCTATTATAAGCCCAATCCCCTTCTGGCCGTTTAACAACATAAGGCAATTTAGTATTCATTGTTTTAGCTGTTTGTTTCCCATTTATTTTAATTGTTTTATTAGCTTCTTTAGGAGGTAAAAGGATATGAACACTTCCAGATGTTGGAAATGTTGTTATTGTTGCTGGGGCTGTTTGTTTATTTTTGGCAATTAATAAGCCTGGGAGTGTGTTGTTGGGGAATGTTGGCTCTTGTAGAGGGGCAGAAGTTGGGGTAGTAGATTTTGGGCTTGTATAGGCTAGGGAGACCTGAAAAGTATTTTAACTGAATTATCTAAAATTAAAATGCTCAATTCAATTTAGAGTTGCAATACATTTGGAGTTCATAAAAAATTCTTCTTATCTTATTCTTCTTACCTATTCTTACGTATACTGCATAGTTAAGTATGTAGATTTTTAGGTAGATTTTGAGCATCCGGAAACAAAAAAGATAAGACTGATTTAAACCTGTAGTGCTGAAACATTACATAGAGACCAAAATTAGGAATTGAACCAATAACCTTTCTCGATAGCTCAGTGGTAGAGCTCCTGTATGTGGTGAACGAAAGCGCCTAACAATAACTACGAGGAGGTCGGTGGTTCGAATCCTACCCGGTTGCTAAATTTTTGCTACTCTTTCTATATTTTTAAAGAACTCTAGTCTAAAATCATCTCCCTGCCAATTTATTTTCTAAGGTGTTCTAGGGATTAAAAAATAGTCAAAACTTATTCAAGCCTAGCTTTTTTCATCAAACTCCAAGTCTAGGATTAGCATAAATTCCAAATCCTTCTAATTTAAATTACCTCATGTATAGTTAAAAGAGGATCAACACTTCTTGGCAATGATATAGAATTATGTTGTCTTTGATTATTTATTTGTGGCACACTTTTAGGCTTCTCTATATTAGGAGAATTTGGACTAACCGTAACTGAGAAAGGTGGCGATGAAAGAGCGCGGCGATGTTCAACCTTTTTTTAAAAACAAATTAAATAAAATGATTTGTCATTCACGGAAATTATTTTTTGATTAAAAAAGAAAATAAAAATTTTTTGTCATTTTTAATTGCTTTTACCATATCAGAGCCAAGAGGCCCTATCGATGCGGAGAGGGAGGACTGCGATAGACGCTCTGTAACACTTAATGGCCGTCCAAACTCATCACGATCTGCAAAATTTGTTTTTAAAAATTAAAAAGAATTAAGGAAATGATAGCAAAAATTATTAACGCTATCAATTATCACACCTCCATCTTATCAGTAAATTACCCTTAAATTCTCTAATGCTTTTTGTTTTAGCTTATTTCTGACAAAATTGGTTAAAGAAAGCTTTTAAAATTATAAAAAAAAAAATTGAAAAATTCCCCATTTATCACAGTCTGTTGCTGGATAAGTTAAGTGATTAACTAAATTTGATCGGGATACGTAAGAGACTAAGAGACTAAAGCTTAAGTTGATCCGGACCTGCTCATGGACACGGATATGGATACAGATAATATCAAGATGCTTGCGGATATCCGCCGTAAATATCCGGATACGGGTACTAAAATCAACACCCGTGATCAGGTCTGATTTGATCTAAGGTCGTTCTGACATATCACAGCCATTCTATGTTAAAGCTTTGGATAACTTAGAAGGTGGGATAATATAGAGATTTAAACTTTAAAATATTGAGGATGAATGGGGGGATAGGTGAGTTTCAATAAAAAATCTGAGAAATATTCTACAAAATTTCTAACTAAATTGTTAAAATAACAAACAAATAAAATTTAATGTAAATAAAAACAAAAATCGTATAGTTGTAGAGAATTATTGGGAAATAAAATTTTTTGGAGAGAGATGAGCAATAGGAGGGATAATCCACCTTTCACCCCTTTTTCTGCCAATTCTCTATGCGCATTCTCCGCGATAATAGATTAGAATATTAAATTGAATTTTTGGAGGAGGGAATTTTGGAGGGAATTTTTGGAAGGTGTCAGTCTGGCAATTGGTGACAGACGGATAGAACGGAAAGTCATGAAAACGAGAAAAATAGTTAAAGCTAAAGGAAGACGGAAGAAGGTAGAAAAGAAGACTGTTTTTGAGGGAAATGAATGAGCGGAAAAGGCAAACAAATCGGAGGGAGATTTATTGAAGGGAAACGCAAACTGACGGAGATTTGGAGGGAAAGGGGGAGGGGGGAGAGGGGGGAAGTTTGTAGAGATTGACGGCAATAATAAATAAATAAAAATTATTATTATTTTTGCTTTCTAATAAAGTAAACAAAGATGAGAGGAAAAAAATAAAAAGTTAAAAATAAATTAAATGTGAAGTGTGTGGAAATAATTGAGGAGGTAAAACAAAAATAATAATTAAATGTTAAAAATAAGTGACCTAAAAATTAGTGACATTTTGTAAATTAAGGTTGCAAATTGGGGGTATAGAATCAGAATATTTAAAAATAAACTTTCTTCAGAATATTAAAATAATTAACAAAACTTGAAATCAGAATTTTGAAACTTTTTCGAATTAGAACAAAAAAATCAGAATATATTTTATTCTGATTATTCTGATATATTCTGATGTTTTTGTTCTAATCAAAAAAGTTTCAAAATTCTGATTTCAAGTTTTATTAAAATCTGAAACATTTACATATATTCTGATTTTAATTTCTGATAATTTATATTTAGAAATTCTGATTTTTAAGTTCTGCTTAGTTAAATACATATGTATTTATTTTTATTTTCAAGTTTATTTTCATCAGAAGAAAGTTTATTTTAGAAATGCTGACTAAGTTTATTTTCTGATTTAAATTTATTCTATAAATTCTGATTTTCAAGTTTATTTTACTCAAGTATACACAATAATTTTTAATATTTACCAGTATGTCTAGAATGTACTATACGCCTATATTGTGGATAATCCTCCTGTTTAGTGCTTGCAAAAGTGTGCGCCGTTGTTATTTCTTTGTTCTAAAAATTTGATAAAATATTTTTTTATTTTGTTTTTAATTCTTTTTAATTTTTACTCAGTTTTATTTTATTCTGTTTTTTTATTTCTTGTTTTATAGTCTCAATTAAAGGATTGTCTCTTCAAAACATTCTCTCATATTCACCCCAAAAATTCCAAAAATTGTTTATTGTCCCTTTTAACTAAGTTTATTGTCCTTAAACTAGTTTTGGCCTAAAATTGATATTCTCTTCAATTTTTTGTTTATTGCCAAATGCGCAATCCATCCTCCCTTTTTGATCCTCCCCTTTCCCTTATTTCCCAAAATTCTAAAAATTATCCCTTTCCGTTTTTCTTTGACTTACAGGCTCTTTGTCGTCTTGGAAAGTAACCAACAGCTGAAAAGTACAAAATTGAGTTAAATTTTGAAATAGAAAAAAAAATAAAGATTTTGATTTAAAAATTAGATAAAAATCTTTCCGTGGAAATAAACAATTGAAATTTGACTTTATTGAATTTAGCCTTCAAAAAAGTAGAAGGAACAAAAACTATTTTTACTCAAAGATTTAAGAGTTTTAACTTTTGAAAGATAGAGTTAAGATTAAAGTTTCAAGAGTTAAACTGCAAGAACTGCAATGATAGAAAGAGCCCCAGAGATTTTATCTAAAGCTTTTGGCTAAAGCTTTTGGATATACTACAGGCATATTATATATATATACTGTCATCAATTCTTTTACTTAATATAATTTATTTCAAATTAACTTCTAAAAAGCTATGATTGAAGTTATAGTTATTATGCAATTATATTCGCGATTTCACCAGATTTTATTTTTGTATGTTAGAGCATTGCTCTGACAAATTTTTGACTATTAAAGACGAGAGTTGGCGGATCGTGATTGTAAATATCCTGAAAAAGACAGGAGATTTGCCAAAATTTTCCGTCAACATTCTCGTACTTTAGCCTTGATAAAAAGTACGATTTTAAAATTTTAGGATTCCAAACACTTTACTATAATTCCAAAAGTTAAGCCAAGTCATTTATTCATAAAAATAAACTCACTGTGCATAGCTGGTCCTTTAATTCACGCATTTTCCAGCCTTTATTAAACACTCTAAATTCCTCAAAATTATTTTTTATTAAAGGAATGAATGTTTTTTTGAATAAATTATTAATAAAAAGCAACAAAATGAGGGCAAAACAAAAATTAAATTAAATTGACATCAATAAATAAATATTAACAGAATATTAAGAGTATTGATAAGAAAATTAAGAAGTAGAGGAATTTATGTTAAAGAAAAATTTTAGTAATTAGGAAAATATCAAACGTAATTTTAGGAAGGAATGTTGAGGGAAAGTACAAAAAGATCAAAATAAAAGATTAAATGATAAAAAAATTAATTTCCTTAAAAATATGTACGAGAAAATTAAATATTAAAATGACATATATTGTAAATAAAGGAGGGGTTTCCCATGGAAAATTATTAATATGAAATGGTTTTTGCTGTATCCCAGCAAAGGATGGTTATGATTTTTTGTTCATTTTTTATTTCTCTACCATTTAAGCTTTATTTGATCTCATTAACTTTAATTTGAATAAAGTTATGGCATAAAGTGTCCGGGTTAATTTTGTGTCCCCCTGTAGACAAACGCTAAGACCTCAAATACTTGATCAAAATTAAATTTCTTCAAAAACCAAAAAAAGAAATTATTCTTCCTTCTTTAATTTAAAAAAAACTAAAAAATTTATTTTCAAAAAAAAATAAGGCCATCCACAAAACTTTCTCTTTTGATTGAATTAAAGCAAACAAACAAAAAATACAAAAACCCCTAAAAATTCTTTTCACTCTCACTTTTCTATTGTTCGGGCTTTTCCACGTTATTTAGCTTTAACCCATACATTTTTAGTTAAAGTTTTATTTAAACAAATAGTGTGAAAGAGCAAAGTTTTTTACAACTTCGTAAAGCATATTTATCATAAGATTTTTGTATGTTTCGGCGCAGAAAATGTTTTGGCGCGCATTTGAGTAAAGATAAAATGAGTGAATTTAAAATTGTAAAATTCTGTTTAGATATTCTTCAATGTATTGACTAGCTATTCAATAAATTTAATAATTTTTTGTTTAGTAATTTTAAAATTATGATCGAAAATGCTTAAAAACTTAACAAATATTAGTAAAAATTTTAACTTTTCTTTCCTTAACACCCCAAGTACTTGACCAAAAATTCTAAAAAATTTAAAGATGTCAATCGGGTACAGCCCAAGTAAGGGCGCGGCCATAACGGCGCAAAGCCATAACTTGCTTCAAGATTTCCGAATATTACCAAATTCAGTATTAAACGATTACACCCATCGAGCTAAAGAGATTGATAACATGATTGATAAGGGCCGGAAATTTTCCAGCTAGTTATGGCTTTGCTCCATTGTGACCGCGCCTACTTGGGCGTATCCCATGTCAATCGACAATAATAGCTATATCTCCTCGAAATTTTATGGCTCTAGGTGCTCTTTTGGCAATATTACAGACGCGCGCCTGATGTCACGCCAAAAAAAAACCTTCTTATAGTTAAACGAAAAATTAAAGAATTTTGAGGTAAAAAAGAGGGTTTAATAAATAAAACGAGAGTTTAACACTTTAACACCCACAAAACATTTCTAATAACTTAAAGACCCAACACAATTGGACACGTGAAAATTTGGGAAGAACGATAATATAAAAGAATTTTCCAATTTAATTCAACGTTGCAATTGACAATAGAAAGAAGAGAAGGGACGAGATTTTGTATATATTTTATTGTAATTGAGGGGAAAATATTAAAAATAAAAAAAAAATATTTTAATAATAAAATTGAAGAGAAAAATTGGCGCAGAAAAATGGCGGTCATGGATGTACATAAATATTGGGGGAAATTTTGGGGAATAATTTTTGTAAAAATATTTTCGAGAGTAACAATTGCCTTGTTTTATTTGGATGATAAAACTTTAAATAAAGTGAAATAAAGTTTTGTATATTATTGGGATTATATAGACTTTTTTGTTGAGGCTCTTTTAGTTATTATTTTTATAGTTTTAGGTTTAACAAGTTTACAAGTTGGAGAAAAGTTGGAAAAAGGAATAAAACTTTTATTTGTGTTGAAATTATTAAACTTAAACTTAAGTTCAGGTTATTAAATAAACTTGAATATGAATAATAAACTTAATAGGAAACATAAACTTGATAGCAACCTAAAACTTGAAAATAAACCTAAACTTAATAAACTTGAATTGAAGACTTAAGATTGAATTTAGTAAACTTTAATTTAAAGGGGAAAATTCTTATTTATTTTACAAAATCTCAAGTTTATTATCCTGTCCTAGATAATCAAGTTGGAAATGATTTAATTTTCATATTTACGTATTATAAAAGGAAAGGATTTTCTAAATTATTTATTATTTACATATTTAAGTTTATTTAGAATTAAAAATTTATCAAACAAGGTTTATTTAACTGGAGCATTGTTTCAATTTTTAAGTCAAAACTTTGACTTAAATTTACCCCAAATTTCCCCTTTTATTACAAAAATAATATTTTAATACAAATTTTATAGTAATAAAACGATTAACATTTTTTAAGTATAAAAACATGTTTTTAATAAATTTATAACTGAAAATATGTAAATACTTTTATAAAATCGAGAAAAGCTAAAAAAATATTCATGTATATATTTTTGATGAGGGAAATAATTTTTATCTTTAATAAATCTCTCCCTCTCATTTTTCTTCCATTAAAAAGACAAAGCAAATCCACGCTTTATAAAAATGTCAAATATTCTTTTTTAAATAAATGCTTGTTAAAAGGGGTTAAAAAGTTGTTTGTTTGTTTTGAATGGGGAGGGGTGGAAAGCAGTTGGTTTTGACTGAAGATTCTTGCGAAAAAGTGTCATAAAATATTCCTCATAAATTTTATTTTAATTAGATCATTGGCAGATTAGGTTTTTGGTAAAGAAATATTTTAACAATTTAATCTAGCGATCTAAAATATTTTGATCCGGGGATACATTGTGTAAATTTAATTTTTTTAATTCCTAAGGCTGTGCAGTAGTCGGCGTGCTGTAATGGCTAACACATCAGTCCGGTCTACTGAAGATGCTGGTTCACCTTTTGCACTAGCTGAAGGAGAGCAATAACTATAGCCCGGCTGCTTTACTAATATTGTCTCGCATTGCAACAATAACCAACGGCAATTAAACTTGCCAAAAATATACTACTAAATATAACACCATTTTAAAAATACACTAGAATCAAATGATGCTATCTCATCAAGAACTTACCCTCAGAAATTGTTCCAGGTTGTGATGTGATCCGAAACCCTTAGATTAGGTTTCGGGTCGGAAAAAAGTCCTGGATTCTAGTAACCCGAAAAATCTCTAATCTCAACAATTGATGGAATTTAGGTATATGTATTTTAAAATTTTTATAGTTATTTATACATACAATCATCATTATTTTCAATAATGTATGAATTTTATTACTAAAAATTCCCAATAAAATGTGGGACAGTGCAAAAAGATTATTTACTCTGCACATTTATTGTCAAGAGTTGGAATAGAGAAGAGTTTATCGGAGGATTGATTGGCCTTGTAAAAGGAAATAATGTGTGGTAAACAAACCCTCTTTTCAGACAAAAAATGTTAAAAATTTTAAACTGGGATAAAATTGGTAGTTTTTAAAATTATCCAAATTCTAAGTACATCCTTCTATATCAGGGATGCTGCTTCCATTTTTTATTTTTTTCCGCCTTACAAAAAAGAGGCTGTTGGGTGTCCGTGGGACTTAATTTTCCCAATCAGGACAACTAAGATAGGTTCACAACTATCTGTCTACCAAATTTCATCCCGAAGTCCTACGGACACCCCACGGCTTTTCCTATGTTAGGTCTTACGCTTTTTAAAATTTGGCGGAACCCATCCTGATCCATTTGTACCTATTTTTTATTTTTTATCTTTTTAGAAAAAAAATCAATCAGTTAACAAAATATAGGTATCTTATCTTCTTCGAATAACTTTCCTTTGTCAATTTTTCTCTTAAAATTTTCCTTCCTTACAAGTACAATTTATGAGGGGGGTCATTCCCTTTTCCGCGTTCTTTCAAGTCATATGTTTAGTTCAGGGTTACGATCGACAAAATGCCCATCAAAAGTACAAAAATCTTGATTTAAAAGTACATAGGGGCTAAATTTCCAAATTTAAAGTACACTCAAAATTAAATTAGAAAATATTTATTCATGCTCAAATCTTTCATATTTCTCTCCTAAATGAATCTTTTTTAATAATTTTTTGTTTCCACCAAGCATTTTGTGCATTTCAATGCATTTTTGTGGAGCCGAAGGCGCCAAAAAATCTATTTTTTGCGCCGCAGGCGAAAATTTTGAGAAATTTGGGGGTCCTTAAGCCAGATTTCTTCCATTTTTTTCAAAATGTTGATTTTAAAGTACATACTTTCAATAAAGTACAAATTCAATTTCGTAAGTACGGAGGTCGATTTTAAAGTACTGTACTTTCAAATAAAGTACGAATCGTAACCCTGGTTTAGTTTATTTTAATATATTTTACATTTTTTCCATTCCTTCCTCCCCAAATAAATAGAAAACTAATTTATTTTTAGATTTTAAATATTTAAATTTTATTTTTTAAAAATGCCTTCTGAATACGGAATTGAAACAGATTCAGTAACTTTACAAAGATTTGTACTGAACGAGCAGCGTAAATATCCGGAAGCTACAGGAGATTTAACTGTAAAAATATTGATTTTTGAGAAATTTTTGGGAAAAAATTTTACAAAAAAAATTTTTTTTGATAAATTTTTTAAAAATTTTCAAAAATTTTCAAAAATTTTTTTAAAAATTTCCTTCAAAAAAATTTTTAGAAATTTTCTGAAATTTCAAAAAATTCCCTATTTTCCTTTTTAGAATCTACTAACTAGTCTTCTCACAGCTGTTAAGGCTATCTCCTCAGCTGTTAGAAAGGCAGGATTAGCACAGCTTTATGGAGTCGCTGGGAATGTTAATGTACAAGGAGAGGAAGTCAAGAAACTTGATGTGCTTAGTAATGAGGTTGATTAGGGGATTAGTTGAAAATTTAAAGAAAATTTTTTAAAGTTGATGATAAATATGTTAAAATCCTCTTACACTGTTTGCGCTATGGTATCAGAGGAGGATGAAAATATGATTGAGGTGGAAGTAGGAAAGCAAGGTACCATTTTAGAATAGGGTAAAGCAGGGAGCGTAGATATCTAGGAGGTACCAAAGATAGGAAAAAAGGACTGGGAAAAGACAGCAAGTTGAGATACCGTATTTCCTCTATTTGAATACCACCCTCTAATAGAATACCACCCTTGAAGGTGATTGAAAAATAGAATGCCATGGCATTCTAATAAAGGAAATGCGTTAAGTCGAAATGCCTCTCCCTCTTTCTTTTAAGTAATATTGCCTATAATATTACTGCTCATTCTTCTGTTTTCTGTCCAGAACTTGGAAATTTTAGATAATAGTTAAGGTCCATAACTCTTGCCTACAACCCTTAATTTTAGCCTCGTATCAGCCATTCTTTTATTCTGATTTTTAAATTAAGGTAAATATATTGTGACATTTGATCCTCTCGATGGATCCTCAAATATTGACTGTCTCGTTTCGATTGGAACGATTTTTGGCATTTTCCGAAAGAATAGCGAAGGCCCAATTCAACCTCAAGATGTATTACAGCCAGGTTCATAATTAAAAAATAGTCTGTAATTATTCCAAAATTTAGGCAGAAAAATGGTAGCTGCTGGTTATGGTAAAACAAATTCTTTTATAACCCCCTAAATTTGTTTTTATAGCTTTGTATGGGTCTGCAACAATGGTTGTTCTTTCGACTCCGGGACGTGTTGATGGCTTCACCTTGGATCCAGTAAGCCTTTTCTGTCCGCATTTTTAATCCGCAAAATTTTTGCGGACAACTAAAAAAATTTTTTAATTATAGAGTATTGGTGAGTTTATCCTAACAAATCCAGCAATGAAGGTGCCAAAGAAAGGAAAAATTTATAGTATAAATGAAGGTTATGCAAAGAAATGGTCTAAAGGTTGGTGAGGTTTAATTGATTCAATTTAATTTTTTTAGGTATTACCGAATATATTTATTCACGTAAATTTCCGGAAGGTGGAAAATCTGCTTATGGTCAGCGTTATGTTGGCTCTATGGTTTTTCTTAATTTTCAATTTTAAAATTTCCTATTTAGGTGGCCGATGTACACCGTACTCTCCTTTACGGCGGAATTTTTATGTACCCAGCAACTAGTGGTATACATATTTACTTTTTTTAATACCCAACGAGTTGATTTATGGACCAAATTGGGACGAAACTCAATCCTAATTATAAACATCTTTTTCTTCCAAATATTAAACTTATTTGAGTAATTCCTTGGAAAATCCTTTGCAGGACCCTTTTTTGGTTATTGACTAAAAATTGCTTGTCTACTGGACCTAAAAAATGTACTGGATTTTTTAGTGATAAAACCGAGGAAAATGACGGAAATCGAACATTAATCCTCTCTAAATTTATTTTAAAATATTTTTCCAAAAAATAATTAAAATTAAAGATGCCCAAAATGGAAAACTCCGTCTTCTATATGAATGCAACCCAATGGCTTTTATTATGGAAAATGCTGGAGGTTTAGCAAGCCATGGAAAAGGTCCAATTTTAGACATTCATCCAACAACTATTCATCAACGTACACCAATCTTTTTGGGTTCAAAAGAGGATGTTGAAGAATGTATTGGATTTTTACAGAAATATGATTAATTAAATAGACTTATTTTTAAATTAATAGAAAATTAATTTTAAAAAATTCTTAAATCTAAAAAAACTTAAAATTTCATTTTATAAATGTACCAAAAAATTAGTAATTTAAGTATAAAAGCCGTCTTTCAATAACATAGTAGTTTTTAAATTATTAAAAAGAAATTGCTGAAAGAATTATTTACGAGGAACTTCTTGGGAAAATCTGTTGTTTCTATGATATTTTACAGATCATAAAAAGTTAAAAAAAATTTTCAATTCTTAAATTTTTTTATCGTCAGAAAAGAGGTTGAGATTTACAATATTTTAAACATGTAAAAATACATACATATTCCAAAATTAATTTTATTTTATATGAAATTCATGCGTTTACAATAAATAATTTAATTTGAAGTTATTTTAATAAGGGCAGAAGTGAACTGGACCCTAGAAAGAAATAGACAAAAAGGGTTCTTTTGGCATTTCTGAAGTTTGTCAATAAGTAATCGAGTGTGCTGAATTCAAGCTTAATTTATTTCGAATCCCGGAACTGAAGCGAGCATATCAGTTTAGGAAATTTGAAATTAAAATTCTAGGGATCTCGAACTGATTTGAGATTATCCCTAGAATAGTAACTCCAAAACCAGAAGATCTGCTGGTTTTGGAGTTATTCATAGCAGCTTATTCAAAATTTATTAAATTATATTCCACAAATAGTGGTTTTTGAACCTTTACAAAATAATATAAAAACACGTTAAATTATAGTGTGTCGAACCGAATTCGAAATGATCAAGGGTTCGAGAGTCGAAATTGAATTTTAACTCATATTCGGATTCAGAAAGCTTGATTACCTACAAACAAACTAAAAATATTTTTAAAGAGCATTTTTGCTTAATTTTCTGGAGGCTAGTAACTTCCATCTTAACAGAAATTTTTGTGAATTTTTTAAATTTTTTCTTCTCAATTTTTTATATCTAATTTAAAAATAACTCCAAAAAACTTGTTAAAAATCAAAAAATACCTTACACACACAATTATGTCCAGAAAAATACAAAGAAATATTTAAGAGAATTTATGAGCATTTCTTTATTCCTTGAAAGATTCCTTTGTTGGAGTATTCATCAAATCTTCTTGGTGTTCGTCAACTTCAACAATTTTGCTGAGATCGTTATTGTCAATTTTCGTCTTTGAGGATGTTGCTTCTTGATAGATTGGAATATCATTCAAAATTTGACGAAGTATTATATTTTCAGCTTCCAATTGCATAATAGTCTTAAATTTGAGGGAAATATAAAGAATTTTGAGGAAAAGGTAGCCGAAAATTTGAGGGGAAATATTTTAGGAATAATTCTTAAAGAATATTTGCGGCATGGAGTATACTTGAACGCCTAAATTAATTCTTAAATTAATTATTTTATTTTTCACGGCATTCTATCCTAGAGGAAAAGCAACTAACGTAAATCAGCAATTAATGGAAAAAACAAAATTCTAGTTAAAAACTAAGGGGACCTTGATTAAAAACATATACGACACAGTGAAGCAAACCCCTAAAGTTCTCGGTCAGTAAAAAACTCAAGAGTAATATTGAACCAGACAGACTCCATTTTTCCTCGCCAATTTTCATAAATATCTACGGAATGGTCAGACTTGTTTCTTACTTCCATTCCAATTGCTTTTCTATATTTTGCATACAAACAATCAAAATTAGTTTTTATTTCCTCTTGATGGAAGAAAGGAAAATTAGGATGGAAGAAGGGAAGAAGTTTGACCATTCTGAAAATATATAGGAAGAAACTTGAAAAGGGAAAAATGAGGTCTGTCAGGTTCAATATTACCAACTCAAAAATACCCAAGTTTAAACACTCCAAAAAACCTTTTTTAAAACTATAAAAAAAACATTTACCGCCTTATCCCCAGCCATTGACTGCTCAGTGACTGCCATATATTTCCCAGCTGCCCTAGCCATTCCAATGTAGTCCTTATGGTCTACACCAGCAAAATAAGTCTGAAGAAATATTTTAATTCAATTTAAATTAAAAATAAACGTTGTTAGTCTTTGAACAGACAGCCTGATCCAAATTTTCAACACGCATAAATCCAGAAAGAACTCGCCGGTAGTCACTCATAATTAAATGCATTCCATCCTCCATTTCTTTTAAAGCAAACTTTAATTGTTTGTTTTCTTCTCCCAAAGCAACTATTTGACGATTCTCTTGTTGCAGACTGCCAACGAGTTGAGATCGATTTTTGGTCCTCCAACAAGAATTTAAAGAAGCGACTTTTTCTTGATACTAAAAAAATTTTTTGGTAAAAGTGCCGTTTGTGTTACCCCTTTTGTCATTTTTCTATCTCCCCAGAAAAAAGAGAAAGAGTTTTATCAATATTTTAGATGCTTGCCTTCTTTCTAGATTTTTTCTCGGGAGATAAAAAAATGAGAAAAAAGGGGCAACACAAACGACACTTTTACAAAATTTTTGGAGAGGTTTACGAATAAACATACTAAAAAATTTTTTGAGAGAAGTTTAAGAAAAAATTAAAATAAAAATTCTTCTCAAACCTCCTTAGCTTGGGTAATCCCTTCAGTAATTGAATGTGCTTTATTAGCGGCGGAATCAGCAACTTGCAATTTGTCCTGAAGACTCGAAACATGTTTACACATTTCCGCAAGAAGTTGATCCATAGAATTATTACTAAGTTGACTCATTTTCATTATATGCTTAAATTAAATCTAAAACTTTTTAAAATTAATTTATTTAATGAAAATCCTGCACAAATTTAGCAGAATAAAAAAACAAAACTAGACAGCGGAATTCTGAAAAAAACCGAAAACGGTAAAGGAAAATTAACCGGCAGGGACCCGAACCGGGAAACCCGGGAATTCCCAATCCCGGCTTCATCCCGCCATCTCCAGAAAAGCCGTGAAAAATGACCGGGAAACGGGACCGACCTCATTCCGCTCTCTAAAATTTACCAATCCAAAAAGGTCATTTATCAAAATTTTAGAGAATTTAAAGTTACCAAAATGACATTAAACTACAAAAGATATAAAATTGTTTTGTTTATCTGTTACTAAATGTTTATTTGTCGACAGACAAAATGCCAAATTTAAAAACGTCCAAATCTTATTTCCAGTTTTATTTCTATTTTTCCTTTATGAGCACACTGAAAATAAATATTTTTTGTTTTGTTTCTTCAAATTGAAAGGTGACACGTAATTTAAATTGACAAAAATATTTTCCTCAATTTAATTTTTAATTTAAATTTTTTTTGTATTTGTTTAGTTGGAGGACATTACGTCCTAATGAGTTGGCCAAATTTTTCAACTATTCTATTAAAATCATTTTCTATTAATAATTATTTTAATTAATCTTTTCAGATGGCAGAGAGAATTACTTTAAGAAAATTTTTGGGTTACATAATTCTTTTTGCGTTTATATATTATGGCATATTTCCAATGATTTTTGCACGGTAATTTCGACAGTGATTAAATTCTGTTAAAAAAAATTTTTAATTTTTTTAATCAAAAAAATTTTTTTAACTAAATTCGACTAAACTAAAATTTTGTCGAATTTAATCACTGTCGAAATTTTTAGATACGTACCACCCCCAAACGCAGAAGGGCAAAAAATTGAACATGAGCCTCAACAACATAATGAAAATGAAAATAAAGTTGAACCAGACTATCCGGATGTTTGTTTTATTTTTTAATTTTTAAAAAAAAATTTTTCAATTTTTAGAGTTTCCAATTCCCTTACTCCAAATATTTGGAACTTGTCGTAAAAATATTGGAATCACATCCAGTTTTCCAGGAGAAATTGAAAGGACTGAGTGAGACGGACATTAAGGAAGGAAAAATTGCCGATCATATGGATGATCTCCCCCAAGATGTTTTTGATAAATTAACAGAAGCAAAAGTTGAAGAAATTGAAAGAATTCGAGCAGATTTGGAAAAACAAATTGAGAAGGATGGAGACGCGAGAAATGTTGTTATGCCTGAACATTTGGATGTTAACGAGTTGAAAAAGTTTGGAAAAGAAGATTTGAGGAAATTGATTAAAAAGGTAATTTTTAAAACGGGAATATTTTTAATTTTGTAGAGAAATACTTTGGGATTTGTGGGTTAATGGGAATGCTGAATTAGATAACTGAAATTTTAGCGAAAAACATTTTTATTAAATAGCTCCCTCATTTTTCTTGAATTCTTTTCCCTTCTCACTCGCGAAATTCTGATAATTACTAGCTTCTATTTTCAAAAATTAATGTGCTTTCTCCGTTTTCCCATACCTTGTCGTTTTAAATCGAACTTTTTTGGCTTTTCTCATTATAGATTTGACTTTGGACACGTAGCCAGGACGATTTTTGGCCCGACATTTTTAAAATGATCCTCTCCCGAGAAATTTTCCTGGCAACGGTCCGTTTGAAATAATATCGAAGGGGAAATAAATTTTCAAAAACTATTTTTCCAATTACTAAATCAATTTTAAGACTGTTGCTGATATGGAAAAAATAGATGAGGAAAGGAAAAAAGAATTTAAAGAATATGAAATGAAGAAAAAAGCAGAGGAAGACCATAAATTAGCCCAAATGACTCCTGAAGAAAGAAATAAAGCTGCTAAAGAAATCGAAGAGGCTAAGAAGCATCATAATGAACACGAAGAATTAAAACACCCAGGAGGGCGGGAACAACTTGAAGAAGTTTGGGAAGAAAGAGATCATGTAAAAATTTTTTAAGGATTTTCGGGCCAATTTATGTGGACACCAGGGATCGAGATGAACCTGGACCAAGGCCTGGGTTTTTCCTGTACCCAGAGTCCAAGCCCAGGCATTTTTTGACCTCCCTGGGGTTTTCCTGGTCCTAGGGGTTTCCTGTACCCACAGTCCAAGCCCAAGATCCGGCCTAGGTAAATAAATCAAACCCGGAACCCAAGAACAGGCCCAGTTTTTTCAAAATCTCGATCTCTAGTGGACACTATTTTTATATTGTTAACCTCTGTTTTAGATACCCCTTCTAAAAATTGAATCTTATAATAGGATTATCTTGAATAGAGGGTATCACTTAAGCAGCTCCTCTACCTAGTGGGCAATAAAATTTAAAATTTCTAATTATAAATTTTTTCAGATGGACAAAAACAGCTTTGATCCAAAAACATTCTTCGCTTTACATGATTTGAATAGTGATGGTTTTTTGAATGAAGAAGAAATTGAAGCATTATTCCAATTAGAATTGGAGAAGGTTTATAATGAATCTGATCCTGCAGATGATCCAAGAGAAAAGTTTGTTTATTTTTTAAAATTAAAATTAATTTTGGGGTTTGGTTATTTTTTGAATAAAATTGTAAAAGTAATTAGGAAAATTTTTTGGAATTGATTTTTGAGGCTAAAATTACTTTTTAAATTTTTTTCTACAATTCTTTCTAGGAACAAATAATTTTTTATAACGGGATTATTCCGAAAAGACTGACAGACAATTAGGGTTGGGGGCCCGATCCGACCCGGTCCGAAATGTAGAGTCGGGCATTGATTTTGGCTCGAGAAAAACTCTGTGGGCAGCCCGATAAAAATGACTCGAACGTCGGCCCGACTCGAAAACCCCAACCCTATTGACAATGTTCAAGAAATTAGTGAAATTTTTATTTTTTAGAATTGAAGAAATGAATCGAATGAGAGAACACGTTGTTGCACAAATGGATAAAAATGGAGATAGATTAATTTCTTTGGATGAATTTCTTCATGTAAAATTTTTTTAAATTTAAACAAAAATGTATAAATTTAATTTTAGGACACACAAGTTCAAGCTCCTGAAGGCCAAAAGGATGAAGGTTGGAAAGATTTGGGTGATCAAAAAATTTATACAGATGAGGAATTGGCACGTTTCGAGAAGGAATATGCACAAAAACAGGGTTAAAATTTATTTTTATTTTTTTTCGAGTATGACGACACGTGTAAGTTCTGGGATATTTTATAATTTGAACGTCTGTCTGGTTGTTTGGAAGTATTTTAAGATTTGAGTTTCCTTTATTGATGTCCAAAATGGCTGTTTTTTGCATAAAAACATCTTTCAATGGCTCAAGACTGCAAAAATTAAAAATTCTCCGCTAAATTTTCTCAAATTTTCACATTTGTCTTTCCATCATCTTTTCTCTATTTTTCAACCAAATTTTTACATTCAAGCAGGTTGGGGTGACCATGCATATGATCAAGTCGTACCAGAAGTTCATTCTCCACAAGCAGATCCACAATATGGTCAACTTCCACCACAGCAAGTCCCAGTCCACTCACCAGGCCAAAACCAACAACAATTTAATCAAGAAGCGCAAAATATCCCAGCACAGCATCAACAACCGCCGCAAAAAATTGATCCAGTCTATGGAATTTAAAGTATAATTTTGTGATTTAAAAGAATTCTATCTAGTTATATTTTATTTATTTATTGTTGGGCTTTTCTTTCAATTTTACATTTTTGCCATTTTTATAACTCTTTTAACTTGTTTTTTATGGATCATTGATGGGCAATATTTGGGGCTTTTTTTGATCTATCTTTCCATTCAATGAATTTTTCAAGCACAAACCTTTTTTGTTTATCAGCCCTTCCAAACTCCTTCAATGAAAAATCACAGGATCTGTAGAATATTTCATCACATTTTTTAGAGTTAGAAACATTTGTTTATTACGAAATATTCTAAAAAATTCTAAAAATTTATGCTTGAAAAATTTATTGAAAGGGAGGGAAGATAGAATAGAACCATCATGGAAAGGCCCCAAATGAGAGCATAACCCCTATCGCAAACCCCCATAAATTTTAACTTATTATTGAACATACAGCTGATCCATGAAGAAAAGTTAACTAAACTTCAAACAATTCTAACTTTTGTATCCTGTAAGGTTTTTACTTTGGAATGAATCGAAATATTTTCTTGTCTTTTTTTTTGTTAATTTTAGTCATTCCCAGTACTCAAAAAATATTTTATTTTTATGTATAAAATTGACAAAAGTATTTTTTAAATAAAATTTAAAATTAATTTTAGTCTAAAAATCCTTAAGACTCAACTAAACTTCTTCAAAACTTGGTTTTGTATTTTTATTTATTTTTTACCCCTTACTTTAGCAACATATCCCCCTCCTCCCCAACCCTCCCTCTATTCATCCACTTCCATATTTGTGTTTCCCCATTGAGCTTGGGGGATACTTTGGCTAAATATAGAGAGAGGAGATATGTTGAAAACGCTCTACTTGTCAATTTTTCTTTCTTTTTCTCTCTCAACAGCACTCGTCAAAAAAAGGTTTTTAGTGTATTCATGCCTTCCCCCACATCCATATATCCCCCTACCTCCCCCTAACCACTTTCGATGCCATTTTCTGCGCCAAGAAATATATCTTTCCATATCCTTTTTATTAGTAATAATACCTTTTTTTATGAAAGTGCGTAAAATTCTTCAAGGCCGGAGGTAAAGCTTTTTCTTTACCTAAAATAAAAATTTATTATATTCGCTCGGGGGCAATGTCCTTCAATAAAATAAGACAGCCGCTAAAAGGAACGAACGACAATTTATCGCCAGTTTTTAACGTTTATATGCCTATTTATTTTTAAATTATTATTTTTATGATTTGATTACGGTTTAAATACTCCACCAAAGCTTGGGATTAATTTTCTTCCATCCTTTACATTCTTGGAATTCATGGAGTATCAATATTGCTCGGGTTTCTAATATTTCTATCATCAACTCTTTATTGTGTGCTTATTTCCCCCATCCTTACTGTACAGGGTCGGTTCCTGGGAAATCGGATATCCGGAACCGAAAATTTCCGGATATCCAGTCTTTTTTCGGTTTCAGACATACGGAACCGTCAACCCTATTCCCATCTTCCCATCCCACTTTTACGTTCACATTTTTCCTGAAATAAATATACAACTCGTAAATTACGTACTCTAATACAGTCGTGGAAAAAAGTATGGAAGCGCTAGAAAATTTTTTCTTATTTCTTAATTTTTTAAACAAAAAATACGTTCTATATACCAATCGAAAGCTCTATTCGTATCTCAGTTGACATGTTTCTGCATTTTTCATGAAAATGAAAATTGGCCGAGATAATCCGGATCTACCGGGTATACCAAATCCCACTTTTTCGGAAAAATTTTTCGGAACAAATTTAACAAACCCAAATGATAAAGCATATTTTTGTGAGTATTTTCCATAAAACCGCTTAGAAATATCTTTTTCCGGAGCAGAGATATGATTTTTTGAAAATGGCATTTTTCGTCAATTTTTGCAAAAAATTCAATTTTTAAGCGAAAAATGCGATTTTCAAAAAATCATATCTCTGGACCGGAAAAAGATATTTCTAAGCGGTTTTATGGAAAATACTCAGAAAAAAAGGATTGTTGGTTCAAAAAAGGATTGTTGGTTCATAAACGGTTTGACCCGATTAAAACATCCCTTCCCCACCTTTCCTTTAGCATTTTATTTAGCTTTTTCAACCAAACTTTTTTTTGTAAAAATTCTTTTTTTTATCGTCCCTTTCCCGTATAAATGATCTGTCATTTACACAACCACTTTCCCTTCACTTTTCTCAATTTTCTCATTTGACCGATACTATGACTAACTCTAAATGCGAACCTATCCATTGCAGTTTATTTGTCCAATCCCCCTCATATTTTTAATATTTTTTGTTGACCACTAAAATGTTTGTTTGTTTTTCATTTCTGCATATGAAAGTTGGCAATGTTTGCGAAAGGAAATTTTTAAGGGCGGAGGTCAACAACAAATGGGGGAAACTTTGAAAAGTTTACATTTAGAGTTGGGATTTTAGTAATATTAATTTGGGATATATATTTCCAATTTATAGCTCACGCTCCTACAATTCAGGCAGTCTCACTTGTAAGACCAAAAATTATAGTATAAATACCGTATAACCTGTATTAGTTGCCCTCCCTCAAATAATTACCCCGCTTCCATTAATTACCCCATCCTGCGATAGATTGAAACAATAATTACCCCAAATAAATGCCCTAAAACACGTTCAAATTTTAAACCTTGTATAATTACCCTCCCTCGACTAATTACTCCCTCCAGCGGAAGGTCGAAACGATAATTACCCAAGGCAGTTATCAAAGGATATACGGTACATTCCCTGAACCTTGTCTTCCCAAATATCAAAAGCACTATGTGACCAATTTCAAGATGTTGATCTTCGGAGTCTCTCATATATAAGATTAAACCATAATTTCGATATCTCCTTGGCTATGTTCTTAAAGCCTGTTCCAGACTGTTACTCTTCAAAGCTTCAATCTATGTACTTTCCCCATTTAAAATTTCACAGTAAATATTCTCCAAATATTCTCTAATGGATATCTAAAGCCTCCTACTTTTCACTAGCTTTTCTTTTAATATTTGTCTGCAAATAAAAATATTCTTCTGCAAACATATTAAGCTACTTGCTTTCACTCCAAACAAAATCCTTTCTCGCAATCTCTTGTCCATTTTTCCCACAACAATTTCAATAAATAGCAAATATGCGTGAATTTCTATTTAGATAATTCTTTTTCACTTCACATTTTATAGAAATTTTTAAAAAGAAAAGGGGAAAATTTTCTCCCAAAACAATTTATGCAAATGCGAATTAAAGATGAAAATAAAAAGATAAATAAAATATATATGGAGTAAAATGAGGGGGGAGGGGGAATCTTGTTCTTTTTCTAGCACTTAAGTATTATTATTTTTTAATTGTACTAGGTCATGGTCATCAATTATTTTTATTTGTTTGTTTACTAGTAGTCCTTTTTAAATATTCAATTAATTACTAATAAATTAAAAATATTGGATGTCTCGGCGCAGGGTTATTTTGGGCGCGAAGCTTTGTAATTTAGGTAGATTTAACCTTAGAGGCAGGCCCGTAACCAGGGGGGGGGTGAGGGGGGGAATTCCCCCCCCCCGAAATGGGAAAAAGGAAAAAATTTGGGGAAGGGCTGGGGCAAAAAAGTGAATTTTTTTGGCCTACGGCCTTCGAAATTTTCAAAATTTTCGCCTGCGGCGCTAAAAAAGGACGAAATCTGGCTTCTTGAGGTCCAAAATTCAAAAAATTTTCGCCTGCGGCGCTGAAAATCAAATTTTTGGCGCCTGCGGCGCCGAAAAAGTGAATTTTTTTGGCCTACGGCCTTCTAAAATTAAAAAAATTTTCGCCTGCGGCGCTGAAAATAAAAATTTTTGGCGCCTTCGGCGCCAAAAATTTGGCGCAAGCAAATTTCCCCCCCTCGAAAAAAAATCCTAGTTACGGGCCTGCTTAGAGGTGTGAAATTTTGTTAACAAATCATCCATAATGTTAGCTTTTATTGTTAAAAAATTAGACTTAAAGGGTTTACTAGAAAAAAATTTTTTGTGGACAGGAATTGAACCTTCGGTTTTGCTGACAGCCGTCTTAGATGCTGCGAAATAGATTATTTCTCACACAGCACGTTTATTTTCCTAAATTATCAGAATCTTTTTCCAAACATTTTCCTTTAGGGAATTGTCTCCACTTGTCTCTACTACCTTAAGGTAGCTTATATCCAAATCTTATATCCAAATCTCCCTGTTATCCCACCTGAGACACGAAACTTGCTCCAAAAATTTAACTAAAATTCAACATTTTTCCCTCATTTATTCGAGAAAAATCTTTTAAAAAATAATAAAACATTGATTATTATAAAAAAAGTAGACAGTCCACCACCACAACAATCATCCTTTCCCTCAATACATATTTCCGCCCTCTACTTGCGCTATTCATAATATCGTTGCAATTTTCGTGCCCTATTGTTGTTGTCTCCTCTCCGCGCTTTTACTGAAAAAATGCTTTTTACTTTTTTAAATTAAATTGGGACATTTTTTTGAAATTTTTATTTTAAATTCAAGAAGTGAACAAAATTATTATTTTTTGACCATATTTCACAAAAAAATTTCTGAAAATTTTTTTTAAATAACACTGTCTACTTAATACTTATTTTAATAAACAGGGAACGGGGCTGTCTTCAATCGAAAAATTTTTCTTGTTTTTTCCATCAAATAAGCGCGCATTTTTTGAATCCTAAAAATCTGTAGATGAACCTACATTTATTTGTAATTGAGTTTAAAAATCTCTGCAGTTTACAGACAGCCTTGATTGATAATTTTAAATATTTTAGTAAAGTAAAGGTTGAATACTTAAAAAAATTCCTGATTTTTTCACTCTGTATATCCCGGCTTAAACAATTCCTGTCACCCTAATACTTACATATACACAGACATGGTCATGGATACGGATATGGATACAGATAATACCAAAATGCCTGCAGATATCCGCCTGTATCGGCCGTAAATATCCGGATACGGATATCAAAATCCGTATCCATGTCATAGTCTGCTTATACTACATACCGTATTTGCTCTATTAATCCCCCATCCTACGGATGGGTTGAAACAATAATCCCCCAGTCTCTATTAATCCCCCAGTCTCTATTAATCCCCCACCCTAGAGATGGGTTGAAACAATAATCCCCCAGTTTGTACATTTATTAAAACAATATTAATAATCAAAAAAACATTAACAACATAAAAACAAATCAATCAATATCAAAAAACAAATCAAGTTCTTCCCCTATCGCGTTCTTCCCCTACTGATTTAAGGGACAATTGAATAGATATCAGAGGATTAAGAGGGATGTCAGTGGATTAAGAGAGATTAAGAGGATTTGAATGCTTATTGGTGGATTTATTGTGATATCGGTATATTTGGAGTGGTAAAGGGTGATCTGAAGAACGATGGGTTAAGTCTAATTTATCGGATTTAGAGCTCAACTGTTTGAATGGATATATGGGGATTATTCCTCTAATCCCTCAATATACTCTTAATCCCCAGATACAAATCTTTTAATCAATAAATTCCTGATACCTCATATTATCCTCCATATCCCTCTTAATCCTCTGTGTTAATCTCAAATCCATGATATCCCTCCACCATCAGATATATCTTAATCCTTAGGAGTTGAACTTAGGATGGTTTAAACCTCGCAAACCAACGTACACCTCACAATCCCTCTATATCTCTGTTAATCCCAAAAATCCATTCTTATTTACTCGTAATCCATCCACCACAGACAGAACTTTTCAAATTTTGGAGGGGGAAGCCAACTTTAGTTTTTTTAGCGCCACAGGCGAAAATTTGGAAGTTCAATAAGCCAGATTTCTTCCTTTTTTAGCGCCGCAGGCAATTTACTGGAGTAATTAAAAATCCCGTAAATTTGAAAAAAATTCCCGGGATCCCGGAACGGGAGTTCGACCGGGACGGTCCCGTAAATCCCGGAATCCCGTTTTCCGCGAAAAACCCGGGATTCCGGGACGGGATCCCGTAAAATCCCGTACGGGGTCCCGTCCCGTGCCGAGCTCTAATCATTAGAAGGAAAAAGACGTTCAGAACGCCAAAATCTAATGGCGTATTTTCAATCTTCAAAACAATTCTCCATCCTACGGATGGGTTGAAACAATAATCCCCCAGTCTCTATTAATTCCCCAGTCTCTATTAATCCCCCACCCTAGAGATGGGTTGAAACAATAATCCCCCTGGGGGATTAATAGAGCAAATACGGTATGTATATTTTTTCCCCTTTTTTCCAATTAACCCTCTCATTTATTGAAAATTAAATATTCAAAAAAGTATTAACTTTTTTAATTAAAACCCCTTCTCTCTCTCTCTCTCTCAAACATTCCTTCGTCAACACCACAATCGTCACAAACAAATTTATTTATTATTCACAAACAACTTACTAGCCATCGATCGTTGTAAATTTTTTTGTTTTATTAGATTTTTAAAAACGAAAAAAATTTTTTCTGAACTAATTAACTCTTCCAAAAACCTTCCCCAAAACCTCTCGGATTATCCACCTCCCCCTCCCCTTTCCCCCAAAAAATTGATTGGCCCGAGCAATGCCATAATCCTAAAATCATTAAAAACATAAAATTTTCTACCTCGACAGATGTACACATTTCTTTGGAAGAAAAAAATTTTTTTTTTCGTTCTCTTCAAAATTAGTTATTTGAGGTTTTTGCCCTCTCAGTGAGGGGAGGGAGGGAGCTACCCGCAGTGAATGAGTGAGTACTTTTTTCTAAACAAAAAAACCTTTCATTAAACAAAATGACCAGAGCACTCTATCAGAATTATTACTATATTTAAATATTGGCTACTTTTACATATTTCCTTTAAGTATTTTTATTTTATTCTCAATATTTTCTCATAAATTTATTAAGGATGGGGATGTTTGGGCGCAGGAGGTCATGAGTGCGTGCTTATCCTTATCTCTTAGAAACATGAACATAGAGATCCGGAATTTTGTATAGATATTTTTTAAAGTGTCCTTTAATGGCTCTTCAAATTTTAGAATTTTTGGTTTTGTATTTCTAAAGTTATGATTTAAAGATCAACAAGGAGGATATTTTTCAATGAAATTTTGGGCATCTCTGACCATAACTCTTGGAATATTTGTTCAAAAATTCTGAAAATTTTACTAGAGTTAGATAGACTTATTAGGGATATTTAAGCATAATTTAGTGGATCTAGGTCTCGTTTAACTAATTTTATAAGTCCACGCCGTAGCCCTACTCCGCGCCGAAATATCCTGTTTCCGATGACCACTACTTAATCATAAAAATATATTTATTTTTAATATTGCCCATTACTTTAACTTTATTTTTATTTATTATTTTACACTTTCAACACATTAATCAATTAATTCTTTCCCCAAAGTCAATCATTTATTTTTCAAAAAAATTTATTTTTGCCTTTTTCACCTTTTTAAAATTAATTTTCTTAGCTTTTGGCATTTCCCCGGTCATTCTCTCCACCACACACATCTGTTCATTAGCCTTAGGGATAAAGCACATCCTTAGACAAGGAAAGGGAAAATTAGGGGAAAGCTTTTCTTTCCCTTCTGGCTTAATTTTAATCTTATTTATTTTTCTGTTAATTTGGATTTTCCGTTAAAGATTGCCCTCATCCATTATTTTGACACACAGACATTTTAAATAATTTCTCTGAAAGCTTTTAATCTAACTAAGTGACTTTTAAATTTAATTTTCTTTTGGAACAGCCATTATTTTTATCTTAATTCGGGTGGGAATCAGGGCTGACGCAAATGAAAAAGGTTTTCCGCAGCCGCATTCCTCGAGTCAAAAGACACGCTACGCAGTCTGCAATGCATCCTCTTTAATATTCCAAACAGTACCGCGTCCAGTACTGCTTGGAATATTAAAGAGCCTTTAAGTAATGCATTGAGATTTAATGTCACCTAAAAAAGTCTACTATATTAATGTAATCAGAGGTGTTTTGAAATTTTGGTTTCCTTCTTCATATTTCCGAAATCTAAAAATTTTTTCTGTTTATGTTGAGTCTTGTTTTCAACCTTAAATTATACTTAATATAAATTATTACATTAAAGTTATTATATATTTAATTAAAATCTCCTTTAACAGTACCACCAATTATAGATTTCTTGTAGTATTTTTGTATGCCACTGCAATGCAAAGGCAAATTATTGTTGTGATTAGGTCATACATATTATCTCAAGTTTTTGGATTTTTCAGCCAAAAATAACAGACATTCCATATAGGATTAATTTTTAAATTTTTGTTTGAAAAGAGTTATTGCAATCAGTGATGGATTGGGATTCCGACCTTCGATTTTACATTTTTTTTAATTTTTTAATTTAGGCCTTCTAGTGTTTCAACTCACTGTTGAGTACATTAGCAAATTTAAAATTTTGTGAAAAAGTTGGCATTTTTTGATTTTGATTTAATCATAACTCTAATTAACATCCTAATTAACTAATTAACATTTAAATTTACTTAATATAAATTATTACATTAGTTTTCGCCTTCCGATCGTCCGAAATTTTTAAAAAATGTTAGATTTCTGACTAAATGGAATAGTCATGTTCAATTTTCAATTTACTTAATATAAATTATTACATTAGTTATTACACATAATTAATCAAAATCTCTTTTGAACATGCTTCGGATTTGTTATTCTTCTCATATTTTTGTATGTCATTGCATTGCAGTGACAAATTATTATTCTGATTGGCTCATGTTTTTCTAATCTTTGGGATTTTACAGCCAAAAATGGCAGACCGTCTTTATTAAGTTAATTTTTAAATTTTTTTTTGCAAAAAGGTTATTGCAGTCAGAAATGGGTTGGAATTGCGAGTTCCGGCTTTCGATTTCCAAAATTTTTTAAATTTCTGATTTAGGACATCTCCATTTGTTTCACTCACTTCTGATTACGATATCAAATTGAAGCTGTGAAAAATTCGAAGTTTATTGATTTTGATTTGGATCTAATCCGATAACTCTAATTAACATCCCTGATACTTCCGTTAACCGAAATGTCACTTGACTGACTCGCTTGTGATATTTGAGGTTGAGATGAAGCTATAATAAGAGCCGACTTAAAGGAAAGATTTAATATCATCCTTCTTTTAGTCTTTCGCTTTTTAAAACAGTTTCGGAGCATCTCAGATACTTTGGTAATGGTACTGAACCAAAGTATCTTTGGTAATGGTCTCAGTGACTGTTTATTCCAATTTCAATAGAATTCGGTTTGTGTCCGCAAAATCTGTCCGCAAATATCCGCAGACTTTTGCGGACATTTTAATTTCAATTTTTTTCGTACAAAAAATTACTATTATTTTCATTTTTATTGTTTTCATCAATTTTCGTACTCATTTTTTGCTCATTTTATCAGCTTGTTTTTAACCGATCCTTTTATTTTTAACAATTTTCGCTAAATAAAAATAAAAAATAATGGGGGAGACAACTGATAATTTTTTACCTTTTAAAAATAATTTTTTTCAATTTTTGTTTGTCGTGTGCCCTTACTTTTTTTTTTACTTTTTTTGTCCATAAAAATGTTTTTTCAATGCCATCTCCACCTACCACGCCAATTTTACGCCTAAATAACTTGCTAAAGGAAAAGAGGAAGTTCTATAAAAATTCCTCCCCCCTTAATTTCCATTTACCAAGCAATAGAAGCACTTTGCGAGCCTCCTTTTAGAAGGGGAAAGGAGAGGACGCCAATCCCAGATTCGGCAGAATCAAAAGGTGAGGCAAACAAAAAAGCTAGTAAAAACATAAAAATTCCTTTTTTTTACAATGGGGGAACAAATAAAGGAAATGGACGTTAAGGTGCGAGGTGGATAAAGCGCTGATTTTATAAAAAAATTCTATTAAAACCTAGAGTTATGAAATTTTTCATAGATGCTAAAGGTATATTCAACTACCAATTCTGAAAATTTCAGAATTTTTGGTAATATACCACTAATTTTATGGTCAATGAAGGCAATAGTTCTCTATAGAATGACGAATTAAGGGGAGTTTTCTGATTATAAAATCAGAAATACAAAACCAGAAATTCTGAAATTTTTATGAGAGATAGTCAACATCGTGAGGCATATCTGTGCAAAATTTCAAAATTTAAAATTTTTGGCTTTATGCCAATTTTCAAGTTTGCGCCAAACTTTCCCCGCGCCAAAACAACCCCTGACAAGAAGAAGCTTTTAGAAAAATGTAAAAATATTTTCCGCTTCATTTTCTGCGCCACACGCATTTCACGCATTCTACCTTGACTTTAATTTAATATGATGGCGTAAATATAGTCAGGCTCTTTACTAGGGGGTATTGAAGCGATTAATACGTTGAAAATATTCTCACTATACAACAAAATCTAACGGAAATTTTTGCGCATGTTTAAAGTCACAGATATTACACATTCCCATTAAATATGTGTAAAAATAAATATATTAAATGTAAATAGTTGTTATAAACCTCTTATTTTTTATTTTAAACGAAAAAATATTCGATCGAATTTTTCTTTTTGAAATGGGATCACCCTTTAAGAAGATAATTTACAGGGGTACTTTCCTGTTATGACGCAACACATTTAAATTTTTTTGAAAAAGCTAAAAATGCTCAACAAGTTAAGAGTTAGGCATGTTAAGAGTTAGGCATGAACAAACAGTTAAGACAGTTAAGAGTTAGCAAAACACTACGGTAGACTGGTCTCAATATATGCGGGAAATTAGTACTTATTATCTGCTTCAAAAAGAACCATAAAATTTTTTCCCATTTTTGCTTCAAAAAAAGAACAAATTCCGCCAAACACCCACTGAGGTGGGAAAACACGTGGGAAAAAGGAGGAAAAAATTTCATGCTTATTATTACTATTTTTGAACATTTTTAGCTTTTTTAAAAAAATTTAAATGTGTTGCGTCATAACAGGAAAGTACCTTTACAGGTACTGGTAATACATATGTATGTATTTCCTTATATCCGGCACTTATTCTCGGAACTTTATTTCCTTGAATTTAAGTTTGATTTGTGTAAGCCAGAAGGGCTAAATATTGGAAGTCCAATGAGAAATTCTGGCCTCTTAGTTGGACGTCTCTAAATAGTGTTTTTCTTATATCAGTTATTTTTAGGGTTGTTGGCGACCGGTTTTAAAACCGGAATTTTTGAAATTTTTTGCCAAAAATTAACCGTTTTTAGAAAATTTTAAATCCCGAAAACCGGAAATTTGTGAAAATGACTGATTTTATTTAAAATTCCCTCAAAATTAAACCGGTATTTGCCTAAAACTCAAAACCGAAAACTGGGTTTTTAAGATTTATATTAACCGAAAACCGGGGGTACCGGTTAATAACCGGTCGCCAACAACCCTAGTTATTTTCTATCCTAATGCGCGACTCCACTTGATCCTGGAACACATTGTTAGAGTTTCACATGCACTTTTGTTGCTCTTTAAAATTAATCTTAGTTTCCACCCAATTTTATTTAAATCCGTCTTAAACTTTTTTGATTTATTCATTCATTCCTCTTAGCTTCTTGATCTTTTGTAGAACAATCCCTCCTCCTCACCCCACATTCTCCCTTTCCCTATTGATTAATCCCCTCCATTTGGCCCTTTTTAGAAGAAGCCTAAGAACAAATTTACACACTTTTATTTAAAAATATATTTACATTTTTTCTTCTTCTACTCATCATCTCCTTCTCTTTTTTGCCCTTTTTTAATGCTTAAACCAAGTAAATGTTGTTAGCATAAAGGGAGATGACCTTCCTTCCCTTCACATTTTTCTTCCTTCCAACCGTTCCTTCCCTTCAAAATACCTTTAAAAATCTATATCTTCTACCTATTTTTTCGTTCCTTTTCAACAAAAACCCCTCTTCAATCCCCCTTCCAATTTTAAGACAAAAAATAATTAATCAAAAAATTCAACCAACGCCACAATTCAAAAAACTGTCAAAAAGAACTGTCAGTTTGAGAAAGCGCAAACCGCAGCATTCCTTTTTAGAATAACAACAAATCTATTTTATTAAAAAAGAAATTGTTTAAAATTAACGACTAATAAATATATTTTGAATTAATTTTTGGGTAAAAGAATTTTTTATTAAAAATTATAAAAAATTTTTGAAAATTTTTTCTAATCCGGGAATTTGATTATTAAATTTTTTTGAATGGGCTATACAATTTTTGATTCCCGTAAACCTCCCTCCATTTGCTCTGTTTGGCACATACCTCTATTTACATATATGCCATCCCGACTTGAGATTTCGCCTAAATTTCAAAGGCATAACGGTTTAAATTACTGGACTTGAGTACCGGTTAAGGATCGTTCTTCCGAAAATCTCAATCACTATAACGGACGGGATTATTGGACGAAATCTCCTCGCTTCGGTTTATTCCTACATACCAGCATTTCCCAACGTATAGAGTATCTCAGACTACAAGAGCTACTGATAATAAAATTTGATTTCCAAGTTTAGGTTATTTCTTATCCAAAACCTTTAATAATCCTTTTTTTGAAAGGGTTACTGAAAATTCTTTTTTTTATATCAAGCCTACATATAATTGTGTTTTGTCCTTTTAATTTATTTAAAAATTTTCTAGTTGTGTATCGTTATTGTTGCGCTGTGTTTTAGTGTTTTGAAAAACAAAAATTTAAATATTTTTCAAAAATGCGTCGCCGTTTTCTTCTCGGAGGAGGGGAAGGCGGCAAAAAATCTGTTCCAAAAAAGGACAACAATGACCCTCTTCAACAACCAAAAATAGCTTCATCAAATTCTTCTTCTCAATCTTCTGCATCTGCCACTACTGGATCCTCTTTCCCTTTTCTTGGTATTTTAAATAGACGAAGCTTTGCTGCCGCTGATGGGCCAAAAAAGAAAAATGCCGCTTCTTCTAATTATTATTCAGCATTTAAAGACGAAAATGACAAGTATGCGACAATTGGGGGAGGTTCAAAACAGCAAAAGAAGAAAGATGAAGAAGAAAGAAATGGCCTTCGAACCTCTTCCGCTCATTCTTCTTCTACTTCTTCCCCTCCACCCCCACAACCTCCTCCACCCCCTCTTCCAAGGCGCTCCCCTTTATTGCAGCGTGGTGGACGAACAACTACTAGACCTCGTTCAATGGGAGCGCCTTTACTACAACAGATGGGCATGAAATTTTCTAGTAATATTACGGAAAGAAATAATAATAATAATGAAGAGGCGGAGACGGCATTCATGAATGTTGAAGAAGATTTTCCCGGTTGGTTTTTATTTTTATGTTTTTGGGTAAAGAGAGATTCGCGCATGTTTGTAGGGAAAATATAAATAAATGTGTATGTTTTCGTTTAAACTTTTAAATGTTTTTTTAGTTGTTGTCCAAGTTTTGTTTGTTGACTATTTATTTTCAACTTGTTTTGTCTTTTGTTTACTAAAAAGTTTTTAGGGTTATTTTAAGGTAACTTATTAAATCGAAACTTTATTGATAAACAATATATTAAGTAATTTTGTCAATTCCGTCTGTAAGGGAAAAGTTATTAGGAACTCGAAACCAGGCTAGACAATGTCTTCATGAGCCTAAAATACAAGGGAATTATTTACCAAAATTTAAAATTATTATAGGTATTCAAACTCAGTTTCTTTCTTCCTTCTTTTCTGTTGGGTAAATTCTAATTTTTAGTAACCAACTCCCTTGTATCTTTGGCTTGCTGAAGCCTTCAAACAACCTAACGTTAACACTAAGGTATCGGGTTTTGGGAAAATTTTCGGATATCTGGAACCAAACGAAGAATCGGACCGAAAAAACGGCAACCCTAGCTTTCATTAAACTACCCTATTTTCTTTTATTTTTGTTTCAAAAAATTCTCTTTTCCCTATTTTTCATTAAAAAGGCATAAATAATTTTTAATAGAAAAATTTAATAAATTACTTTCTCTTTTAACAAAAACATCTATAAATTTTCCAATCGTTTTTCCAATGTTCTTCGTTCTTTCATTAATTTGTGTTAAACCACACAATTGGAAAAAAAAACAATTTTTTTAGTTTAAAGTGGGGCGATTCTTTTCGAGAAAAATTAATTTATTTATGAGAGAATTAAACTAAAATTGATTTGATTTACAAAAATTAAAGTGAAAGCTATTCTTTTTATTTAAAAAAAGAGAAAATATTTGTGTTAATTTAATTATAGCTTAAATGTTAATTTAATTAGGAAGGAAAACTAGAAAATTAATTTATGTCAGGAATTTAGTTATATTTAAGGGGTAGAGTGATGTCTCGGCGCGGGATTGTAAAATTGCTAAAGTAAGACTTGGAAGGATGAAATTTTGCGGGGATATCGTTAATAGGGTTAATTACATTTCGAGAAAATTTCAGAATTTTTGTGGCAATATTTCCTAGGTTATGGTCAAAAATGCCTGAATTTTGGAGCAATGTGCGTGATTTTTGATCATAACAGAGAAAATACCCCTCCAAAAAATCTGAGATTTTAGGAGAGATAAATTAAGACTATCGAGGATATCTCTACAAAATTTTACACCTCTAGCTGTTCATTTGGCTAATTTATAGGGAAACGAATTTAAACGATTTTCTACACTATTCCACACATTTTTAACTTTTCCTGAGAGGATTTGAATTAAAAATTTTTGAAAATTCCAAAATTTAACTTCCATAAATTTTTTAGTAGGTTCAGCTCGTCTAATAATGAATGGCCGTTGTTGCCAAACACAACAACCCCACGGAATTGAAAAAAGCAACAAAGTAAATTACACTAATCGTAATTCTACAGGCTCTACAAATAGCAGCCAAACAAGTTCTGGATTTGAAAGTTCTAAAGTTGGTACTTTTTTGGAATTTAATTATGAGGAGGGGAGCTGTTGTTCTTATTTAATGAGAGATTTTTATCCGCAATTTTTATTAAAAATTTTTGTTGACAAAATTCCTGCGACAAATTTATACCATTTCACCAATACAGTATACGATAACTTTAAAGGAGTTCCCTTCTCTTTATAGTATTTCTAATAATATATATTATATAGAGCCCCTTCTAAACCTCTTTAAATCTCAATACTTCTTAGAGTGCCAGTTCTCACCAATTAGCCCAGCCTTGCCATTCCACTCCTGTCCACCACCAACTTCAACAACAAAACGAATCTCCTCAAGCCTTTCAAATATCACCAAATGAAGATAACTCAATCTCTTCCCCGTCCTCACGTCTTTCCTCTACTGGATCATCTACAGCTACTACACAAGGAGGACGTTCTTCCGCTTATTTTTCTCTTTCTGATGGACTTGATTTGTCTTCAACTGGGATAGGGGATGTTGAAAGCGGTACTTTAACTACAATATTGAAGAAAGGTGAAAGGTCTTCCAAAACAGAAAGGGCAAAAAGAGGAAACTGTTCACGTGTAAATATTGGAGAAATGTTGGCAAAAGGAATTCCTGTGAGTTATTTGGAGGGAAGGGTCTTTAAGAAGAGACTTTTACATTTTATAGGAACAAGAAATCTTTGCTGAATGGCTCCAACGTTTATGTCTTTCTGAATATTTGGCACTCTTCTTGTCCCAAGGATATGATCTGCCCACTTTAGCTAGGGCAACACCTGAGGATCTGACGACTTTGGGAATTACAAAACCAGATGATCGCAAATGTTTGGTTCAGGATATTCAATGTTGGCAGAATGTTGCGGTACGAGAATTCAGTTATAGTTATCCGGGGCTTAAAAGATTTTATCTGACAACGAGGGTATTTGAAATTGGGGGCTAACCAAATGTTACAAACATTTCGGATTAAGTGTCCGACTCATTGACAAGACTTATCAACTTTACCTTTATCTTAAGGATACATGGCCAACTGACATAACCAAAGAAGCGCCCACTCGTGACTGGCTAACTGCCATAGGTCTCAAACAATATATCCAACAATTTGAACGTCAGGGGTGTTTGACAGTTGGAGAATTGGAACAATTAGAGACTGAAGACTTGGAAGATATGGGTGTACAGAAGTTGGGGCATGCAAAACGGATATGGCTGGCTCTTAGAAAATTGAGGGTGGGAAATATTTTAATTCAAAAGATGCGTTTTTTTTTGGCGTTTTGTTTTATGGGACCTTTTATCCCTGATTTTAAGCCAAAGTATAATTTAAATTAGGGTTTAAATTTCGGGATGAGGAGGCAAAAACGGGTAATCGAGAAGTCGATGGAAAACGAGAGAGAGATAAAGGGGGCGTGGGTTATTTCGGGTAAAACAGGAAGGGACTTCTCGTACTCGATTACTCGCGTATAAACAATGATGGGTAACAACCCTATAATAAATTTACTTCTTTAGGAATCAAGATCTTTCAAGTCCAAACCTATTCAAAATGTGTCATCAGTTCAACCTTTACCTTCACATAATATCCTGCCTAGTACAACCTTGTGGCCTTGTTCTTCAAGCGCGGCTGCAATCACGTCTTCTGCCACATTGCGAAGACCACAAAGGAATCCCTCAATGACTAGCAATCCAACAAGCGGGACAGAACTGCCAAAACTTCGAGAAATTGTAATTTGTGGATCTTTCCCAGTAAAATGAAGTTTTTTTAAATTCAGGATCAGAGAGAAAGAGAATCGACTGGACATGTCCAATTCAGAAATAGCTCTTTTGGAGTTGATCCAGTGCCAGATAGAGGACCTCCTAGACTAAACCTATACAGGCAGACATTTTTAAGATTTTCTGACTAAAAATTTTATTTTAAAGGACCAGTCAAATAATCGCTCAATTGCCTAGAGAACCACCAGAACTGATCGAAAAAGAGGAGGATGTGGAAGAACTTAACTACCTTATGGGGCATATTCCGCCTCCTCCAGGTATAGTAGAGATGGTTCTGAAACTGATTGAAAGAAAGACTTTGAAACTAATTTGGGACTCTCAACATCTATTTAGTCTGCTTTGGAAAATTCGTTGAATGGGAGATTAATAGGAGAGGGGTTTGGAGAGGATCCCCTTCTTGCAAATGAGAGGATTTTTGAAAAATTTTTTTAGAAAGGACAAATTATAACACGTAACAGAAACAGTTGAATCCAATACATGCATAAATACATCTTCTGGACACATTTTTGCCTTTGAAACAAAAATAGTTCGTCCTTAAGTCATTCCCATAAGTCACACGCTTTTCACATTTTCAACATGTTCAGAATTAAAAATTTTTTTGCGATCAAAAAATTCTCAAAAATCCAACAAAAATTTAATTATTTTTCAGCCCCAATGCCTCTCTTAGCCTTCCCAACAACTTCTTCAACAAACCCAACTCGTCAAGTAACATTTGGATGTTCTCTTTCACAGCCTACAACACCTAGAAATGTTCAAAGAATGTTTGGCCCATTTGACGATATTCAACAACAACAAAATTTTGAACAAAAACAACAACAACAACCTCCCCTCCAAAATTTAACTTTTCTCCATTCTCCCCCAAATAATCGTCGAAATGAAAGTAAAACAATTTTGTTTTCCTCACAACTCCCTCAAAGAAATGGCTATGTTGTTCAAAGTAGTGATTTAACTGAATTATACGGAAATAATTTAAATGGAAGAACAGCAGCTAGTGCTAGATAATTTTTTAAAAAAATTTCAAAAAATTTGTTTATATTTACAAGAATCTATATATTTTTTGACATTCCTTTTTTTTATAATTTTTCTTTTCCCGGTCTTTATTTAATCGGCTAAATTATGAGAATGGACATTTAAACAGGGGAACATAATTGAGGATAGATTGAGACGAACATATCGGGATATTTCAATGTACGAAAAGTTACGCTACTGATATCGGGACCTACGGCTACTGGATTATGGATAGTAATTGTCCTATTGAAGAAAAAAAAGTTTTATGTTTTAGAACCAGCGTTAACACACGCAAGATTATTTTTCTCACGTCAATTCCAATATGTTCGCCCACCATCTATACAAACTCGTATTAAAAATTTCTTATTCATTAAATGAGATTCTCTGTCCAATCACTACTTCAACTAAGAAGAACAACATGTTGCGGTTCCAATCTTGAAGATTTTAAGACATAGCCAACGCTTGGAAGTTCGTACCAGACTGAGCATCATTTATGATGTCGTTCTTATGTCGTCCAATTTTTTATTAATAAGGAGTTACTTTAGTTATATTTTGAGTATTTTTAAAGAAGTAAGATTTGAATTTCAATAAAATAGCTTTAATTTTGCCGAATTCCTTTTTGTATGCCGCTTTGTAGTCAGAACTTAAATTTTACGAAGAGATTAATTAACAATAGCAAGTAATTAGCATGTCTCATACTATACTATTTTTTAAATGAGCAGGTCGGGAAAATATAATGGGATTTCTGATATTTTAGTGATATTTTTATAATTTAAGCAAGTTTTCATAAGGAAGGACTTTTGTCAACTCAAAGTGAATATCTAAAGATAAGGCTCGATTTTATCAATAAAAGTTTCTAGAACAGGCCATATATACCAATATCAATTGCCAAGTTTCTTCGAATGGGATTAACACCAGAATCGAATCAACACCAAAGCATTTTAAGTTTACTTGCCAAGTGTAAAGTGGCTAACAAAGGAGAGTGCTTGAGGTGTCCGTGGGACTTCGGGATGAAATTTGGTAGACGGGTAGGTCATACCCTACTTTAGTTCAGAAATTCTCACCATTTTCGCTGCGGGGTACAGGGACCGAGTTATAAGCCAGTTTTAAGATCCCCCTCAGGCACCCTCCTTTGTAAGCGACTAAGTGTATGAGTGTAGGTATACACCAGAGATGTCAGGTTTTAAAAAAGTCGTGTCGGGTTTCAAATTTTTCTTCGAAAGGGTTCGAGTCTCCAAAAAATCAGGATTTCGGGTATCGGTAACCCTTGACATCCATGTTGCAAATCTTATTTAGCTGTACCCCGAAATTTGTATGACATCCTACCTGTACGAAGTCTCACACTAAAGCCATTTTTCTGTATAAGTGTCCTAAACATGCATGGACACGGAGATGGATACAAATAATATCAAGGCGCCTGCGGATATCCGTCTGTACCCGCCGTATATATCCGGATACGGATACAGATCTAGTCATACAAGTGAGTTAAATGTATTTTTCACCGTGCCTCTCTTCAGAAAATAATCTGGCGCTAAAATGATAGTGTCATACATGCGCACATAACAATGTACATACATAATTATTTTAAATAATTGCATCCTTCCGAAAATTTAAATTCATTTTAGTATCATTATTTGTATGATTTCTTGGTATAACATTTTGTGAAATTTTTAAAAATTTAACATAAAAATAATATAAAATAAATCCTATAATAAGTCTAAAAATATTTTTAAAACAATTAAACTAAGATTAACGTCAAAAAATTTTAATTCTCAATTTCCACCGATTACTTCGTTTTTTAAACAGCAAAAGTTGCCATATTGTCAAGGGAATTATTATACATATTATAGTGAAATATTTACGTTTATGAAGTCAAAAAATCGTTTAACAATTAATTCAGATTATAAAAGTTAGAGGTATTTAATTACTTAAAATGTGAGATATATAAAGTCGGAGCTTGTCCTTAAATACCTCCATTAATAAATAAATACTTATGATACTTTATGATTATAGAGTCGTTTTTAAAATTTTATTTGGACCAAGGAGGAGTTGCCTAAGCGATAATCTTAATGAAAGATACCCACGGTTTTAAATAAAAATTTTTCAATCCCGGGGATATTTTAAACGAAGTTCGACTGTTAAAGCAAGAGAGAGAGAGTAACCACTTGGGCAACTCTCCCAATTGCCCAACAAAATTTCAAAAATCGTATACCGACGGACTTTTTATAATTTTTTCAAAATTCCTAGCCCTAATTTTAACAAAATTAAATAGATAAAATAATGGAAGTTTATTTCTTTAAACCGGATGAATATGAACGTCTATATAACTGTAGTTCTTATAATGTTGACCAAATACCTTTGGAAAAACGTCGACATGAATGGCTTGGAATATTTTTCTTTTCTCTTTCAATAATTTATGAGGTAGTTTTTATTAGAGTAAGTCGAGTACCGAGTAATTGGGAAAAAACCGAGCTCGAGTAATCCGAGTTTGAAAAACCCGAGTTCGAGCTCGAGCTCAACTTTTTAGGCCGAGTTCGAGTTCGAGTAGTCGAGTAATCGAGTAATTTTTAAAAACAGTATTCTAAAATAATTTTACCAAAAACAATACTTTTACTCATTATCAGTGCTGGGTATTGGGCATTTGTTGACAGTAATGCGTTAGATCATCATCCAAATCCCAGTTATTTTCGTTTATCCGTCTATATCCCTCTTAATCCGCCTAAATTCCATGATATGCACACGATCCATGATGACTCCAGGCTCCGGGTTGAAAATCAATGGATATTATTTTGGGGATTTGTGTAGATTAAGGGGATATCGAGTGATAAGAGGAATGAGATGGATTTCAAGGGATTAAGCGAGAGATGGATATTAAGGGGTTAAGCGGGATTTGGGCCGATTATAGGGAGATTCGGGTGTATTGGGAGCAAAATCTTGGAAATTTGGAAGAGGTTGCCGTTGCTCTAATCCGTTGCTTTATCCCTCTCTTTTCGCGCCGCTGGCTTAAATTTTGAGAATTTCTGAAGGCCAAGTGGGCACACCCAATTTTCAGAAGGCCAGATCCCTCGCTATTCTTTTAGATCCCTTGAAATATCCGGATATCACTAAAATTCACCTAACCTGATTCAATCCTCCGATATACATAAATCTTCATTTTTCAGCGCTGCAGGCGAAAATTTCGAAATTTTGGAAGGCCAGAGAGTAAAATTTCTTCTTTTTTTAGCGCCGCAGGCGAAAATTTAAGAAATTTGGAAGACCAACCACTATATTTCTTCCTTTTTCAGCGCCGCAGGCGAAAATTTTGAGAATTTTGGAAGATCCTTGAGCTAGAAATCTTCCTTTTTGCGCCACAGATAGGGTCTTAAAATTACTCGGTTTTAACCGAGTCGGTCGAGTAGGAAGTTTCCGAGCTCGAGTAATCCGAGTATTATAATCCCGAGTTCCGAGTCGAGTAATTACGCAAAAAACCCGAGCGGTCGAGTCGAGTAACTCGGGCTCGCTCGAACTCGACTTACTCTAGTTTTTATTAACTTTTAGAGCTAGAGTAAGGCAACATAGCAAGTCCGGGATCAAATAACGGAATTTTTGCTCAAAAGGTCGAACGTGAGGAATCTCGCGGAATTATTCCACTTGTCAGTTTTAGAAAAGATTAATCTTAATCGGAGGAGAAACTCGGAAAGTTAGGCTCTGAGGATTAAAAACCATATGGAAGACAAAACTCATTTTAATAGGATAACTATGGTTTACCTTTTCAGCTCGCGAATAATGAGCAAATAGCTCAGGCATCTTTAAATTTTTTCTGTCTTATCCAAAAATTAAAAACAATTTTTATAAAAATAAAGAAATTTTATTTTTTAATATTATAAGTATTTAAGAAATAGAATTAAAAAGTATAGATAGAATGGTAATATTTTAATATTTCCCAGTCGAATCCGGATAGATATAAAGCTTCTAGAATGTTTCAGTTGGGGGATAACACCAATTAGAGCTGCTCGGAGTTAAGCCCTCTCTCCTTTTTGATAAACGAAGGAGGGATAAGGAAAAGACTTTCTCTAAAGCTGAAAAGAAAGGGCCTTTGATCTGTTTCAATCATTTAGAAGCTTTATATCAAAGGTGACATCCATAGATTCTATTGTTTTTTAGATTTTCTCATTTTCTTTCTTCTTCACTTTCAATTAATTACCGACCACCTTACTTTTCATGAGTATGTCCTGGACGGCCTCCTTCACCTGACGGTCCACTTCCAGGATTTTTTTCTTTGATCGAATCAACAAAAGGGACACTCAAAAGCATTAAATTAACAATTAAATAAATTAAAAAGACAATTAAAGATTTAATTGAATTAATAGCCATTTTTTGGTTGTGAGAATGGATTTTTTAAAATATTTTCAAAATTAATTTTTTTGTTGCTTTTTGAAGAGGGAGTTGGGTATTTAAATATAGCTAATTTTTAAAAATATGTTTATTCAGGTAAACAAGGAAATAAAAATTTAAAATTTTAGAAAAATTATATTATCAATGCAAAAAATTTTTAGTAAAATCTTCCAAAAATAATTCAGAATTTTTATATGTGCTTTCATCATAAAATAATTTTTGCAAATAAAAAAGTTAACTAAGCTAAAATTAAAATTAATTTCCAATTCTATTTTAAATCGGTGCAAAAATTCGTGCTGTAAATGGAAACAAAAATTATTGACGGTCGTTTATCCAGACCAAAACGGTACCAAAAACAGGGGTCGAACACCATATAACCGAAAACATGGGCCGATTGCTAAACGTTCTCGTTCTCCGACGGATCGAGAGCACTTCTAGCGACGAATCTTCCAGCGACGGATCTCCCGATTGAGCTTTCACCCCCTCTTTTCAATGATCTTAAACCTCTTCCTTAGTGTAAAATTCTTACAATTACCTCAACTTTTGTTATATTCAATTTTTTCTTAATTCCTTGAATTTAACTGTATTTATTTAAACCTCCCTCCCTCAAAATAAAAAAAAATTTTTTCAATTAGATTTTGTATATCCCTTGTATGTTCTCAATATGGAAAAGAATGAAAAACAGCCATTGCTACAAAATAATGTTTTGTATTGGGGTTGTTGATATGTTGACACTTTTATGTAATGGATTATTAACTGGTTATTTGGGGTATTTTGGCTATGTTTTTTGTTCATCTCCCCGTTTAATATATATTGCTGGAGCTTATGGACTTGGTAAAAATTGAATTTATAGTCGGATCTCGATTGTACCTACGCTCTTGGTGGTGAAAAATAGAGACCAAACCGAAACAAGATCTCGGGAAATAATTCCGGTTATCGAAACAGATATTTTTCAAGGCATCTATCTCGTTCTTCTAAGACCTTTCCAGACGGTCTCCAATGAAAGAGGGGTTCGTAAAACTGAGCTGTATGAAAAATTGGGGGATATCGCTTAGGCAGATCCTTCCACTCAGTAGCCAATCAACATTTCAAAGGTTAACTTACGAGAGTCAAATTAGGTGTACGTACAGGCGAGAATCCGACTGCATAAACTTTAGTATATTTTAGTGTTTAATTAAAAGGTTGTTGGTGTGCTGAATCAGTAATGGAGGTCGTTTTGGCAATAAACCGTTGTGTTGAACTTTGGTCTGATATTTTGGCAGATAAATGGTTTAGCGGTAATTAATATAAAAAATTAAATCACTTGTAAGAAACGTCTCTTGCGGAAAAATCTGACTTTAAAATGAGAGTGGCGTACAAATGCTACCCTAATAATTATTTTAAAGGTAAAAAGCTGGTTATTTGGATGGTAATTCCTATAATTTATGGCCTAGCAATGGCATTCTATACAAAGCCTGTAACTTTCAGCAGCATGTACTTTAGCTGGTTTTTCAATCCACATCTGTTATATATTGATGATACAAATGAAACTGTAAGTTCTTCTATGGGTTCTTATTACTCATCCAACAGACTATTAGAAGTTATTTAGCCTATCCCATTCCTAGCACAGTCAAACTTGACTATAAGATACATCCTAGACTATTTTTTATACAGGGGTATTGCTTCGAACGGAATTTAAAAAGACCTGCTTGAAATTAAGGTGTAACAATGTAGTAGGGAGCCGATTTTATTTTGTGAAAGTAACAAAATAGAGATAGGACCGAAACGAGATCTAGATTCTCAAGATTGATATTTTTCGAGATAACGATATTGACTCTCGTACCACGATCTCAGTTCAGTCTCTAATAACAGTCTAATTAAGTATGAGAATATTCTCCATTCAATCCACAACAATGCAATATTGGCTTTATTGGTGATTATCTATTTAATGTTCTACATCATATTATTATCCAAATCTAGAGGTAGAGGACAACCAACAGATCAACAAACTTTCTCAGAAAAAAGAGTTTATTAATTTAAAAATAATTTTATCTCCCTCCTATTTGAAGATATTTTTACAAGTTTTGATAATTAGTTTAATTAATGCGTCCGCTGCCGGTATTTATGTTTATATGCAATATTTCTATGTTAATGAAATGTTAATTTTACTTGCACAACTTAACTGGGTTAATGCTCATGGTAAAAATTAAAAAGTTTTAAAATAGAATACCTATGTCGGATCTCGCTATAAGATACACCCTTGAAGCTGAAAAAATTGTATATCTTATTTAAATATTTACTAGTTACTATATGTTCTCTCCGCCCAATGGAGGGGGAGCTGACTAAAGGAGGGCTGCCTAAACAGATTATCTTAAATTGATATGCACAATGGAATCCAACTGTTACGCCTTCCCTCTTCCCTTTCATTCCTATATAATATCACATCGGTCCTGATTAGGGTTGCTTCCCGTCCCTCAAGTTGGGGAATTTAAAGAAACTCTGCAAAAAACGGAGAATTTTTCAATAAGTAAACACAAAAATCAGCTGATAACTATTTTACATTTTTCTTTGGGAAAATATAAATTTACTTAATATAATATATTTAATAAAACTTGAATTAAATGTTTCCGACTTTTGAAACATTGTGTGAAGATGGCATAATGATATAATATTTTTGGATGTCAGTGTTAAGACTGGCAAATTTATATCGGACTGTTAGCCTTTGGGATAGATTCTGGTTGTTCTCTGTCCCCGCCCGTTGCTAAAGAATTAGTTCCGGCTCTACATTAAAATAATTTAAGGAATTCCGCCTGTCATTTACTTAACAATGAACACATCAATCCAACGTGACTGTATCGGAATGTTTAAGAAAATTTGTGGAAAGAGCGTTACTGTACATCCAATAACTACAGGAAGCCATCCACCATTTCCCTCGGCTATTAATACTAATATTATGAAAGGGCCGGATAATACTTTACAACAACCGATTTAATGAAATTGAAGAAATATTAGATAATTACGAATGACGGATCTCACTTTTATGAAACTTAAAATGAGGAGAAAATCTGAGGAGAGTGTCGTAAAAGTGAGGGTTTGTACAATTTTGTATATTATTTCTTACTGATTTATGATATTTTCTAGTTTTCCCTAATATTTTTATCCGAAAATCTCTGAATTTCTAAGACCTATTGCAGTATATGTAAATTCTTTATTTGTGTTGTATATAAACCTATAACCGAAAATTTTAGTGTTTTTGAAAGCTCCTAAGTGGGCTGCTTATAAAGTAGCCCCATAATAGAAAATTGAAAATAATGGAAAAGACCAGTGTTGGAATTTTGAAATTTGCTAGTACTCGTACTGCCTATTTTTGGCATCGTATCGCACTCGTACATGCCGTACTCTTACTTCGTACACAGTTATGAGTAAGAAATTTAGACAAGGCTTCAAACTACTGGAAAGGACTTGATTCCGAGAGCTCTTCGATTCAAGGTTATTGTTAACCGTTCAACCTTCCCATTATTTCATTAACTTGTTGGCATTTTAAAATTTCTATGAACTTAGTAAAAAAATATATATAATTTTCTCGCGTGTTAATGAATCATATAAGGAATTATAGCTGGCTCTGTTGGACCTTGCTCTTTCCATTTTCCCATAAAATAAAAAAAAGGTTTGTTTATATACATTTTTGCAATATAAAATAACAAAAATAAATATTAAAGCTAAATAACAGCTTTTCTTTCTCTCTTTTAAAAATAAAAATAAAAAATATAAAAACAGGTAATAATTGAAAGAATTTTGTTGTACTATAACACGTGAAACTAATGTGAATTAATAAATAAAATATTTTTATCGTTATCTTACTTATCTATGTTCTTTTTTTATTTTTTGCATCATTCTTTCATTGTCCTAAGAAATTAATTTTATTTAAACGGTAGAGGCTGTTTCGGCGCGGAAGGCCTTTCGGCGTGAGTTTATATAATTAACAAATGACGCTCTAGAAATATGAAATTTTGTATGAATATAGTTTTAGGGGTTGTCTAACTTATATAAAAATTCCGAATATTTTCTTATATACATATTTCAAAAATTTTTTGGGGAAAATGCAAGAAAAATAGTAAAAATTCAGTTAAAGTAGGACTGACGGTGATATTTTTAACAATAACTTCCTAAATGATAGACTAAAAGTTAGGAAATTTTAAGAGTTGTTAGTCAACACTATAGAGAATATCTGTGCAAAATTTCACGGTTCTAGGACCAAAACTTCTAGTTCTACGTCCATTAATAGTTATTACCTAATTTTAAGTTCGCGCCGAAACGTCCCTTTTAAATAAAATTAATTAATTAACAAAAATTACTGTGTAAATTTTTTTAAATTTGTCCTTTCCCGAAAATTAATGGCTTTATTTCTTTCTCTTTGTTCGATCTATAATTCCCTATATATATTTCCTCTCAAATGATAATTATTTCCAAAAATCACCAGTTATTTAAAATGCTCTTTATTGACATTTTTCTTTCCATTTCCATTAAAATTTAGTAAATAAATTAAATAAAAATAATTTTTGCTATCAGGACAATTCACTTTAAGACGATTCACTGAAAAAAGACTAAAAAATCTAGGGAGGGTGCTTAATGGGTTGGATAGGGATTATTTAGTTATGAGAGGATAAATAAGAAGCCTAATTTTATTTTTAGTTTCTACCTTTTAGAGAAACTTTATCAGGACAATTCCATTTAGTATTTTAACGAAGATTCTGTTTCAAACAAAAGGAAGGGCTGCCCCTTATTTCTCATTGGGTTTATGTAAAAAATTCTTTTATAGCTGTTAAATAGCAAAGGTGGCTAGTTAAATTTCCAACCATCCTAGTTGATAAAACTAAACGGTAGTGACGGGATTAGTGAGTGGATAACAATCGGATTTGGATCAAATCGGGATCGGGATTCAACAAACGGGATAATTCCACCCGATCGATCTTTTATATAACAGGGGTCTAGCCGACAAAAAATAAATTTCTGACCTTCGGGAATAAGATTAATTAGACCCTTGCTATAAATAAATCTTTTTCTCTCTCTCTCTCTCACTCAACCTTCCACCTCAATTGAATTCCTTAGATAATTTAAATGAATTGTCCTTTCAGTGAATTGTCTCTCCTCAATAACAATTTTTTCAAGGAATATTTTTAAAAATTTCTTTTCAAAAAATGCCAGCCAACGATTTAAACAGTTCCCCATCTCCCCCAAAAGTGGATGCACAAATTCCCCCTCAAGTATTGGTTCTAGATGGAGGTTTTGGGTCCCAATTGGAAGCTTTGGGTTATGCTGTTGATGTAAATTAATTAAATTATTTTCTCAAAATTTGTTTAAAATTTTGTTAGAAATCGGAAGTTTGGAGTGGAGGTGCATTGATTGAAGAGCCCGAATTAGTTAGAAAATGTCATCAATCGTGAGTGATTTTTTTAAAATTTTTGTTTGCACAGTTTTCCCCCCTTTTGAATCAATTATTTTAAAAAAATAATTATTTTGCGAGAGTCTGTCAATAATGAATCATTTAAGGCAAAATTAAGAATATATTTATAAATTTATCAGTTAATAAAATTAATAAAAATTATTAATTATTTTCGTTACTAGGCAATCTACTGAGAATGCTTGAAAATTTTTACTAACTTAGCTATAATATCGAATTAGGATGTTTATGTATAAGAAATTTTCAAAGAAAAATGAAAACTTCGATATGTGCCGAAATTTCGAGTTTAAGCATTTCTGAGCTTCCTTGCCTTTTCCTCTACTGATTTTGATTTGACTGATTTTTTAAATCTCGATTTGTTTTACTTGCTTAAAAGTTTTAGATTGTTTAAATTTCAATGAATTTCACAAATTTTAAGCTTAGAACAGATTAAAAAATGCAATTCGATAATTTAAATAATTCTCCCCACTCTTCTCAAATAAGCGAACAACCAGTTTTGGTTCTGAGTGGAGGGTTTGAGTCTCAATTAGAAGCTTTAGGTTATGCTGTTGATGTAAAAATATTTTTAAAAATTAATCTTGAAAAAAAGAAAGTTTAATTAGAAATCGGAAGTTTGGAGTGGAGGTGCTTTAATTGATAGACCTGAATTGGTACGAGAATGTCACCAATCGTGAGTATAAGAAAGTTGATTCAAAGGGGGAATTAATTTCAAATAATTTTTGAAATAATTAAAGATTTATCAATGCCGGTGCAGACATTATTGAGACGAACACTTACCATCTTTGCATTAAAAAACTACGTGAATGTCGTGGATACAGCGTTGAACAAGCCGAATCTCTTGTTAAGGTGTTTTCTTTTAAATTTATTTTACTATATAATGGTGGGGAGATAATGGGGAGACAATTAATGCACATGAAAAAGGATTTTAAAACAACCCAGTTTTGAAAAGCCTTACAAATACTTGACTTTTGGAATTTTTCCTAACCATCCTTAATAGGGTGTGTGTTCACAAATTAATTACATCCTGCAATTTCTAACAGCTTGCCGTTCAAATTGCTCGTGATGCGATATCCTCGTCTGGCCGCTCTGTTCAATTAGTAGGCTCTGTAGGCCCCTATGCTACATATCTGAGAGATGGATCTGAATATACCGGTGATTATGTAAAGAAGCCTGACTTTAATGAACAGGTGTGGGAAAGAGAAACTTCCAAAAATATTTATTTCATTTCAGATAATAATTGATTATTATCTCTCCCAATGCCGTCCATTAATTGCAGCGGGTATTCGAACACTCGTCTTCGAAACAATTCCAACGCTTAAAGAAGTTGAATGTGTAGGGAAGGTTTTGGATCAACTTGGACCGGAAGTGCGTGCTTGGATTGTTAGCACCTGCCAGGTAAAGGGTTATCAATACAGAAAACAGGGGATTGAATAAATAGTTTGGAATATGCAGGGATATTTAGGAGAAGATCCATCCGTTCATATCTATCGACTTCGAACAAGAAACCATTATATTAGAATTAACAAGGGCTGACCCAAACATTCATAAAGTACCCTGACCGGTTCAAGAGATCGGTGGATAAAAATATGCACAGGATCCGGTTTGGGTAAAAACGGGAGAGGTTTGTTAAAGACCTACTGGATCCAAGGAAAAGTTACTTTTATTGAGTCGTTCGTTAAATAGAAAGAAGTATGTATTCTATTTCTATTCCATTTAAAGGATGGGAAAAGAACCCGTAGCGGTGATCCTTTCTCAAGTGTTGTCAAAATAGCCAATTCAATCCAAAAAGTTGTAGCTGTCGGTGTTAACTGTACAGCACCGGAAAATATCACAGAATTACTTGAAGAAGCAAATAAAACTGGGAATCGAAAAGCTCTAGTATGTTTTTCTAAAAATGTGTGATTTTAATTAACCTAAATAAAGGTTGTTTATCCAAATAGTGGTGAGATTTGGAATCCAGTTTTACAGCAATTTCAAGGTGCTACACAAATTGAAATGTGAGTTAAATGAAAGGGACGTTTTCGAAGGATTCTTAAAATATTTTTGTAGAAGGGATCTAACCGACGTAAAAATAATTTTCTATTTTGGGAATCGGGACGGCTTGACTTCTGATATGGATTATTAGATATAATGTCAATCAAATTTCCTGCCCGTTCAGTTTTTAGGATAACTATGAATATAATCGCACAAAGCGCTGCCTCTAGGATGAGGATAGCATTTAAGTCTAGAATAGCACATAAAAGCTTAAAATTTATTTTGGTATTGGATACCCTGGGTTAATTAATTTTAGTTTAAAATCCATTCGGTGAATTGCCTTTTTTGTGAATTGTCCAATTTTTATTTCTTCCTCCTTAATAAAAAAATTAACAGGATTGCTTCATTAATTCCTCATTGGTATTTATTGGGTGCTAGAATCTTTGGAGGTTGTTGTCGAGTAATGCCTGATCATATCGCTAGAATTGGTATTGTCTGTGATAAATTGAAAGCAAAAAGTACTTGAAAAAAGAATTTAATTTTTAGATTTTTAGATTAATATATTTTATAAATATTTAGTTTTGTAAATAAAAACCTTCATAAATAAATAAATCTTTATTGATAATGTAAGGGTCAAAGGTATTCTCGGAGTTTGTTTCCTATAGTTTATAGTCATTTTATTATTATTCATTTCCCTCCCACTTTTCTCACACATTTAAAAGGATTTGTAATCACCTTGCAAGTGTCTTATTGTTCATTCACTTTAATGAAATAAATAATGTTTTAATAAAGCTTTTAATATTTGGATTTAATAAATATATAAATTGTGTTCAATTGTGTATGCCTGGTGCAGGAGATCGACCGGGGGCCTGATCAACCCTTTGGTTCCTCTTAGGAAGTCCCGGGCATATCCCCTCCCGTATTCCATCATTCTGGGGTTTGGGCCCACCGCATGGTAATATCTTATTCCGGGGGTCCCACCTCTACTGGTAGCACCGGTCCTTCGACATCGACGTGGAACCGGGAGGTAGGTGTAATTTTTTTTTAAAAATTTATATATATTAAAACTTAAGTTAAAGGCCTATAAAATAATTTTTGAGTAAATAATGTAAGACCCAGGGCATTTATAAATTTTTGGGAATAATAAAAATAAATAATAAAATTTTAAAAAAAGCTTTATGGTAGCGCGCGTAAACCCATGTATAGACTTCCTTCGGGAAATAAATGGATTTAAAATAAATATATTATATTTTTCTCTCTATTTTCTTATTTCATAAAGTCTAATCTTCAGAATTTTCTTTCCTTCTCCTTCGGAAAAAAAGGAAAAACAAGAGTGATCTTCTGGAAGAGTATATTTGTTAGTAATTTATTGACTAGTTAAATTCTATTTTTGGGAGTAGATTTAAGATTAAATTCCTTCGGGAAATTCAAGGATTTAAACTATATTTTTCTCTTCAGTCTTTTCTTCAAGGTCTATATTTTTTAATCTAGCTATTTCCAGAAGTCTTAAATTTTTGTTAAAATAGGTGATGTTTTGGATTAAGTGGATATTTATTAAAATACATTTGGTTATTCTTGACCTTTGATCATTTTTCTATGTGCATTATTAATATATTTGTTTACTTTCTCATTCATAAATTCTCGTCCATTTTTTTTATTCTTTGCTTTTAAAATTTCATTTTCTTCCCACATTAACATTTTTAACTTTACAATAGCCTTCTTCCTAAGTGTTTGTTAATATAGGTGTGATACAATCTTGATTTTTCTTTTGTTTACTTTTCTAATTTTTCCTTCCATTAAATTACAATAATTTTTCTCCCGCCGACTATTTTCATTTTAAACTTTATCCTTTGAATATTTGTTTTTTATAAATAATTTTTAAACAATTTTTCAATCTTTAATATTTTAATTTATAGTCTCTATTAATATTTCCTAAGTATTTTTTTATCAAATATCTGTTTAAAAATATTTGAACAATCCTTTTTACATATTTACACTTATCAATTTAATGATTTTTTTCACTAATTTCAGAGTCCTAAAAAACACTAAATTTTAAATTTATTTTTATTTGGCTTTGGCTACTATCCGGATTTGAATTTTGGCATTGTAAGTTAAAAAAAAACATTCCCTAAAAATATTATCAAATTAAAAATAAATTTTCCAACCCTTTTCAATTCTAAATTAGTGATTTTTCAGAAATTTGACTCATTGTGATTGGCGTTGACTTATTGTGACTGTGAGCGTGAATTACCGTTTTGGATTGGAAGTGAGTTAAAATTTAAAAAAAAACTCAAATAAAATTTAATTTTCTCTCCTTCTCTCTAAAACTCTCTAAAATCCATTTTAATTTTTCTGATACATATTTTATACAGTATATATATTTTTTTGGCATTTTAATTATTTTTAAAATATTTTATTTTTGTCATTTTAGTTGAAATTTTTGTACACTTCTTCAATTTCTACTTAGAAACTATGTTTTTAAGGGTATTTAAAGAAAAATCTAATTTTTAGAATATCTCCCTTAGTTAGAAAAATTATTATTTTTTTCATTGAAAATTTTGGATTAATTTTAAAATGCTGAAAATAAAATTTTAAATTATTTTACGGCCTAGGATTTGGCAATGCCCGGTTATTTTACTATTACTTTCTAAGTATTTATTGTATAGATTATTTTGTTTGTTTATTAATTGGTTTTCCTTTCTAATTAGTTCCTTTTTCTCTCTTATTTTTCTATCTATTCATCTATTCAATAGTTTTTTTTTCATTGAGTTTTTCCCCCTCTTACAGTAAATATTTTAAATTGAAAAGAGAGAAAATATATACAAATAAATTTTCTTTTAATTGGCTGAAATTAAAATGAGAGCTTAGGAATTGATAAATGGAAATATTTAGACTAAAAGTGAGAAAATAAATTTTTTTTAAAAGAAAATATTTCTGGGATGAAATTAAATGTTAAAAAAAAATTTTTTTTTAGTTTAGCCGAAATTACTAATTTCTGATTATTTTCTCTCAAATCTTTCACTGTATTAAACACTCTACTGAATATGCTCTCATTATACTTTCCTTCCATTATTCTAAATAGTATTAATTTATTCTCTTCTTATAAACCTTCACCCTTTAATGATTTTATTTCATATTTTAATAAGGGTTTCTTTAAACATATTCAGTTTCATTATTTATATTCCCCTTAGTTTGAAAAAAGAAAAACTTTTGGTATGAAAAAATTTTAGCCGATATTTATCGATAAAAATAGAAATAAAAGAAAAGAAAAAGTAGCTCTTTACGTTATATTTTTCAGTTATATTTTTCACTCATCTAAATAGGCTAAAATTTCTTTTCATATTTTGAAACAGTTTCTCATCGATGCGTAACTTAACAGATTGGACCCATTAAACTGTAATATACTCACCAATCTTTAGTGTATTAACTTAATTTAAATGTGCTATATTAATTACATTTATTTGGATTTCTCTTAAAAGCTGTCTTAATTTATAAGAGAAATAATACAAGAGAAACAGCAAATAAAACTTTTTAAATAAAATTAATAATAAAATTCAGAGATTAATGATCCGGTCCTCCTATTTATTGAAAATTGGGAGTTATTTTTATATGTGGGCAAAATGACTAAAATTATACAATTCTTTTAGTAAAATTTGGGGAAAATAACCACTCTTATTTATTCACTCTTCGATTATTCAGAAGAAAATTCTGTAATTAAGAATTTTATTTGCTGTTTATTAAAATCATAATTTATTTGAAAAGTGTATCAATTGTGACAAACAAAATAATAATCTGCTCTAAGAATTTTAACTCCTATTTTAATAGATACATTTAAATTTGAAGGAGAAAAAGAGAAAACTAATTATTCTTTTATAACTGTAATCCACTCTAACTGTAATCCATGTATTAAATGTATTTTTTTCCTTTCTTTCTCTCCTCAAATTAAACTTTGTTTTGAAGGAAAGTAAATTCCCTCATAGGTGGTAATGAAATATCTATAAAGAAAATATTTTATACGGCTTAGGCTACAATATGAGTAAGATTTGGGCTCTGAACTAGTAAATTCTGGTTTTAACTAAAAATAAATAATTCTAATAAGAGTATCTATAAATTTGGCATCCATGGTTGATTTTTTTTCTTTTCATTTTTCTTTCTTTCTTTAGAATCTTGTTATAACCTAATTTCAATTTTCACGTGGTAATTGAGCATCAAAAAAAAAAGTTAAAAAAAAAGTTATAGCAACTTTTAGATTTTTGAATTTATGCTTAATCGATGCTTAACTTAACAGACCGGACGGGTCATGCCGCTACATCTTTGCTAAATTTATTCTATTACAATGAATAGGATCTTCTATATTTGTTCATACCCGTTCTACTTTAACTGTCATAATATATTAAATTTATTTTAGAATCCTTACGCTAATATTTTCCGTTATTTATCGTTCTAAATTTGGTGTTTTATTTGGCTTACTTAATTACCTTTAAATATTTTTCCCCTTTCCTTCGAACAAGTTTAATATTTAATATTAAAAGTTACTTGTAGTATAATTATTTCTAATGAGATGAATTTTTACTTCACAAGATTATTAAAAAGAAATTCTGTTTTGAATAACAAAAATGTCATAATTTTCTTAAGATGTTTAAATTTTATATTGTGCAATTCTTTAATAATAGGGCTTTATTCTTCTCCAAAATTTCCCTTTAAAATCTAAATGGCAGCTCAAAGCAATATTTATTAAAATTGTTTTTAGAATATATTGATTTTTATTAAAAATTCATAAATGTCAATTTGTTAAAAAATATACTTCACTATAGGTTCTGGAATATTATAATTAATTAAATTTTCATTTAATCACTGGATCCCACATTTTTGCGAATCTCTTCTCTCAATTAAGTTAAATTAAATAAAAATTATTTTTACAGGCAAAATCTCATAACATTAATCCTTTTATTTATTGATTAAAAAAAAAAAAATTTTTTTTTTTTTTGAAGAGAACGTTAAAAGAAATTATATTTTTAAAAAAAAATTAGTGGAGTAGATGAAATATTGTACCTATTGTTATCTAACCCCTCTAAAAATTTCAATTATTGGTTTGGATTATTCTTTATCTTCAAACTCAATTTTGTTCTAACTGAAAGAAAGAGATTTTTTCCATGTAGCTTAGGCTATAATATGAGTTAAAAAATGTTTTTAATAGACATATAAACTGGAAAATTTTTAGAATTTTATTCTATTATTAAGCATCACTCTAATTTCTTTCAAAAAAAAATTTTTTTTTTCTCTTTTAACTATATAAGGTAGCTTTCTTCTTTAAACACCTATAACCATTGTTTCCTTTTTCTAATCTTTATACATTTTATCACAAATACAACAATACAAACAATATATGGATGGAATAGCTTATTGTGTATACTTGTGCATTTTTTTACTTTACACATCGGAATTCACATATTAGAGGAATTAGTGGGTACAAAAATTTATATATAGGCACAGGTGCCAAATGCACACATTAAGCCAATACAGTGTTGCTCTCTCTCAAAGGTGCTAAGTTAATATACAGTGTACTGATTTTAATTCTCTCAATACAGTGAATGTAATTCTTCAAAAAAAGAATAAATTCAATTCTGGTCTTTTATTATTTATAAGTGCCATTGTACTCTCATTTCTTTTGCTTCAAAAAAAATCTTTTAAGCATTGTTCGAATCAAATGGATATTTTCCTTCGGTTTCTGTATTATTTTCTTTTTCCTTGTAATTAAAAGAAAGAAAATGTATCAATTCTGTCAAAATTAAGTGGAAATAGAAAATGAGTAATAATACTTTTCTTTGAGTTTACTAACCTATTGTCTAAATAAATATAGTTCATGTTTTAAAGTAGCTTGTGGGACTTAAACTGGATAAAGAAAAACAATTATGTGTGTTATACATATTCCATATTTTTTTTAGACAATAGTGTTAAAAAAATTTTTAGCAAAAATATATTCCTCAAAAAAGTGACTTCATTTAATAACAATTTTTCCCCTTCTTCAATCAAAATTTATTTTAAAAAGAAAGAAAGATAGAGAAATTAGAAAAATAAAATTTATAGAAATTAGATTCTGTTAAAAAAAACAAACTTACGGCTTAGGCTATATTATGAGTTAAAATTTTTGGAATAACTCACTTCTAAGTTCAACGAGTCAAAAAAAATTTTTTTTTTCGCCTTTTTCGTTTTTAGGCGCCAATATTCTTTCTAATGACAAAAGTTTAATTATAGTGAAATTATTGAGTTAAATTTCTTCTAAACTGAATTTATTATTCGCCTTTTTTTAGAATTTTGTTTTGTGTGTTTGTTTTGTCTTTGGGTTAAACTGCATTTTTCTTCCTTTCTTAACAAATTTTTCTTCGACTTGAATACTAATTAGCTATTCCTTTTTGATCTCGTAGAAGCCATTTTTTTCCTCAAGCCAATTTTGTTTATATGTACATTAATTATCGTTACAGAATCTCTGGGTTCTGTTGATCAAAGCCAATTCGAAACTTCTGAAAATTTTTTTTCTCTCCTTTTGCGATTTATTTTTGCGATTCAGAAAATTTTGAAAAATATTCCCAATTTAAATGTTTTCTCTTTCTCATTTTGATTTGTGATAAAGACCTTTTGTTTAGAAATACATCTGGCCCAAAATTCTCGTCATGAATATTTCGCGATGAATTTCATGAAAAAATAAGAAGTGAAAATTTTTCCTTCCCCTATCGGGATTTCAAAAAGAAGTCGAGAATAAATTTAAAAAAAATCTTTTTCTTTCTTCTTTTTCTTTCACTTTCCTATTTCTCTTTCAACATTAGATTTAACTTATTTTAATTATGATTCAATTTAAATTTAATTAAAAATATATACCGTAAATGCTGAAATAATGCCCCTCTCTCACATAATTACCCCTCCAGCGAGAGGTCGAAACGATAATTACCCTGGGTAATTATTTTAGCAAATACGGTATTAAAAAAAAGTTTAAAAAATAAAAATAATTTTTCCCCCTAATTTAGTTCTTTGTTGATTGATTGGATTCTAATTTTTTTGGCTTCGGCTATTGTCTGTCTTCTGTTGGTTATAGAAAGTAAGTTTAATATTTAAAAAGTCAAAAAAAATAAAAAAAAAAAGTTTTTTTATAAAATAATAAAACAAGAGATATAATAAATTAACCAAATATAATTTTAAAAATATATACCTATATATAATTTGAGTGTAATAAATACGTACAAATTAAAAGAAAATAAAAATAAACAAAATAAAATTTTAAATCAACAGAATAGTTAAAATTAAAAAATATTAAAAAAATATATGGATGAAATAGAAAAAGGTACTAATAAGGGTTTTGAGGCAGTGGCGGAAAGAGTTGATGCCCTCGGGCAAGAAATGAATAAAGCTAAAGAAAGGATTGAAAATTTTAGAAGTGAACTAGAAGGTAGGGATAATCTTGAATATGATGAGTTAAGAAATAGTGATGCAAATAGGTTTGTCAATCAAAATAAGCGTCCAGAGCAGATTCCTCCGCCCCCGCCGAAGCATGCTCAATTGGCTGGTTCGTTTAACCGAATAGACGTAGCAACAAGCTCCCTCAGGAATAAAAAGGGTCAAACACAATGTAGTACTAATAATGATCAAAGAACACAATCCACAAGTTGCAATTCTGAATTAAATGTGTTATGTGAAGGAACCTATTCGGGATCTCATTTAGAATTATTTAATGGAGAAACTGCATCCTCTTTCGATGACTGGACAATTAGATTTCTAGATTATCTTGATGTATATGGAGCAAACTGGACAGAATCTGATAAAATAAATAGACTAAAACTAAACTTAGGCACGCAAGCCCGACACATTTTTGAAAGCCTATCGCCAAGTGAACGAAGTCCCATAGAGAATGCAATTAAAAATATTAGAGCAAAATTAGACAGTCCACATTTCAGAGAGCTCGCTCATAAAAGGTTAGCAGCTTGCTACCAAAGGGAAGGTGAACTAGTTAGTGACTTTATTAAGCGATTAGTACCTTTAGTAAACGCAACCACGCCTCATATACCAGTGGAAGTACGAGAAGAAATAATGTGTAGATGCTTTACAGAAAAAGTTAGGCCTGAATTTCAAAGAACCCTTCAGATGGTAGGCCCATTAATTGGACGTAAAGATTTTGATAAGCTCACTGCCTATGTACAGGAACTCGAAGTTGCTTCTGAAAGGGAAGGAAGAACCGGTAATGATGGTATCCATGCTATTGCAGATATGTCTAGTCAGCAGTTGCCTAAAGGAAGATTCACAACTTGGAGACCAATAAGTACATATAATAGTCCGCAACCCTCTAGGGGATATAATGGGAACGTTTCAAACAGATACGCAACATCTAGCAACGCGCAAAGATTAGGTTATGGAAGCTATCAGGCAAGAAATCAATGGCTTCCACAAAATGACAGAAGGTGGAATAGCCGACCGTTCTGCCATTTTTGCCGCAGAACAGGGCATGATCAATACGATTGTAGAGAACGCAGGCAAAATAATTCTTTTAATAATAGAAATAACTATCAGAGAGATAATAGAAATAGAGAAAATAAAGAAATTAGAGAAGTGCTAGATAATTTAGTAATTCAAATGCATGAAATGAGAATGAATGCAAACCATGCTTCGGCTAATCATCGAGGGAATATAAGGTCATTGCAACCAGTACAGTCTAGTAGGACACCTGAAAAAGCTAAAAGTACTAATGAAAAGGGTGAACCAAATAAAATTCCTAGTTGGGAAAATAAAGGTCGCAGAGTAAGAATACCTTCACTTATGGGAACGACTCTCTTGTTAATAGCAATGTTTTGTAGTACATTTGCGATTAATCCTGTATTAATTCCCAAGGGACCAATGATATGTCAGACACATAAACAGGCAATAATTTGGGAAATGCCTGAAATTCCCAGCTGTCCCATGGTTAATTTAACAGCTAAGCATACTCCGGTAGTAGAAAGAAGAAGAATTTATGTCCCAAATAGTACTGAATTTTCAACCAAAGCGTGGGCCTGTAGAAAGATAAAGAAAAATGCGAGAAAATATACAACAATAAAAGGAATCCCAGTTGAAGAAAAATTAATTCATGAAGAGTTAGATTTGTCTGTAGAAGAGTGTAATCAGATGATAAAGCATCATAGTTGTAGCTTCGGCATTCTTAAGGATAATAATAAGCTTTGGCAAACTGAAAATAAAATTGATTTAACTCCTAGGATGTGGTTTATGGGATCATTCTCCTGGAAAAATATTTCGAGTGAAAACTGTTTCCTATTTGAGAGCAGAATTGATTCGCATTTCGGTGCAGAAGAGGTTGTAACGCCGCTAGGATTAACTAGGGACTGTCCTTATACTAAGGGTAATTGTATATTGGAAGATAAAACCGTTTTAATTTGGGAAGTGGACAATCAAAGGAAATGTAATTTTATTCCAATCGGAGAAAAAGAAGGCAGATGTAACATTTGAAACATTCATTCATGACTGTGGGAAGAACATTTCAGTCTCTGATCAGGGTTTAGGATCGATAGTAATCTCAACCTTGGAACTTACTAGAAGGAAGCGAAATACGGATAGAGCTTATAAGCGAACATTTTCTGACGGACTTGTAACCTCTTCTCAGTTAGCGTCGCAGCTCACATATTTAGATGCCGTTCATACTAAAGCAGTAAATTTTGCGTTCGCGCAATCAATTAGGTCATTTTGTGAATTTACTGAAATGGTAAAGCACTGGGTAGAATCTACTTACATGTCGGATCCAACTGACTTGGCCCGTTCGCTCTTTTCCAATTCCTATTTAGTTGCAAAGAAGTCAGCCAGATCTTTAATGAAAGTTTGGCCATGTGTACCTCTAGAAAAAGAAGATTATGAATTTTCTCCCACTAAATTAGACCAATGTTTTGAATTCTTGCCAATTATTTTGAAAACTGAGAGCAAGGAGCAGCTGGCTTTTGTCGATCCAGTAACAATGATCGTTTCCCCAACATCCAAAAAGGGTCCCTGTGAAGAATTTAGGAATATAATTATACAGATTAATGATCAAGTCTTAGAAGTTGATCAAGTTGAAGGAAGAATTACTTCGGTAAAACCAAGGATATTTTTATGGCCTGAAGCCAAATTTAATTTTACTAACATGATTCCAAATATTGAGTCGCATGCGTTTCATCAGCTAGTTTTATTGAACATGACAGATATTAAGAACCATGCATTTGTAAGTAATTTAATAAAAGTAAGTCAAATGACTTACCAAATTCACGAAAAAGATTCTATCATATCCATGTCAATGTCTAATGAGTGGCAGGAAGTTGAAAATCAAATTGAAAAGGGAATAATAGGGGACTATAAAAGCATTTGGGAAACTATTATCTCAATTTTAGTAGTAATTTTAGCACTAGACTTTGGAATAAGGTTCGCAATGATTATTGCTGAAATGTATGCTGGAAATGGACGTCTAGGTAGACTAATATTTGGCCCTGAAACACCAAAAGCTTCGATTCCACAGAGAAGATTGGACATTCAACGTGTACCAGAACCCATTGTAGAACTAGATAACATTTATGAAGAGCCAATAAATAGGCCACTGTCAATATCTTGGCCCCCATCAATAAGAAATACTGTAAATGCAAACACTTTACCAAGAAACACCACAAGTACAAGACCTAGGTCTACTTTAGGATTTAACAGAACTAGCGGGTTTATAGGAACATTAGGAGCGAGTGCTAACACAGTAATAGTTGATGTCCCCTTAAATACTGTACCTGTAAAATGTTTAATTGACACTGGAGCAATTACCTCGGTAGCTAACATTGCTTTAGCAGAATGGTTGGGTACAAAAATTTTTCGAACTGAAACATACCTCCAAAGTGCCTCAGAGCACTCCATGTGTGCAAAGCAGGCCACTAGTGTGCAATTAAAAATCGCTGGAGTAGTAGTTGAAATTGTAATTCATCTTTTTAATGATAAATTCCACTGGGATAACCATGATTATCACTTTATTATGGGGTGCGACGCACTAGCGCAGTTGCCTCCTTTTATTGTAGATTTGAAAAATAAAATGTTTTGTATAGAAGGAAACCAAATATGTATTGAAAATAGAATAAATAGGCCTCTCAGAAATCTGAAAATACATGCATTAGAGACTTGTGAAATAAGACCTAATCAGCAGTGTAATAAAAGCCAAAATAAATTTCCCTGAATTGCTTAGGCATAATATCTGGATTCACTCAATGGATGATAGACTTGAGGAAGAAGGTTTAAGTTTTGTTCCAGTAGTAACCAATCCCAAGGATGGTGTAGTGCAAATTATTTTAGCCAATCCAACAGGCACAACTAAAAGATTATTTAAAGGAAGGACCCTAGGGTTAGCAAGTGAAGTACTAAAAACTGAATCTGAAAATATTTTAGCAGAAACTAACTTTAGTGAGGAAACACAGGAAATATTTTCTCTAGGGAAGTCAGGGGTGACTATTGATCCAACTTACAAGATTGACTTCGAAAAAGCCACTGTAAAGGGTGAAGACCTTAATAAATTAAAAGAACTTTGTGAAGAATTTGAAGATATATTTAGTAAAAGCCAGTATGACATAGGGAGTTGTACAGCAGGCGAGCATGACATAATTACAACATCTGAGGAACCAGTTGCCTCTAGGCCTCATCGGGTACCGTTTAAGTATCGAGATGAATTGCAAAAGCATATCGACCAGCTATTAGCCTCAGGGGTGATGGTTGAGTCTGATACCCCATGGGTATCGAACATAGTATTAGTTCAGAAAAAGGATGGTGGGCTTAGGCCATGCATTGATTTTAGAAAATTAAATGAAGTGACAGTAGCTGATCACTTTCCTCTCCCAAGACTTGAAACAATTTTAGAAAAAGTTGGTAATTGTAGATATTACTCATCTCTTGACCTTGCTAGCGGGTATTTGCAAATTAAGCTTAGTGAAAGGGCCTCAAGAAAATGTGTATAATTACTGAGGATAAAATTCATCAAATGATAAATTTACCATTCGGTCTTAAAAATGCTACTAGTGCGTTCGCGCGAATAATGGATCATGTACTTACTGGACTTGAAAATGTGATTGCTTATGTTGATGATATATTAATTTTCACTAAGTCTGAAAATTTTGATGAGCATATTAAGGCCCTCAGAAGTGTTTTTGAAAGATGTAGGCGTTTTAATTTAAAATTAAGCCCCAAAAAGTGTACCTTTGCTTCGGCATTTATCAGGAATTGTTATTTACTCTTCGGCGGCTGCACGGAATTAATTACTGACAATGCTTTGGCATTTACTTCAGAGTTTTTCAAAAGTCTGTGCAATGTTGTACATTAATAAAACGTATGCCATACCTCATTGGAGCAAAGGCAATGCAGTGACTGTGAGGTCATTCAGAAAATTCCACGATATTCTCGCTAAGTGTATTACTAAAGACCAGCCAGATTTCGATGAACATCTTGAATTCGCCAACTTTTGTTATAACACCTCGGTCCACCATTCAACAAATGAAACCCCATTCCTTTTGATATACGGCAGAGATCCAATCTTTTGCGTTGATTTAATTCTTGATCCTAAAATTAGAGATCCTATAGCATCAAATGATACACAAGAAATTAAACAAAAATTAATAGTTTCTTTGCGAAGCGCTTGGAAATATGCAGCGGAAGCCAATTTTGAGGCACAGCAAAGGTCAAAAACAGATAGATTAGGAATCCCACTGTAACAATCGGCGATAGAGTGCTTCTTCGGAATTATGCTGGTAAAATAGGCTCATCCAATTTAATCAGCTTAAGAAATGTATAGAGCCACTCCCGACTGAACCGGTTTGCACAACTCCTAGGTTAGAAGCAGAAGAGTTGGAAGCGTTAGAAGAATCTGGGGCAGAATAAATAGTTAACACGCCAGGATTCTCGCAAAGTAAAGTAGCTGAGCCAAATTCAGAAGTAGCAGAAGGTAGTCAGGTTGAAGTAGTAGTTCGCCAGGGACTAAGTAGATACAATTTAAGAAAAAGCCCAAAAAACAGATAATACTTATAATTGCTTCGGCTATCAAATGGATTTAAAATTTAAATTTAATATAAAAAATATATAAAAAAATATATAATATTCCTTTAATTAAACAAATTTCCTAGATTTTCAATAGTTTTGAGATGTGCTTCAACAAAGTACCGGATCCTGAATTATGGAAGAAAGATGAAATGGAAGAAGAAAATATTATTAATGAGGAAGAAGAAGAGCCCAGGAATATTGAAAATGACGAAGAACCAAGGGTCAACATCTTCAGAGATTGGATTGAAGTTGTTGAAGAAGATTGGCCAGAAGAAATGGAAATGAATGAGGTTGACGAAATGGGTAAAGAGGATGAAGGAGAAAAGAAAGAAGAAAATAATGAGGATAAAGAAGAAAAAGACGAAGAGGAAGAAGATGATGATGAAGAGATTGAGCTGGGAATTGAGGTGACAGAAGCTATTTGGAATTGAGGTGACTGAAGCCCATTTTGCAGTGAGAGTTGTTAAAAAGATAAATCTTTCCCAAGTTCAGTCCTTCGGGAATAAAAAGTTTGATTTTTGGAAAAGTGTTAAGGTTATTAATGTTCAAAAGCGGAAGAACAGGGATGTTGAGCAGGAACTCGAAGACGCGAAAGATGGCGGTTTTATTGTTTGTCATCCACTAATATTCAAAGGTCTTGAGAGTCGACGTGATTGTTTTGAACAACACTAACCGTCGATGTTGTCAGCCAGAGTACGAATCAAGGTGAACTCCTCCTCGCCTTAGTAGCTCGTGAATTTGAAACAGATTTTGATGATGAAGAACCAAATGCCTCGGCAGTCCTCATTGTTCACCCACTAATGAATATGTTAAACGGAAAACAGCAGAAGACCGCTAAAATTCTCTTGGAAGATGATTTCAAGTTTGTTTTCCAATAGGCGCCACCAGGCGTTTGAAAGACTCATTTGGATTCAGTTATGATTCCTTTTTGAACAATGTGAAGGTTGCAGTTGTAGCTGCAGCTAATTTGCCTTTGGCAAAGCTAGCCAAGAAGTTGGAGGAGGTCCTCTGATGTCATGCGATGGCGGATTCCAACGCAATAGCATTTTTCTCTGGCTATTTGATATTCTTGAAACTTGTAGACAGGACAACACTTCTCACTCTTTGTGCAATGATGAACATTCGGCTTCTGCCATTAAATTGATTTCTGCGTTGTACGACAAAATTTCCACCGATTTCTCTGGCTGTTATTTGTTTATGTACTTTTCAGAAAGAGTCTCTCCAAAAAGAGTTTGAGGATTTGGGTTGGAATGTTTTGGCCATACTGTGTAACAACTAGGTCTTCGAGTAGAGCTGATGGCCTTGGAGACTCTTCGGAGTTTCTCAAGGATGACACGGTGGCGTGAGTCGTGCTAAGCATGCTCTCCTCGTTATAGCTGACGTTGAAATACTTCGATGTAGAATTATCTGGAATCGGTTCATCTGTTGTGCAACTGAGTTCACTCAAATTGTCGGTCCGGAATATCTTCAAGTCCTCCAGTCGGGTAGTTGTATGCGAGATAGGTTCGGTCAATTGTTGTCTTCGTCGGGTCGGATGGTCGGTGACTTTGTGGATGAGCAGTATCCCCCTCAACAGCAACAACAACAGCCTTCAACATCTTCATATGGTTTCGGCCGCACTTCTGGATCAACTAATAATTGGAGCAGAAATGATAGGAATTCTAGAGATAATGAGTGGTTTGAAAAAGACTTAAATTTTAATAAAAATAATATAAATACTAATTTATCAAATTACAGGAAAAGACCAGCTCAACGAAACTGGAAAGAATATGCTAATACAACATTTGAGAGGAGCAGGACCAATACATGTTTCAACTGTGGGCGCACTGGACATATTGCTCGAAATTGTAATTGGAATACTTGAAGGAAGAATGAGAGTTGGAGAGGCAGAGGAGGAAAATATTAAATTTGTGTTTTTAATCAATTAAATTTTTTTTGTACTTAAATACACATTCTCACTTCCTATTAATTATTTTAAACTGAATCTTATTCATTAATGTAATGTCATTTACAAATCTTTCCCATTATTTGTTTTGGTTTTATTAATCTTAAATTTTTTTATAACATGCCTTACCTATAATTTCAATTTCTTCACTTAATCAAAATTATTTAAATTTATTAATTCAATTTTAATCATAGTTCATTTATTTATACATTTTAAATGTCAATCAAAATGTTTTCCCAATATTTCTTACCTATTGTTAATATATACTTAAATTTTTTTAAACTTTATGCCAATTTGTATTAATCCACTTATATTACATTTTGTCATTTTTTTTACAAAATTTTTACCCTCACTTAAGTACATTTTATAATTATACTTTTAAGCTTAAACTCCCACTAATTCATTAAATTTAATACATTTATTAGTTTAACATTTTAAATTCTTAAATTGTCAAATTTCATTTAAATTGTTACAAATTTTACAATTATATTTATAGGACTTACAATTGATTTACTCCCTCACAAATTATTTACATTTACTCTATTAATTTTTAAAGAATCTTTCACAATTACATTTAAAAATATCCCAAATTTTTTTTTAAATTACTATTTATGCTCTTCTATTATATAATTCCCAACTTCAAAATTATTGTTTTTGCAAACTTTTAAAATATACCCATTTATACCCACAAATCAAATGTTATTTATGTCAAAACTTTTACATCAATTTTAAATGTTTATTCAAAATACTTAAAACTTTTTCTATTAACCTTTCAACCAAACCACTTATACCCAAATTTATTTTGTACGTTATTTTGAGAATATTCCTTTACCAATTCTCTAAATATTTTCTATTACAAGTTTTACTTTACTCATTTGTACCCAATTTTTTTATCACATTTCAAACACTTCGGTAGTTTTCTGGGTTTTTTAAATTTTATTTCACACAATTGATTTATGAATTTATATTTTTATTCAAAGCGTTACCCGTTTAATTTATTTTATAATTTCACAAACATTTCAATGTCACAATTTATCCTTATTTTTAATTTTTGAAATTTATATGCATTTTTACTCGTACCCATATTTTAATACAAAAGGAAACATACTCACCTGAAACCTGAAGAAATTTTAGGAATACAACCCCAACTAGACTAAACAGACTCTGAAACTCTTACAATTACAATTATATCAAACCCCACTACTTAATAATATCAAGTGAAATTTCTCATGAAATAATCGATAAGCACTAAAAATGGACCAGGGTCGGTCCAAAAAAGGAAAAAGGAGAGATATGCTCGAAGAGCACAAAAAGAAATGTGATAAATAAAGAAGAAATTTAAATTAGGTTCGCCATCTCACCAGAGTGCTTATCGATTGAGAAAATAAATGTGAATGGTCATTATTTAAGTAGTTTGGGAAACGATGAAAAATTAAATTTTGAAAAATAAAATAAAGTCTGTTAAGTCTAGATTAAGACCAGGGACGGTCTTGATGGGAAAGGGACGTGTAAGGGTCAAAGGTATTCTCGGAGTTTGTTTCCTATAGTTTATAGTCATTTTATTATTATTCATTTCCCTCCCACTTTTCTCACACATTTAAAAGGATTTGTAATCACCTTGCAAGTGTCTTATTGTTCATTCACTTTAATGAAATAAATAATGTTTTAATAAAGCTTTTAATATTTGGATTTAATAAATATATAAATTGTGTTCAATTGTGTATGCCTGGTGCAGGAGATCGACCGGGGGCCTGATCAACCCTTTGGTTCCTCTTAGGAAGTCCCGGGCATATCCCCTCCCGTATTCCATCATTCTGGGGTTTGGGCCCACCGCATGGTAATATCTTATTCCGGGGGTCCCACCTCTACTATAAAAAATAGAAATCCCTCTATAAAGTAGAGTACGTCTGAGCTGAGCGAGTTCGAGTTACTCGCCTTGTTCGCTCGAGTTTTTCCGTCACTACTCGGCCCTACACTCGGCCCTACATATACATATTGCCCTACATATAAGGGCAAAAGTTGGTCCGAAGTATGTATGACAGAAATTTTGCTGTATTTTTTGGCATTCCATTCCTTAAAAAGACTACCTTATAGCAAAGTGGAAGTATGCTGGGTCCATTCTAAAACTAAACCTAGGCACATATAACCATTATAATTTCTAAGGATAGCTATTGGGTTGGCCAGATCCTAGATCTGGGGAAGATGTTGTTTTACGTTTGCCAAGGCCGTATAGAACATTTGATATAGATTTTATTTCAATATTTAATACTGACGAACAAAAATCGTTTGGTCATGTTTTGATTCCCTCATTGCTTGTACCTCCATGTTAAAAATAAATTTAAGTTTTTAAGTCAAATATTAGATTTTTGTTTTATTCTTTTTAATCTCTACCGGGCTTTGGGAGAAAAAATTTCAAAGTTTTTGCTTAAGTCTCAAAAAATTTGCTTAAGTTTCTTATATTTCTCTGCCAGATTTCTTCCTTTTCTGCGCCGCGGGCGAACATCTTGTGGATTTTAATGTTAAATTTAATTTTTTAAGCAAAAAGTCGATTTGTATGTATGCACTTACAAATAAATACATTTTCAATTTTGGAAGTAATGTACTTCCAAAATGACTAAGCAAGAACAGGCACCTATAATTAATTATATTACACAGTGTAGTGACCAAAGACGGTTTTCAAAAATTTCGTATATCCTAACTTTTAATTACAAATTTTTATCTAAAAAATATTTTTATACAATCATTGTGGATGTATTTGTAAACGATTAAAAATAGCTTTTCGATAAGGTGTGTTCGTTAAAATACAAATAATTGGGTTAAATACAGGTATAAAATGAAAGGAAACTGCAATTAATATTCGAATAATATTTGATGTATCGTCGGTTGTTTTTGAAGAAATTATAAAATATATCTCTCCTGCTTGGTTAACAAATGGTATAATTGCCTAAAAATTTATTTGAAAAAATATTCTTTCTAATTGAATGTTTCTCATAATTTTTTGAGGGAATTTTGAAATTTAGAGAATTCTAGTCCTTCTTGGTATACGACATTTACTGACCAGGGATCCAGATCACCCGTTTAAAGAAAATCAAGAATTCCGGACATTTTTGGGTTTGATTTCACGAAACAGGAATTTATTTTTTATGTCGGCTAAATCCCTGTTGAAGTTTGACATTTGGGGATATTGAGCATTTTGTGACAAAAATGTAAAGACATACATAACTTTAAATACCGCATTTATTCTAATAGAACCACCCGAACTTAACCGATATTCTTCGGTTCGGTTCGGTCCAGAACCGATAACCCTAATTCTATACATCGTTTTTATTACCTACTTTATAAATTAATGTCAATCATCTCCAAATGCTCATTTTTAAAGGTCGCAATATGAAAATGATTTGTAGTCTGGTCTTCAGAATTTTATTCCTATCAGGTTTCGGGTCGAAAAAGGTCCGGATATAGAGTTTCTGGTACCCGAGACATCCCTGATTTGTAGTGACAAAAAATATGAGAAATATTAAAATTTAAAATTATACCAAAATAATCAAGGCCTTAGTTAAAAGTTTATTCAATCTTTTCAAATTTTCATCAAGATTGGTGTTTAAATTGACAAATCTAACCATTTTGAATCCACAAACAAAAATTATTAAATAAGAAGTTACTTCGATTAAAGATATTGGTATTTGTGAGAAAATGTTATTCTAAATTATTATTTAAAAATTTAATTTTAAAAAATTACTGTTCCCATCTTAATATCAACAAACGGCATTGTTTTGTTAAAATTATCAAAATATTTAATGCCTCCATTAGAATATGGCATAATAAATAAAATCATATCCACAACATAAAATAATGGTATGAACGAAGCAATAGATAGCATAAATAAATAACGACGAAGATTAATTTTCATATTCCTAATATAATTAGGGAGCTGATTTTTAGGTTATAATCTTTTTTACTGAGATTGTTATTGAATGAGAAGTGAGAAGTTAAAATCCCTTGTTATTTTTCAAATACCGGATGCTTACAGAAACATATCGACTTTTTCTTATCAGCCCGAACAATTTTTCGATTTTAGAAAATATTTTTTGAAAAATTCAAGAAATTTTGAAATTATTATTATCGAGAGAGGATTTTGAAATGAGGATTTTTGAAAGTCTGAATGGAAAATAAGAAATATTTGGAATTTTTGCCTTCCCCACACCCACCCCCCCCCCCCTATCCGAATTTTTTTCAACCAATTTCTATCCTTTTGTCAACTATTTTGACATTTTATAAAACATATTTAGGCACCGATTTTGAGTTTTTTAAAATCTAAAAATCCGACCCCTATATTTATTTTAAGAAAAAACATTATTATTTACCTAGTCAAAACTAAATATCTATAAATAAATTGAACACACAATCCAGTTAAATTTAAATGAGAAATAAATATCCAATACATAAAAACAGTATAACATATTTTTGGATTAAAATTTTCCTTCATTAAGCTAATCAAAATTCCAATAGGGAAGATATTAATTGCATTCCCTTCTGTATCAAGTATATCAAACTATAAATAGTATAAAATTGGTTTTGTTTTAACAATTATCAACTATTTTTGTTTGCTAAGATCTATTATTTAAATGTAGACTGTATTTGTAATAAAGGGATAAAGGATATTGCGAGAGTTTAATTAAAGAAAAATATTTGTAAGGAAGAGAAAGATCCAGCTGGCTAGCATTTAAAACGCTCACTAGGCGGGGGTTTAAGATCTATGAAGGTGAAAGAAGCGTCCCAGTAGCTCAGTTGGTAGAGCACCTGTAAGTGGTGAGCGAAAGCGCCTAGCAATAACTGCCAGGAGGTCGCAGGATCGAAGCCTGCCCGGGATTAAACTTTTACCTCGCTCTTGCTTATTTTTGTACGATTATTTCAAAGAGGGGGCAGGCAAAGGTACCTTGAGTTAAATTTACTGGCGAGCTCTATAAGTTCGTTCAAAACTATGAAACAAGGAGCAATTGGCCACTCGTCAAGATCCATCGAAACATACCAGGGCGTTACGCTTTCGATAAGTTTGAAGGAAGTTATATCTCGGCTGTACATTGGCCTCAAGGTACCTTGGAGTGTACCATTTAAAAGTGTATTTACGAGAGGAATGCCTTTCGCTTCCATCTTTCGCCTGTTTTGGTGTCTCTCCTTTACTTTTTAAAATTTGTTTCGATACATCTGTGGTATTTCCTAAAGGGAGTATTGCTTAAGAACCCATCACTACCGTTAAAGTGAGGGGGCTATTTACTATTTAATCTGTATTTACCGACTGTTATTTAATCTTAAATCTAATTTTTAATTGTGATAAAGTTGTTTTTAGTTTATTTCTAAAAATTCTTATTTATTTACCCCTTCAACAAACATTTGAAGAGTCAACATTAAAATATCCAAAACACAATTTTGTATCAAAATTCGACTGTGTGTTTTCATTTCTTTTGGTGTTTTAAAAATAATTAAAATAATCAGAAGAATATTTAAAGGAAAACCAATTAATAAACAAACAAAATAATCAAATTTAAATAAAAAATCAAGTAAATCAGGAGACATTTTTTAAATTTGAAACGTTAAAAAAATTTTTTTATTAAAGCTTAATTTTTTTAATTTGAAGTAATTTTTTAGAATGTTAATAGAAATGTAACAAAGGTAATAATTTTTTATTAACAAATCTCTCACGCTAATTTTAAAATACAAAAAATATTTGTGAGAAAATTTTGTTTATTATAATAATGAATTTGTCTGGAACTTGTTTACATTTTGAAACGAAATTATTTTACAAACTTTTAAAGTACATTTGGACTTTTAACAAAAAATCCAATACTAATGCCTTGCTGAGGGTCTATTGATCAAGGAAACAAAAAATACGGATCCAGTCATGCTGGGGGTCGGTTATTAACCGGTGCCCCGATTTTTAATCTAACTTTTAAAAACTCGGTTTTCGATTTTAATATTTAGTCAGATAAGACTGACAGATAAGACTTTTTTAATGCTTTTAAGAAGGAAAGAAGATCCCCCCCCCTCCCCCACTAATATATACAAAGCGGATGTTGTTCATTTTAACAGAAGATTCGAGAATTAGTCTACAACAGTGTTTACAATAGTTATTAACCGGCTCTCAGGTTTTCGATTCTAACCGGTTTTCGACCCCTGTTTTCAGTTAAGATTTGGTTAAGTTAACAACAAACTGTCAATTTGTTAGCATTTTTACGACGATTTAAAATAAAATTTGACAAATTTAAAAAATTTAAAATATTAAAAAAATTTTTCCTTCTTCACTTAAATAAACATTAATTTTAGCTTACTTAAATTTTATTTTATTCCCAAAAATTATTTTATGATGAAAGCCAGGTATAAAAATTCTGAACTTATTGTTGGAAGTTTTTACTAAAAATAATTTTTATGAATTTTTTTGAACTAAAAATAATTTTTATTAATTTTCAATTTTTATTTCCTTGTTTAAATTTGCCTGAATAAATATATTTTTAAAAAATTAGATATATTTAAATACCCTCCTCCCTCCCCAAAAATCAACAAATACCTAATTAATAAATAATTTTTAAAAAATCCCTTCTCACAACCAAAAAATGGCTATTAATTCAATTAAATCTTTGATTGTCTTTTTAATTTATTTAATTGTTAATTTAATTCTTTTGAGTGTCCCTTTTGTTGATTCGATCAAAGAAAAAAATCCTGGAAGTGGACCGTCAGGTGAAGGAGGCCGTCCAGGACAAACTAATGGAAATACTGGAGGTCGCTAATTAATTGAAATGAGAAGAAAGAACATGAGAAAATTAAAAAAACAGGTAGAATCCATGGATGTCACCTTTGATATAAAGCTTCTAAATGATTAAAAGAGACCAGAGGCCCTTCTTTTCAGCTTTAAGGAAAGTCTTTTCCTTTTCCCTCCTTCTTTTATCAAAAAGGAGAGAGGACTCTACTCCGAGCAGCTCTAATCAGAGTTATCCCCAAACTGAGACATTCTATAAGCTTTATATCTATCCGGATTCGACTGGGAAATATTAAAATAATTAAATTACTGTCATTCTATCTATTCTATAATATTTAATTTTATTTCTTGAATAATATTAAAGAATAAAATTCCTTTACTTTTATAAGAACAAATTTTTTAATTTTTGAATAAGACTGTAAAAAGCCAGGTTACATCAAATGAGTATTAGCGAGCCCTGACTATCCAACCCAAAATGAGTTTTGGGAATTTTTTAAATCACTTATTTTGTTGTGTAGGGGTGTCACTATCGTATAGAAGCTAGTGTCAGCGGCATGATCATATTAGCCCGATAGTTCTTTCAGTTCAATCTTACATGCCTACCTTCACCTGCATTGTATTTATACTTTGGATAAACCGTTATTTTTGTGCTCGCCGACTTTGGCAAATATCCGGTAATCCTTGGACATCCCAACTTTCCAAAAAATTTTTGGTTTTAGAAGTTGCTTGCCGAGTCGTTACTCTAAATCTTATCCATTTATTTTAAAAATTTATCTAACCTCTTTTTATCTTTTTTTCTGACCAAAGATTCTCTTTACATTTATTTAAACAAATCTTTTTTTTTAAAGTAAAAAGTAGAACACTTTAAATTGTTAAAATAAATTATAAAAAAAGTCTGCGCGACGTTCATTCAATTAACACAAATTTTTTGAAAAAGCTTTGATTTACGCTTGTTTGATTTGAAATTAATTTTTAAAGGTGATGATAAATTTTAAATAAAGATGCACAGAAGATCGAAGATTATAAAATTAATTTTTTCATGATAAATTTATTGAGGCTTAGGTCATATTTCAAGGTCTTTATGAGGTTATTTTTGTTAATCAGATTCTTCAAAATAATTATATAGTCAGATCTTGTTATAATATAACCCCTCGGGACAGAAAAAATCATAGATTATACTTGAGGTATACTACATATTGTGGTCATGTCCTATATCATTCTGCTAATCATTAGTATGTATTATTAACGAGATTTTACTGTATGTTGAGTTTCCTAAGAGATCTTTCCAAAGATGACGTTAAAAGTATACTTGTTGCTTTAACAACAATTGAGATTGTTTGAGATTTTTGAACCAACTTGTTCATTTTGCATTATGTTCCTCTCACTTTATTTGGGACTAATTCAGATTACATAAGAAATAAATCACCTATTTTCGGGAATCGGGACGGCACGATTCCCGTTATGTTTCTATTTTTTAAATCACAGAATAATTTTACTTCAAAACATACAGTATTTGACTGTGAATAATAACGTTTTTTAACCTTCCGGTCACATTTTGATCTTAAGGGTTAACCCTATTATTAAGAAAGCCGTTTTACTCTTTGCTCTATCTAAAAGAGTTCCTGGCCAAAAAACAAAAATTAAAATTGATTTATTTAAAGCTGGTTAAATATCAAAAAATAATTCAATATTTTTTTTTTAAATTTTTTTCTTTAAAAATTAATTAAAATAAATTAAACCGCCAATTTATTTTAATTTTTAATTACGCCGGAATTGTTTAAAAGAAAAATTAAAAAAAGTTTTTATTTATTTTCAATGACGTTCTTATACAAAAACAATTTTAAAAAATTTATTTAAGCATTAAATCAACTCAAACAGAAATTTTAATTAAAGGGGGTTTAGACGCGTAAAACTCGTAAATTTAGAAAAGTGTGGGACAGAAAGAGATGAATTAAAAATTAAATAAAATTTTTTGAAAATTAAATTTTTTTGTAAAATTAATAAAAAAATAAAATTAATTTTTAAAATTACATATTTACTTAAAATGATTATTCTAATAGAAAGGACAAATTATCTAAAATCGGATCTTGATTCTATGCCACCTAGAGTTACGTACACGCTCTCCATTCTTTGTGTACTCCTTTAAGGTTGTTACAGGAAGATTTCTAAGAGATTTACTAGGTTATTTAAAGGTTATTCCTTGGCCTAATCCTAAAAATAATAGCGAAGTCAGTGTCAAAAATTTATAGCTCAACTCCTTCAACGAGCAATCCTTGAAGTATTGATGTAGGCAACACTATGGCACTGAAAAACGCTAATTAGAAACCTAAGTTCTTCAATATTTCTCAAAAATTAAATATGTAAAAAACAAATTTAATTATTGAAATTTAAAAGAAATAAAAAAAACATTTTTTATCAATTTAATTCATTCCCTTTAAATTATTCAAAAAATTAAATTAAAATTAAAAACAAAAAAATTATTTACGTCTCTGACTAAAATTTATATTTTAAACAAAGAATGCGTGCAATCAACACGCAATAAAAACAAAAAAAAAATAAAAAGTTTTTTTTCAATAAAATTATTTTTAGTAGTAAAATCAGCTGCGAGTTTATATTAACAGTCAATAAAATATCTCTTTTTATTTTAATATTTTTACAATTTAAATATATATACCTACTTAATAAAAATAACACAGTCACTTTAATCGGTGAAAAAATAGAAAAAGTTGGTATTAAAATGAGACTTTTACAGGATTTTATGGGATAAATTCACTGTGATCCAGAGACTTGATGGAATAGAAAAAGTTTTGAAAAGTTTACCCACCGGGCAGGATTCGAACCTGCGACCTCCTCGCAGTTATTGCTAGGCGCTTTCGCTCCCACATACAGGGCTCTACCCTTGAGCTACCGTGGGCTAACGACTCATACTTTCTCTCTTTTACTTTTTAATCGTTTAACCTCCGCCTGAGCGTTCTAAATGCTGCTAGGTGAATTATCTTTACAAAAATCGCAATTCCGGATCACGCATTGTGACTTTGCAATTTCTATGTAGTTGGAGGTTAAATGTGACTATCCGGGGAATTTGAGAATATTTTGAGACCCCCCCCCCCTCCGTTTCTTCCGTCTCCCATGGTGGCTGCCTAGCCGAAAATTAGATTAACACGTGAAGTGTAAAATATTATCTCGGTTATTTTTCTAATAATTTTAACATATTTTTTCATTTTTGCAAAATTTTTATTTTTCCTATTTTATTTTCTTTTAATCTTTTTTTACAAAGTACGCGTGTAATTTATTTACTAGAAACTAAATTAATTTTGTTTGATAAAAGATTTATTTATTGGGAAAACACCAAAAAATAAATAAAATAATTTTCTAACCTTGAATAATTTTTCAACATAAAAATTATGAAAAAAATTTTTTTGAATAAAAATTTTTTTTGACTTTTTGACTTTAAAAACGGATAACTCACATTTTTTAAAAGTGCATTTATTAAAAGAAAAGAGTAAAATCTAGTACAAATATTAGTCGAGATACGTGTATTTATTAATCTTTAGAATTTCACTGCATTGCAAATAGAAGCTAATACCCAATTGATCAACAATTAATTTTCAATAAACATTAGATCCCTAAATAAAATTTTCGGTTTTCCGAAAATTGGATTGAATTTGGGATTTAGAAAAGCATGCTTGAGGGATTTTCCTGGATTTCTCGGAATTTATCCTTGCTCTTTGGGGACTTTTTTGATCTGGAGACCTGATTGTACCTAATATTCAGAGATCAATCAGATACATACCGCATTATCTTCTCTACCAGGTTCCCTTTAAAAACTCTTATTTCTTAGACTACATATTCTCTCGGATCAACCTAACATGAAAATATCACTATAAGAACATTCCAGATAACCTCACTTTTGATCTTTAGGCTAATTGATCCCCTGGATTCTCCCAACTCTACGTAAAATAATTTTTATCGTTTCATCGGCATCTTTCCCAAACACTTATTTGCCATCTCCGCTTTTCAGTTTCGTGCTCTCTCACATGGAGGTCTTCGATTGATTAGATCTATTAAATTTTTTTCCCATTTTTAGTCTTCTAATAACAAATATTTTTAGCTCCCCCCCATTCATTCATTCAATTTTTCTTTCAATTCTTTCCCCTCCCTATTCATTCCCTCCGTTAGTCAAGAGTATTATAATGTGCCCTTCACCCTTATGGCCCCCCTTACAACCTTTCTAGACCGCATATATCCTATTTCTACAACGTTTATGTGTAAAAATCTTCTTCTCCCCGTTAGAGAATCGATGATCCTTCCTATCCAATTTTTCTTCATTTTCTTCTCTTCATTTTTACATTTTTTCCTCATTTAAACTTGTCAAGAAACAAAAATAGTGGCAGTGCGAAAATCGTTTTTTGTTTCTCCTCCTCTCTCATTTTCCCCTCAAAATCCCCTCAATTTCTGTCCCGTTTTTTCCAACAACAATTCCTTCCCCCCACAACAATTTCTGTCACCTTTCTCCTCTTCATTTTCATCACCTCACTTTTTTCCTCGTCTAGGCTGAGGATCATCATCAGCCTTTAGAGAGAGTGCCTGTCCTCTCCCTCCCTCCCTCCTCTTCATTTCAATTTTCTCCTTTTAGTCAGTCAATTTGTGACGATTTTTCTAAAAACTAACTAAACTTGTCACGAAATAGACAACAAACATTTTTTTAGCTTAATTACAAATTTATATATGTATTTTTTACAAAAAAAATATTTTTTTCGAATTTTTAAATATTTAAAATATTTAAGAAACCTGTTGTCTCTTTTCCCTCAAAAAATACCTTTAATTAAAATATTTCTACTAAATATGTGCAAAAAACGTAGTTTAATATGTAGTAATAGGAAAGAATCTGAAATCAACCTTGAAAACAGAGTTATTTTTTTCGCATGTTAAAAAATTATACCACATTGTATTTTCGGCTTCTAGGTTCTGATCATGCTTTTGATCTAAAACTTTTATAGAAGATTTATGAACATATTATCTTTTTCTTTTCATTAATTTCAAAATCCTTAAATCTCAAAGTCCCATGCATAACTTTGGACATGCAATAAAACCTCTTGGAACATCTACTACCTCCATATACTGATCTAAGAGGATATATTGTATTTAATGTTATACCTCCTTTTATTTGATTTTTAAATTTTCTTTGGATCTTCTCGTGTCGGTCGGACGATTTTGGGGATTGAGCCGGACTCGAATCCCTGTTAGCATTCATGAGTGGACTAACACTACCAGACTTGGTAATAGACATGGATTTTGGTATCCGTATCCCGATATTTACGGCAGATACAGCCGGATATTCGCTGGAATTTTGAACTTATCTGTATCCATATCCGTATCCATTACCAAGCCTGAACACAACCTAAATCCTTCAATTATCTTTCTTGAAAATTTTTAATGTTCATTTTTCTATCTTTATTTTTTAATTTTGTATCTACATATTTTTCAATACTTAACCTCCCCCTTCCATTAAAATATTTACACGTTTTCACTTCCAATAATTTTTATTTAATCCATTTATTTATCAAATTCCTCTGTTTTCCAAAAATACAATAATGCCCCAAATTAATATAAGTAAATTATGACAAAAAAACAATTTTCAATCACCAGCTAATTTACAAAAATAATTAAAGAAAGGGGTGGTAAAATAAATATAATTATATTTACAAATATTTTTGCCCCCATTTTTTCTTCAAAAAAATTTTTTTTTGAACATCCCCCGCCGTTAAAGAAAAGATTAAAGAGAGAAAAATAATGGATAAATGACCTTTTTGTATTTTTAATTATTTCCTTTCTCGATTAATTTTCTTTAAATTTTTATCATCGCTAAACGGTCAACATTATTAAATTAATATAATACTTTTGACGCCAGCTGCGCTAATATCTAAACAAATAAAATTATTTTTAATAGAACAATGAAGAGGAGAGAATGGCATTTTTAATATTCTTGTTCTTCTTCCAATTATATCTTCACACAAAATTCCTTTCCTTTCTTTATCTTCCTGGAATGTCAAATCCTTTTAATTATCCTTCCCAAGCGTCAGAAACACAATGCCCATTGTCAAAAACTATTTGTCGCGACAATTCACTGAATTAGACAATTCACGATCTGTCAAAATTAAAATAGTTATACTGTTCGAAACTCTTGATCTGGAAATTAATTAAGGATTTTCTTTAGGTATCTCAGTAGTACCCCAGGGTTGCAGTCTTTTACGGGCCTTAGAAATCACATAAAAGTTTCGTTGATCTTAGGTTTTAAAAAGTTTCGGGTTGGGATTTATGTTAATTTTTTTATTAGATGCCATCTTAAGTCCATTGTATAGGTATCTAAATATAACTGAAAATCCTCGATAATAGATACCCATTTAAAGAATGACCTGCCATGCTCTAGTATCTTTACCAAAAATTTTATTTTAAAACTTCCCTTTTTGTCGGTGAATTGTAAAAACGGTGAAATGCCCCAATCCTCCAATCACTTTATTTAATTTGTAGAAATCAATCCCTTTTACTACATTTAATATCCAGAAAAGGAATCCAGATTCCTTTCCTTTACAATTCCACAATCTTCTCCTCTCTCCCTTCCTCCTATCATATTCCCCTTCCTTCCCAACAAAAATATATAAATTGCAGCCACAACACTGATTGACCTATTGAAGCGAACACAATCGCAATTTAGCAGAAAGGAAGTCAAAAATAAAGGGTAATTCAAGTGGAATGATTGTGTGTATGTGTGTATTATTAAGGGTTTCTGACAAACAAAGGCAAAAAAAAATAAATTTGTAGTGATCTTTTTGTGTGTAAAAATTCTTTAAATGGAAGGGAAGGGAAGGGAAGATTTTTTTATTAAAAATATTTATTTTAAATGTAGCAAAAATAAATAATTGGATTTGTAAATGTTTGTGTAAAATGAAGAAGCTTTTAAAAAATAAATTGTTAAATGGGGAAGAAAAAAGATTAAATACTGGAACCCCTTATTCTAAACTAGAAAAGTTGTTTTGACTTTTAATCCTTTACCTTTTGACTTTAAGCCGTTTTCACGCGTGAATGATCAGAGTTCAATAATCCACACCTTACCAGGGGTCGAACGGAAATGGCGAAGGTGCCGAAAATCGGAACTGTCGGAAATCGGAAGGAAAAAACGTTGGAAATCGGAATTCCGATCGACCCCTGTTCCCTTACCACAATGCATATGAATATGTTCTCTTGTAGGGATCGACACGATTCGGTATTACTGATAACGACTCGGTATTTATTTTTTTAAGTCACGATAGGATTTGAAAAATTATGCGATTGTCATTATCGGTATTTTTCGATAGATACCACAAATATCCACATTTGCCGAACGTCATTTAGGGCTATTAGAATCGGATTCGAAGGAACTTTAGCTTAAATTTATTTTTAAAGCAAAGGGCGTTGGAAGTCTTTTAACATTCTTTTCTTATTTTAAACTTTAAACTAAACTTGGGAAAATTCTAAAAAAATTAAAGATAACAATCATTTCTTAAAAGATGGTTGTTCTCAATAAGCTTAACATTATTTTTGTATTTATTTATTTTAATTTTATGTTGATCTTTCATTTTTATTAATCATTTATTTATATATTTTTCCATGAATGATCACAAATTAAAAAATTATTATTTTTAACAGATAAATAAAAACACAAATTTGTGTGGTATAAATGATTAAAAATAAAAATTCTCTCATTAAAAACCAATATCTCTCCTTTCTGTTCCTTTCACACTACCCCTAACCCTCATAATAAAAAGTGGCGTCCATCCCTTCCTCGGAAGCAAAAAATGGAAGGATATGGAGGATATGGAGGACATCTGCCTGCGCAGGGTTTTTGCCGTTCTTCTTTTCTCATTTCTAGTCTCTTCCCTTATTTCCTCAATAATTCCCTTCCTTCCCTTCCTTTTAGTCAATATAACCACTCTAAGTACCATTTCGAGTAGCTATCGTCATAACCTCCTTCCCTCCTTTATGGCCAAAATAAAAACCCAAACGAAAAATGGACATTCACTCTTTATTTTGCATAAAAATAAAGGCTTGGCTAGGGAAAAGGAGATCGATTTGTCCAAAAATAAATTGGTATATACAAGGTCGCGCAGGGTAAACCACATATTTAAAGGAGGTTTAAGGATTTTTATTAAGAAGTTCTATTTTATCCCTCCATTTTTATCCTATTCAAGTTTAATTCTCGCCGTCGTTCCTCATTGATAAGAGGGGATTCATGTTTCTCAAAATTCTCACCTTTGGGTTCTTTCCATCGTGATTAATCTTTATCTTATCCCGAACTTTTTTATTCTATGTATAATTATTTTATTTCAAATATCCTAATCAGTAATAACCAACGCCACAAAACTTTCAACCTGTTTGAGGTTGAAAACTAATTTTCATTATTATGATACAGATTTACTTATTTTATTGGAACTGAAGACTAGTTTGGTTCAGTTTTATGTTGGTATCATTTTTCGTATTGAAGAGCTGGAACGTACACAAAGATTGTTTGGATGTTCCAGCTCTTCATTACAAAAAATGAAACGAAAAATAATTTATCTCCAGCTCGATTTTCTTTCTAATACTCAGTACCAACTCATCTTTTTAAACCTATTTTCTTTAAAAATAAATTTTTATATAAAATTATTTTCAAACATTTCAAGCGGAAACTCGCGCCTTGACCAGCTCTTCATTCATTCATCCAAACAATCTTTATGCGCGTTCTTCCCCGAATGACCTTCCTTCCTCTGTGGTCTTCTTTGTCTTTATTTATTCATTGTCCAAATAATTTTTCTTTGTTTGATCAACTTTACTTTTCGGCTTTTGTTTTTAGCTTTTGACTTTGCTTTTCATTTCAATTCACACAATAATGCCCTCTCACATTTCTTTCAGAATTTCACTTTATCCTTCTCCCTTCATCCTCCACATATCCTTCTACACATCCTTCTTCATTTTCCTTCATTTTCCAAGAATCATTATGTCAAAACAAAAAGCGGTTCTTTTTCCCGAATATGATCACTCAATCCATAACTAATAAATATTTATATAACCCTTTACTAAACCACCCACAATCCCTCCACAAACACATTTTCCCAAAGCTATAATATTATTGCTCATCATTTTTGTCAGGATGATTATGTCGCCAATATTCTCTTCCTTCCTTTCTCTTCACAATTTTTTCGGCCCTGTCACTAACCAAACTCTAAATATGAAAAGCCAGTTGACTGAATATAAACCAGCCGCTCCCCTCTTTCTCTTACCTAAAAAGACTTTTTCTCTTCACTTCCTTCCTTCCCTTCCTCTTCTTTTTTCTTCATTTTTTCATCTTTTTTGGCTACGCACACAAATTTCGCATAAATATTCCGCCTTTTTACGCCCCGCCTCTTTTTGCTCTTAAAAGTTCTGATCCCGCATTCTTCCGCCATAAAACCATCATTTCTTTAAAATAAATATATAAATCGCGCGAGGATTTTCTGGAAAAGGAAAATTATATTTTCTTAAAAAAAAATTAATTAATAATGCCCCCTTTACCCCAGTTAAATCAACAAAATTTATTACAAAATTCCACATCTTCCCCAAATAATAATCAACAACACCTAAGCAAAATTCCAACAACCTTGAGAAGGTATCAAAGAAAGTCTCAAAATTCTAACGAAAAAAGAAGAAGATTAACTTTAGATTTAAGTCTATATACGGCTGTAGCCGACGAAGCAATAATGTTTAGTAGCGTCAATAGTAATACAACAATAACTTCTTCAACAGCAATAACGTCTTCTACAACTTCAACTTCTTCAAACTCCTCAAATGGAGGAGGAGGGGGTTGTCATTATAATCTTCCTCCTCTTCCCTCTCCAGCTACTCCTCTTCAAACCTCCAACACCCATTCTCGTGTCCATTCACTTTCGAGATCACAAACCCCGACAAACAACTCTTCCCCAATGAATGGGTCAATGACAACAATATTTAGTGGAACAACCCAAACATTGCCTAGAGAAAAACCTCTAGCATCACCCAAATGTTTTGGCAAAAATACTCATATTCTTAAAGAAGAATATGATAGAGAAAGGCAGCGGTGGGAGAAGAAGCTTGAAGAAGCTGAACAGAAACTTTGTGAAGCTGCGGCTAATAATGCTGAATTGTTTCAGACAAAGGCTGAACTTAATAGAAAAATTATTGACTTTGAAAAGAGCCAGGCAAGAATTTTTCTTGAAAATTTTTTAAATAAATTAACCGATGCAATACCTTATTTTATTGAGCTGCTATTGTTGAAATAAGGACTAGGGGGTTTCTAGATATTTTTTGGGTTGAGGTGATGGTCTCATATGGATATCTGTATAAGATGTACATGGATAGCATTAAGGCGAGAGTGATTGGGGGCACTCTCGCCTTAATGATAATTAAGGCGAGAATGACAGTATAATCCATTAAGGATATAAGGAGTCAAATAAAAATATAGAAAGACCTATTTGAATGGAGCCCTTCTAGAAATTAAAATCTCGTTATAAGAGACATGGGAATAATCGCGCAAATAGTCTCTCATCGGTGGATAATCACTCAGACTAGTCGCATATTGTTTGATATATATAGTACGAAATATGCGTCTAATAATGCTGTAACTAACTATGGCTAGATATTTTGAAGAATGTCTGGCTTTTTGGATCACTAACCTACAAAATCCTTGATAAATCAAAATAAAATTTAAATTTAACGACCAAAAATTAAATAAACATTTTTTATTTAGAAACCACTAATAGAACAAAATAAGCGCTTGAATGACCGTCTAAAAGCAGCCACCACAGAAACCAAAAAATTGGAACAAAAGATGGCTTTTGTTCAGGATGAATGGTATTTTGACAATAAAAAAGAGAATTTTCAAAATAAGATTATTTAAGGCTAAGCCTTAGGGATCAATATGATAGGGTATTAAAGGAAAATGAGGCTTTACGTGAACAGGTTGTTTAAAAATAAATAAATTATTGTTGAATTTAAACATTTGTAGAGGGCATTTCCTGAAAAATTGGAAGAATTGGGGCGCTACAGAAATCAAGTAAAATTATTTTTCATAATTTAAAAATTTGAAAGTTTTATTAAACCAAACAAAATCATTTATGACCCTCTAGATAACTTAGGAATTTTTAGGATCGTTGACTAATGATGAGGAGGGATGATTAAAGATATCTCTCTCTTATTATTAGAAATATAAGAGGGTCCATGATTACTTCGGAACTAACCGAGTCGAAAAATTTTACTCGCCTGAAACTTTTTGCTCAAACTTGCACCCTTTGCAAATACATATATCGGATTTATTTTTTTCCTACAAGTCTTATGAAGGGATTTAAAAACCTTCCTCCTATTTTGGCAATCGTGGAAAGAAAACTTTAATACAAGGACCGGACTGGATAAGATTGTCCGTTCTGGACATAGACCGATCTTAACATTTCATAATTTCTCTATAAGGTTCTCGAAATGTCCAAATGTATAACAGCACTTCGCCAATCTGCAGCAGAAAAAGACAGAAGGCAAGAAATGTTGATAATCAAACTTAAAAGACTGCGAATGAGAGCTTCTGGCCAACAAGAAAGTGACCGGCAAAGTTGCGCTGCTGGTTCTGAGGGTTCAGTAGAGGATAGTGGATCGCTTGGATTAGATACTATAGCCGAGGATTTAGACGAAGATGTTGATTTAAGTACAGAATTGTTATTAAATGGTAGAGGGGCTGTAGGGGAAAATGTTATATTGAGACAGCAATTGGCTACAGCGAATGATCAGTTGGCTGAATTGCAGAGGGAAATTGATAATGCTAAGGCAATTTTTTAAATATTATGTTGAAAAAGTAGTGGACTGATATATGGTGTAATTGTTCCTCCGATACCCTCGGGATGAAGACGCGGAACGAGTAATCAGTGAATTCTTGTCAGGAGGGGAGGCTCTAAGGAGGGTGGGGGATGGGTGGGGCTCTAGGGAGGATCTTCGCCATCCTTATTGACGGGGGCCGAACCCTACTTTTAACTGACCACTTCTATTTTGTAGATAGACAATGCTAATCACTTGGAAGAATCTACCAACCATTTTAGGGAAGAATTAGATTCTTTTAGAAAAAGAGAGAGACTTTTACAACAACAATTAGCTAATGTTCAATCACAGAATGAATTATTAGAATTTCAATTAGTTGAATTAACTGAAGGAAGACAACAATTAGAAAATGGGGAGGTTACTAATATGGGCAATAGAAAGGTACACATAAAAAGGGGCAATAAAAGGACAATATTGTAGCATCTTGTATTTGATCAATTAGTGGTTTGAAAAACTAACTCTGAAAGGATTATGGAGGGCTAAGGGGATTCAGCTATTCAGGATTGGATATATTAGGGATGGTTTGAATCATCTGATTTTGGTTCTTACAACCTTTGGAGTGGGGGTGATCAAACGAAAATCTATATCGTCTCACAGATCTCGACATCATATCTCTTTATTACGTCCGCACGATTAATACGTCCCGAGGCAACGTCATTTCATGATTCGTCGGATTTAAGGGATCTTTTAGCCCAGATTATTCGGTTGATCTCCGTTATAATGCCACTACCAAGGAATGGCTGTGGATAAAATTTAAATATTAAAAATAAAATCAAAAAAATTAAAGACAAGCTGCTCAGAAAGGCAAACAATGACCGATATTTCTGTGTCGATAAAAGAAGAAAATGAGAAGGAATTTGAGGAAGAAGATAATAATGAATGGAAGAATTCTGTCGGATTAAATAGAAAACGTGCCTTAGATCCTCGTAAAATCGAAGTTTTAAGGGGAGGAATGAAACGAGCTTTTGAATTTTCGCTTCTAGGACGTCCAGAAAGGTGTGCAATAAAACAAGGATTAGCAGCAATTGAATCTCTTCAACAGGTGCTTAAATTGAAATTGTGGAAAATGAATTTAAACTCTCGTTATAAGCGACTTTCTATATCCCGGAGAGGATTTCCATTTATATAGGGTTGTTTCATATTTGTCTCTAATAGCGAGCGTTGATTGAATAGACACCATATTCAATGCTTATAATCAACCTTCATTACCTCTATTTAACGCAAAACCTTCCATTTTACGGAAAATTTAAGCTGATAGATAGTAATTGTTAATCTAAGAATTACTAAAATTTTAGTAATTTCGAAAAATGTCCGACTAACGTAAAACAAATGAGTAAATTGTGTAATTATTCGCTAAATTTGATTTAATAATTAAAAACAGCCTGAATCAAAGATTTTTAAAATAATTATGTAAAAATAAAATTTAAAATTAATAGCAATTAAATTTTGCTGAAACTGAATTAAATATGTCAAATTGTGAAAATGGAAGATTACAACGAGAATTGGAACAAAAAGATTTAGAAATGAAAAAACAGAAAGATGAAGTGCAGAATGAAAGGCAGCAAAGAAAGCGTGAATTGAAGGCTGAATTGGAATTGTTGAGGAAGGAGGTAAAGGAAAAGAATTTTTAAATTAAAAATTTTATGAATTTTAAAAAAGAGTGTTCTCGAAACTCTTTTTAACCGTTAAGGCCTTCTTATTTTTAAAATTAAAAAAAAGGAAAATGACAATAAATGTCCCAAATATCCTTAAATATGTACGAGAATTAGCGTTTAAATTAGAGGTTGCAAAAATCAAAATATGCAAAATCTTTATCAGTAAGAAGAAAAATACATAAACACAAGAACTCATGAAGATAGTCGGTAGTTTTCCGTTCTGTCTCGGTCCTCAGGAATCTCCGTGTAAAAAGAGTGGTACCGTTCGACTCAGACCCCTCATTACCCTAAATAAGACATTTTGAGCATTAATTTAGGGGGGTGTGGCAAAACGGAAAAGTACCAGATTGTCCTTAGTATAGATCGGGATCAGTTTGGATTGAAGATCGGGAAAATGAAAAAAATTAAATTCAAATAAAACCCAACCCAACCAATCAAATTTTAAATCTAAAATATTTGAAAAAAATTTGATCAAAGCCTTGATTGACTGATTCTAACTAGGCTATAATATCAAATTTTGAGACCCATAATATTACTAAATTAGAATTTATAAATTTAATTTTTCTAAAAAATAAAAATTTTTTAAGAGAGTTGAAGAATCTGCAGCCTATAACCGTCAAGTTGGAGAATTAAGCAAAACTTTGAATGAAAAAGTCCATATAATTGGCGATTTAAATGATAAAGTTGCCCAACTTGGAGCGTAAGTTTTTATTTAAAAAGCTTGAAAAACATTTTTTCTTAAAGAGAATTGGATATTTGCCGTTGTCAATTAATTACTTCACAAAAAGAGGATGTTTCTTTAAAAGCTCAAAATGCTGAAATGACTAAAGAAGTTAAAAGGCTTGTTGAGGAATTGGAAAGGGTTAAAGCTGATTTGGTTAAAGTTATGGAAGAAAAACAAAAGTGAGGATTTATGTTAAAAAATTGCTTTATTAGAGTCAAATCTCATTATTAGATACATTCTTATGGTTGAAAAGGATATAAGTATTTCATAATTAGAGACTTATATAATGAGATACTACATAATGAGCATCTAAAATAAAGGGTATCGGGTAGATCCAATACTTTGCCGCGGTGCCTAAACGCTCGTACCAAAATTCTTACGAGTACCTCGCACGAGTTCGAGCAAATGTTGACGCACGAGCACGGGGTACAAAGCCATAATTATGAGTGGTACAAAATACGAATTGAGATTTTTTGTTTGAGTTGGGTTTTGAAAATTTCTGAGAAATTCTGGATTAAATAAATTAAAGCCTAATTTAACTCTTTAAGATCATTAAATGAAGCAAATCAACGAATTATGTCAATTGAAAAATCTAAGGCTGAAGAACTTAAAAAACTTTTAGATGAAAAAGAAACTAATAAACAACAATGTAACCAATTAAGAATTTTAAATAGAGAATTGGAAGCACAATTTAATACACAAATGGATTTAATTGGGGCTTTAAAAAGGAAATTATTGGCTGTATGTTTGTAATAATTTTAAGACTAGTTTGGACTTTTTTTATCTGAAATTAGACCAACTGCTCTTTATTGGTCCAATATATTTCAGACCGAGTCGGACCATTTTGATAATTAATTTGTCGAGTATCTCTTATCCTTATGATCAAGTTTTGTTTTAAAATATGTCTGTTCATCTAAATCATTTCCGGAGAAACCTTGACAACCCTTCTAGCATGATGATTGGGGATTCTAAGGCCTCCATATACTTGAGTAGCTCATACTTTTAGGATGAAAAGTTTTCTTTATCTCATAATGATTTCATAATTCATTTCGTCAAACAAGTATTATACTTGATAATTATAATTGAATCCATTTTTGCTAATTAAGTATGTGCCGAAATATTCCAGGTATTCCCTGACCCGTTCTTTTTTCTTACTTTTTCCCCTTCCACTATTTTTTATCTAATGAATAAAAAAAATTTAAAATTAGCAGCAATGCGAGCCTGGAAAGCCTTCATGGGCCACAGCAACAGCCACCCGCAGTTGTGGCTCTCAATCTACAGAGGATGAGCAATACCATTCTGAGGGTTCTGAAGAAGGTCTTGGCGGTGGAGGTCAACAAAAGATGACAACAATAATTAGAAAATAAATTAAAATTAAATTTTAGAAATTTAATTATATATAAATATAATTATTTATTGTTTTTTTCTATTTTTAAAAAAATTCCCTCAAGAATTTGTGGCAATTATTAAATACACACACATTTTATCATTAAATAAATGCCAGACTATTTACAAAAAATTTAAAAAAAATTAGCAAGAACAAATTAGTAGAAAATTGTGTTTTTTTGGGGAGAAGACCTTGGGAGGAAAGGACGGAGATTAAATTCTTTTCATTGTTTGGAGTAAAGGACACTTTTTTTTGTGTTTTTTATCTGTATTTGACAGCTGCTAATAAGCTGCCATTATTATATTTATTGTAACCAAGATGAATTTTCGCGGATTTTTTCAAAGCACGCACATATTTTATTAAATTTCATTAGAATCTGAATTTATATTTAATGTTTTATACAGTCGAAGCTCGATAAAACGTCAAATTCGGGACCGAATTGAGCTGACATTTTAATAGATCGAGGGCTTAATTTGAATTGTGATGACGCGATAAGCTAAGAGATGATAACGTGAAGTTGAGCTATCGAGATTTGATTATTTTTTTATTTGCTTTATCTATCAACCGCACTACCGTATTACTAAATCTAGTTAGCTGTCTTTTAAAATTGCTAAAAAATAGCCGGAGGTAGTCCCACTTTATCGATAAATCTCATTGGGCCTGAATCTGATCATGATATAGTGATGACTAAGGTTGTCGGTTTTGACCTAACAGACCCGAACCGAAAACCGAGGATTTTTCGGTCCGGTTTCGGATACCCGAAGAATTTTTTTCAGGAACAGTCAGCTCTAGTGATGACCCTATCACTGATTTGTCCACACGTTCGATTTGCCACTTAAAGCAACGCAAAATCCTTTTATTATTTTTATTTTTTTGAAATCCAGATAAATTTTCTATCCAAATTTTATTCAATTAATTTAACAACCGTAATCATTTTCTTTTTGAAGACCCAAAAAATAAAATAATAAAATAATTAAAAAACAAAAAAAAGTACACAATATCCGGGCACAGATGTTTCCCTAGACAATTAAATAAAATAATCAGATTTTTATTAATAAAAGGCCCTTTTATTGTTTAATAAATAAATAAATATCATTTTGTTGTTTATAAGGAAAAAATGATGTAGAAAAATTCACTATTAAATTTGCCGTTAAATAAAGGGAGGAGGGGGGGGGGGGATAAGTACAACATCCTCCTCTATATATTCCTTTTTATTTTTAAATTTTATTTTTTTTCTTTAAAAAAATAAAATTTGCTTTTTAGTAAAAATCTTTTTTTATGAAAACAAAAAATTATTATTTGTATATTTTTTTGAGTAAATATGAAGGCGTTGTTTTGCGTAGAAAGGGGGATATATTTTTAAACTTTTAACACTACTTCCTTATTTTTTTTAAATTTATTTTTGTTTAAAAGTTGAATAAATTTTCTATAAATATACTTGATATATTTAGTTTAAGCTTTATTTTTATGTTTTATTCTCATTTTTTAAAATATTTAAAATGATTGAGAGAATGAAGGGGAGGTAGAAAAATTCCATTGGAACCGAAGGGTTATCCTTATATCTAATGACATTTTTGGAGGGACATCCGGATCACTTATAATAAGAATAACATAAGGAAGGAGAGTGAGGGGGATGAGGAATGAGGGGAACGAGGAAGGTGGGCGAAGGGTAGGGTGCAGGGCTGTGCGTCATGGCGTTTGGCGTTTTGCGTTTTGGCGTTAATTTTGGCCGATTTTTGGCGTTTTGCGTTTGGCGTGATTTTCCGATTTTGGCGCGCCAAACGCCAAAAATATACACCCCTAATGATGGAATTTTTTTAAAATAAATGGAGAAAGGGATGATCGAAAAAGGAAATTTTTCTGCGTACAGTCATCCAAAATTCTCAAAATTTTTGCCTGCGGCGCATAAAAAATGAAGAAATCTACTGCTTGGACTTCCAAAATTTTCAAAATTTTCGCCTGCGGCGCTTAAAGGAGGAATTCTCAAAAATTTCGCTCCGGCGGTAAAAAAGGATGAATTCTGGCTTCTGGGAATCTTGAAAATTCAAAAAATTTCGCCTGCGGCGCTAAAATGAGATGAACAGTGGTTTTTAAGTCTTTATAGACACTAAAAATTTTGGCGTTTGGCGTTTGGCGTTTGGCGTTTTGGCGTTGATTTTGGCCGATTTTTGGCGTTTGGCGTTTGGCGTGTTTTTAAAATTTAAAAAATTGGCGTTTGGCGTTTGGCGCGCCACGCGAAAATTTTGGCGCACAGCCCTGGTAGGGTGAAATTTGTGAGGAAGGTTTAACTTATGGAAGTTGTAAAATGAAAAAATGGGTGGGAGGAGGCAGGGAAAACCAAACTTCCTTTAATTGTTTACCTCAAAACCCTTCCCTCATCTACAATATAAGTTGGCCCAAGTCTAGTGCCTTTATAAAACACGTCACAAATTAAAATTTGCCCCTAAAAAATAAATAATAATCATTCTTTTTTTGTTTTTTGCTCTCATTATAAAATAACCTACGTGATTGCCTTAGTTATTATTTTTTTATAAATAACTAGACCCGGAAATTATGTGCTCATTAAAGTAAAAATAAACTCGGAAACTATTAAAAATTAGTAGACAAAAAAAGAGAGAAGTTCTTTTTTGTTTGTTAATTCCGTGTTGTCCACTCATTCATCTTTCCCTATAGACTTGGAATTTCATCATTAAATTAAAAATGAGGACTAACAAGGGGTAATATATAAATATAATATAAATTAATCCCTCCTTCAGTCATTTTCATTATTTCATCCTCTCGTCTTAATTTTTCGAATGACAATGTTAGTAGGGTGAAGGGAACATATCTGTAATGCGAAGGAGACATTGGGCTGTAGTCACATAAAGTAAACGTAAAACTTGGCTTAACTTCTCACAATTGCTTAATAATTTCAGAACTTTTTTTGTTTGAATTTTAAAAGTTCTGATTAAGAATCTGAATTTTTAATAGGATCAATCTTTTTGTAATATGTAGGGAACACACATGCAATATGAAGGGAACAATAGTTTAGGCCCTGTAAAATCATCAAATAATTTCTTTGAGACGTTAAACCTTCTTTAGCTATTCTCAATAGGGTGATTAATAATTTCAGAACTTTATCTGAAATTATTTCAGAACAGCTGATTAAAAATTCTGAATTTTCACTCAAGTTAGGAGGTTTATCAATTTCCGACTAGAACTCAATTATTTCTTATCCAAAAATTTTGAAATTTTAAATGACGTTAGTTAACACCATCAAAGACCTTTATGCAAAATTTTACATAAATAGGTTCTCATTTAACATTTTAATAAAGCCGCGCGCTAACATCTCTTTTATTTGTAAGTCTCTTCCGGCCAATAGCATTGTGTACCTCTTTCAATGTATTTTGCACTTAATTTATAAAATAACGTTTTTTCGCAATTAGCAGCCCTTTGGGAGTAAAGAATGGATAAATTATCTTCAAAAATGTTTAGCCTGTTTCTGTGTTTTGTTCACGTTTTTATATTTAAATGAGGGCAAAAACTCTCTCGGAAGGGCACATACATAATAGACATTTCCGCTCCTCATCAGTCATTTCTCGGCTGTCAAAAAGTGATGGACAACTAACACATTAATGTAAAAAACATATAGAAATGTTTCATTTACTTTTTGGCACTTTTCCATGTTAAAAAAGAAAGTTTTCTTTTTCTTAGAAAATTTTATACTTTTAAATGATTTATGTTCTTTGCCTTTTTCTAAGAACGAAGGATTTTCACGTCTTTTATGGTTCCTTTTTTGGGAATTTTTGACTAAATATTTTTGTCAAATCAATTAAATTAAATATTCTATATTTAATTAGTTATTCTTTAAATTAATTTTTGCCAAAAATAAGAAAGCGCTAGAGTAAGCAACTAGCTCAGAATTTTTCCAGATATATCTAAATTGAGCGTTTCGTGACTCGGCTTCAGGAATTCCAAAATCTTCCTCTATCTAAAGCCAACTCCAAAGCAGCTCCCGAACACATAGCTATAATCTCGCGGATATAGCCAGGTTCGGGCTCTAGCCAAGCCCCCGAACCCATACCCAGCACTTTTATTTTTTACTGAAACTGCTTGTAATGTGAAGGGGACATTAATATATCATTTTACTTGTCAATTTTATTCGAAATATTTTAATCTAAAATTTAAATAAATTTAAAGGTTGTGTTGTCAAAAATATAATTTGGGCAAATTCATTAAATAATGCCACGTCTATATTGTTTTACTTTCCTTTTTTCTTTATTTATTTTTGCCGTCAGTTTGTTGTTGGTATCATCAACGGTAATTTAAAATAAATTTCAAAATATTTTAATATTTAGCCCCTCTACGGACCGGAAATGTCACAACCCCAATATTACCGAGCAATTTGGAATTTAAATTCGAAACGTAGTCGTAAGTTAATTAATAAATTTGTGTAGACATAATTGGGGTTTCATTCAAATTCCCTATAGTCAGGGACGGTGTTAGTCTAATTGAGAGATAACAGTTTGTTGTTGGTAGCATCAACAATGATTTAATTCAGAAGATCGTCGTAAGTATCGACCTCGTTATCAAAAATTTTTGTTCGGTATCTCGTCTCGGTCCGATTTATAATCATAACTCTGCAACAATCAAAAAGCAGACAGCCTAGGATAGGTATCACCGACGCCGCTTAATTTCTAAGAACAGGGACATTGTTCGTTCCATTTTTTCTCTCGAGAAGCTGGGAACTTAAAAATCCAACTAGAATATAAAAAAATAAAATTTTCCCTAATTTTTAGCGTCCATCGGCCTCTCATTGGCAGAATATATGGCACACAATCAAGGCCAAGACCAGTCTTTACATTTCATTCCAACAGTATAGCAATTGAAAGAAAATGAAGAAAATTAAATAAAAAAGTGTAAACGGGAAGTAATAAATATTAAAAAAATTTTAGCAAAATTTTTTTGGAGAAAGAAAAATTTAAAAAGAAAATATTAATGTACAGCTATTAAACTCTCCTCAACTTTTTTTAATTGTTTATTTTGTTGCTGCTGATATTCTAACCCTTTTTTGGACTTTTTGTTTATCCTTTTTTAATTATTTTCCTTTAATCAGTGATTGACTTGAAATGAGTGGAGCGAGAGCATAAAACTTAACTATTAGATTTATATTTAGAATTTTTAATTAAAAAAGTGTAATATAAAACAAAAAATTGGATTAAATAGAACATTAAGTATGTAAATAAGCAGTGATGTGGGGGTTCCAGTTCCGGAACCGTGGAACCGATAAATGTCTAATATTCATATTCGTAATCGTACTTGGTACGTAAGTAAGCAGTGATGTGGGGGTACGAAGTACGTGTACGAGAAAAATACAAATTTTAGTAAATACGTCAAGAATAAGGGTGGTAGGTACAATGTACCCATGACCCATGCATACTTTGAAAGATTAATATAGTCAGGAGATTCACTGAATATAGGTGTATTAGTCGTTCAATTAGAGAACGGTATACATTTGGACTGTGCGGTATACATTTTGGACTTAAAATTTTAAATTTATTTCTAACATGGAGGTACAAGCAATGAGGGAATCAAAACATGACCAAACGATTTTTGTTCGTCTGTATTAAATATTGAAATAAAATCTATATCAAATGTTCTATACGGCCTCGGTAAACGTAAAACAACATCTTCCCCAGAATAACTTCGAAGAGGCTCTCCCCTTAAATTTTTTAAAATTTTTATAAAATTATAAAATCATTTACGATCTCTGGCCGACGACATTAGCCTTAAGTTGGTGTTCCACAGCTTCTGGAAATTGGCCAATTCCAATGAAGAAATAAGTATCTAAACAAAGAATTTGAATATTTCTCTCCAGATACCCAATAACAGGAGCCGAAGCATAATATTCTTCCTTTATCTGCGCCGCAGGCGAAAATTTTTTAAATTTATGATGGCCGATAAGCCAGAATTCCTCATTTTTGGCGCCAAAAATTCAAATTTTTTCAAAAATTCGGAAATCGTTAATCGAAAATATCACAAAATTTCGAAAATCGGAAATCGAAAATCGAAAGGAAAAAAACTTCGAAAATCGAAAAACGAAAATCGAAATTTCGAAACACCTCTGCTGAGGAGAAGATAGTAAATATCGTAACCGTACTTGTTCGTACTCGTACATCCCTATTTTTTCTCGTAATGCCTATTTTTTTACTCATACTACTCGTACAGAAAGGGAAAGAAAGTACAGTATACAAGTAGCTCTTTGCGCGCTCGGTGAAGACGAGCGTTTAAAAAGCTACTAAACCAAATTAATTTTCATGCGTAAAATAGAGGTCAGATATAACAAAATAAATTTATTTTTTACTTTTTGTAGTATTTCGCCCATCATAGTGAAATGAAGGTATTAATATTGTATTACAATTTAAAATATGTAATCTATAAGAAGTCACATTATGAGACCATCCACTTAAGGGCATTATCTGTTTTGGGAGTTTAAATTAAATAATTTTATTTAAGGTAGTATGTGTACCTTCTCCTCTCGAGGTGGATCAACGTCTACAAGAGAAGCTAGAGGGATATGTCTCTGTAATTGTATAAATTATATATTTTTAAGAATAAATAATATTTGGGTTAGCCTAATTGCTCCGTCAGTTTATTAACTTTTAAATTTTAGAGTTATACATATTCGGATATTTTCCATACCCATACATACTTGTTAACGAGACTTTTTCTATTTGCCGCCAAAAGTCTGCATGGTGGTCCGCCCCTGGCCACCATGCCCCCCCCCCCCCCCATGGTGGCCCGCCCCTGATGACCCCTGGTCTGTATGTTTTTCCTCTATACTAACCTAAGTAATCTTAATTGAGTTATTCTAGGTAAAAAACTGGCTCTTGTCCAGTTTATGCGTCCCATGAAAGTATATGCGTCCCATCAACAAAAAATTGGATATTTCTTGGTGTTGCAAAGTAGGGGTATGGTTCCAAAGCATTTCTTCATGTTCAGGACCTACGTCCACTGGGTCTGGGACCGTTCCTTACCCTATCCTTCGAAATTTCTGAAAGTTATAGCCAATTTTTAAAAATTTCAGAAAAACGATTTTAACTTTCAGAAATTTCGAAGGATAGGGTAAGGAACGGTCCCAGACCCAGTGGACGTAGGTCCTGAACATGAAGAAATGCTTTGGAACCATACCCCTACTTTGCAACACTAAGAAATATTCAATTTATGTTGATGGGACGCATATACTTTCATGGGACGCATAAACTGGACAAGAGCCAAAAAATTCTGTAAAAAATTTTAGAAATTTTTTTCAAAGATTTTCCCAATAATACATATAATAATTTTAAAAATTACTTTAGTGCATTGATTCCAAAGACCAATCCATTTATACTGCGTTATTTTAGCTCCATTAGTTAATGTAAATGTAACTAATTGCTCATTTATTTTAGGTAAAACAAATTGAATTTCGTTGGCAGAAAAAGGTGTTGATGTTGTACTAAATAATGGAGGTTCATATGTCGGGTCTAATTTCTTCCTCAACTTGAAAATTTTTTTATTAAATTTAATTTTCGTTTAAAACCTCAATAAGTCTTTGTCTACGTCCCGGACGTGGATCTTTAATTATTCGATAAAGTGGGGTTGTTTTTATTTCTATCGGAGGCTTCGCATCTATTGCATTGTTGCCAACATATTCTAATTAAATAGAAATTATAATATTATTATCAAATTATGTTCTAAAGGAAAATACTAATACTCAGACCTGGTCACGGATACTGATCTTGGTATCCGTATCCGCATATTTACGGCGGATACAGACGGATACAGGCCGGTATCCGCAGGCATTTTGATATTATCTGTATCCATATCCGTATCCATGGGCAGGTCTGCTGATACTTGTAATTTACCACACCTAGTATTGGCCTCGTAACTCATTGAAATTTAACTTTTGCTGAACTCGTACCTCGTAGCAAGTACGGGGTACGATTAAAATTTTGTTACGAACGTCCAAGCGCTAGTAGTTATTGGATCTGGGGATTGGTTGAAATTCGAGATTGATATCCCGAAAAATCTCGAGTTTAATATATTTATTTTATGTTCCTTTGATTTAAACTCTCATTTTTTAGTCTCTCAATTTAATTAATTAACCATTTCTAGCTGGTGATCGTCTTATACTGCTACTATCAGCAGCTTTCTCAATTTTATCTTCAACAATAGCATCATCCCTTGCATTTAAATAGGCTATAGAGTAATTTCTTTGATTAATTAAAGGTGCCGGAGTCCGTTTGCTTCTGAAAATTTTTAAAGAAATTTTTAGAAAAATTAAAACCCCAAAAGAATGAGGGGCTGGGTTGTTCCAGTTAATAATGGATGGGTGGATGTATTTAATTTGGAATTTATTTGTGTTGTTGTTGGTAGTATTGTGAAGGGTTGTGTTGTAGAGGAAGATGTGTTTTCATTAATTAATTGTCTTTGTTGTAAATCTGGGATTGAGCTGGTAGATGTGTTAATTGAAGGAAATGATGTTGAGGTACTGGAGTAATTTATTATTTTAGAAAGATGGCCATAAATTAATCCATCCCTCTTTATACTTATTATCAAAACCCTATTAATTCAGCTACTATCGAATAGCTCAGTTTTGAGATAAAAATTTCGGCTTTCGAAATGTACCATGACTTAGAAATAGGTTTTCTTTTACTTAGAATCCAAGGTGATGAGTGTCTATCACTCTGATTCATCTAACACCTAAATTCAAGACGGACATGAAGCAAGTGCTACATTTAAAATGCACTCCCCTACCTTAAAGCATATTTGAGAAATTTCGAAAAGATGGGACCTGAAACGGAATTGTAAATGTAGTAAAACTAGGAGGGGCTCAGGCCAATAAAATCGGGAATTCCCCTTTTTAATTTCCCGTTTACAAATGCAATGAAAATCTAAGCAAGATAAGATCGAATAATTTGTATGACAAGCTTATTGTTTAATTAATTACCTTTCTGAAAGAGAAATCAGCGTAGTTGAATTTTTCTTCAACTTTTCTTCTTGAGATAATTTATTTAAATTTCCACTCTTCTCCTGTACTTCCCTCGAAGGTTCTAACAATAAATGAGCAAATTCAATTGGCCAAAACCCGCCAAATTGTTGGGGACGGTGAAATCTAACAGCTTCTCTTTTTTCTCTATTGGCTTTGAAAGTATTCGATTTAATCATTGGCAAAATTATTCCATGGCCTGGAATAACATTTTCGCGGTCTTCAGGTCTAGGAGGGCCGATTATCATTGCTGTGCAACTTTAATATTGAGAAATTAAAAAAATGGATTTAAAGAGACATTTGCACTATGTATTATAATTTGTTCCAAGTAAGGTTGGCGGATAGTTGGAAATCTTCGGATATCCAAATCCGATATCAGAACCGAATCCGATATCAGATTTCCGAATATCCGGCCTTTTTCGGACCCGAATATCCGGATCCGCCAACCTTATTCCAAAAAACTGAAAAATTATTAAATTGTTCAAAAGTCCAAAAAAGACTATTTCTAGGAGTGAGTACTTAGCCTCAATATTCCTCAAGGTTAATGATTGAAGTTGCTTGAAACTCTATTCCTCACTATTCATCTATTCCTCACCCTCTATTCCTCACCCTCAGCGTAGACCTCAATTAAATCTAATTTATTTAAATAAATCCCCTCATTTTCCAAGGCTTTTATTTAAAATTTTATTTACAATTCTCACCCAATTTGTCTCGGATTGTGTTGAAAATGATTAAAAAGAATTGTAAATTCATCAGCAGCATAAATCTCTGCCGAAGTCCCTTCGGCCGAGTAATGAAGAGCTCCCAACGGAACACCAAAGTAAGGATCACCTCCTTGGTCGTCTGCTTCTAGAGATTCTGAGAGGACATTCCGAAGAAGCAAAAACAGGGAAAAGGAGAATAATAAGTTGAAAGAGAATAATTTGGAATTTTTATTAATCGAGGTTATGAACATTTTTTCTTCTCAACTTTAGTAAATTGAAAAGTCTAGAAATTTAATTTAAGAGGAAAATAAAAATTTTTATTTACATCAAATTATGAAACGTTTTTAGAATTTGATCTAAGACCGCATGGCGGAGACTTTATACCCATTAAAGATAAATCTCATTATTGGATAGGTTTTCTATATAAGTTATGGTAAGCGAATCAGAATTCAAATATCCAAAATTTTTTCAGATATCCAAAGGTTTCCTGGGATACTGAATATATTTCTTTCCTATATATATCCTTGGTTCCAGAATCCACCAATGCTAAGTTAACCTCATGATGTATCTTATAGTTATTCAATTTTTTTAATGAAAAAAACAAATATTTATATTTAGATAAGCTACTTAAAATGGAAGGTATTTAACTGGAAAATCACAAATAAATAAGGAATTATTAATATTTTGGATAATACCCTAAGGGTTTTATATAAAAAAATACAAAAAGCCGTCAAAAAATAATTATTATTTATGTCAAGAGAAAAGTGAAAGTAAATTGAAAATAAATTAATTAGCTTTCATTTCATTCATTTTCTTAATTAGAACAATTGCACTACTTTATAATTATTTGTTAATAAATAAACGGAAATAGGAATTGAATATTTTTGACGTAATTTTTGGATTAGGGTTTTTATTAAATAAACAAAGTGACCTTATTTGTACGTCATCCCAGTCATAAATGCGCAAAGAGTTTCGTTTCGTCGTTCGTGTGTTTCGTGTGATTTTTCTGTTTCGTTTTGTTTCGTTACGAAACACCAGTACTTTGTTAACTAAACGAATTTTAAGCCAAAATTTTTCGTTTGGGCGCAAAAATCTGAAATAGTCGTTTCTCGTTACATAACTTACAGTATTATTTTGAATTTTCTACTTAAAATATGTTTTTAATACGCTAAGCTCGAATATTATGTTAGATAAATCATATGAAATCTTTTAATCTAGAATTTTATGTGTGTGAAGGGCAAATCAAATAATTTCACAAGAGGGAAACGACAAGTCAAAGTCTTACCAAATCTTAGAATGATCACATTACAACCAGAAAAAGTTTTTGGAACATTCGTAGATGTTGAAATTTTGCAATCGTCAAATCTTTTGTAAAAGGTTGAATATAGGAACTGGAGTTTAAAGCCCTGAAAGAGAATTAAACGGGTCACAAAATGAGTATAAAAATTATTGTTGCCAAAATGGACCGACTCGGACCGAAATATCGAGTCGGGCTTGATCCGAAAAAATGACTCGACCATCGGCCCAAATATTTAAAAATGTAAATGAGAAAAAAAAGTGATGGCAAAATGGAAAGTAAATTAAAATTTTACTTCCTTCTTATCAATTGAATAAACAATTATTTTAAATTTAAAAATTTTTAATTGATACAAAAACTAAAATTAGCTTAAAGACGTAATCCAACCTCTAAATTTTTATATTTTATGGAAATAAAATTTCCCTCAAATCTTTTTTTAGAAATTTTATAAACAAAATTCTACTTTAAAAAATTTTTTTCCTTTAAAATTAATTTTTTCTTTGCCACATTTTAAAATTTAATTTAAGCCTCTTCAGTTGAATAAATATTAAAAAATAAAATGAATGGGCATATTTAAATACCCGTCTAACTCTACCTTTATTTTAACAGAAAAAATTAATTTTAAAAACATTCTAGAAAAATCCCCTCTCACAACCAAAAATGGCTATTAATTCAATTAAATCCTTGATTGTCTTCTTAATTTATTTAATTGTTAATTTAATGCTTTTGAGTGTTCCTTTTGTTGATTCGACTAAAGCAAAAATTCCTGGAAGTGGACCTTCAGGCAAAAATGGAGGCCGTCCAGGACACACTGATGGAAATACTGGAGGTCGCTAAAAAATGAGTGAAAATTATCGGAAGAAAGAAAAAGAAAATGATTGAATTAAAAGTTTCTAGTCTCATCAATGAATCCACTGAAAGTTTATGAGTTTGTTTGAACTAATAAAAGTTATTTGGACTCATAAACTAGACTAGAGCCAAATAAAATTCCACTGAATCCGGTTACTGGGAAGTGATGTCATTCTAATATAGGGCCATCTAATGACGGGACCCGAACTGATTTTTGAATGTATTCCCTAAGATAGTAAAGCTGATAAAAGTCCAATACTGGTATACTAATAATTGATATTTAGGCCTTTTCGATTCCCTTAAATGCATCCGGATTCGATTTTATTTCTATGTCTATGTCAATTATACATATTAACGAATAAATGCAACAATTAATTTTATTATTTTAAAAATTTTGATGACTTGAATATTTTAAATTTATTTAATCCTAACTCAAATAATGTAAAAAATTAAACAAGCAGTTTAAATACAAAAATTTTAACCAATCTTGCTCAAATTTTAATTTTCCTTTAAATTTGTTGGGACGTGCGAATAAATAAAGTTTATTAAATAATTGCGTGTGAATTTTAATTAATAAACAAGTCTAAATGTAAATATTTACAAATTATTACAATATTATGTAGAAATTAATTAGTCAAGACCTCAGAATGCAAATGCAATCTACTCTACGTAGAAACTTCAGAATGTGAGCAGATGCTTCTGATCAAAATTATGAGCACATTAATTTATAATGGAATAAATGCTTTGTGTTCCTACGGAGAGTACCGTATATACTGTATTAACTACTCTGGGTTTATTGTTTTGACCTCTCGTTGAAAGGGGTAATTAATAGAGCCCGGACGGAGGGCTCGGTCGATATTTTTTCGATAAATATCGAAAAATATCGAAACCGAAAAATATCGAAAAAAAGTCTCGATATTTTTCGATTTTTCAAAAAAAAAAACCGGGGGGGTTCATTTTGTTTGAACGAATATCGTTTTAAGGGATGCACTTGGCGGGAAACAGTTTTCGGGAGTATAAATGTGATCGCAAGGGGCATTTCGGGACCATATAAAAATTTAGAAAAATTTCGTTTAGGGGGTCTAAAAGTCGAATTGAAAAATTCCACGTTTTGCCAATTTCTCTATAACTCGAAAGGTCGAACCCGGAGGGAAAAGGTCCGCTTGATGATGTTTAAGTATTAAGTGGCCCTATCATATGAAACTTTAAATTTTTCGAAAAAGTCGACTTTAGGGGTAGTTATGCCCCGAAGCAATTTTCCACTGTGACGAAACGTCCTTTTTTCTAACTTTATATTGATTGGTCGGATTTGCCTAAATCTTTGGACTTATAGGGTTTCGGCCATCGCGAATTCATTAAAATTATTTTTAATTGGGTCACTTGAGTCTGGGTGGGTCAACTTGAGTCTGGGTAAAAAACAGAGGGGGGTTCAATTTTTGAAATCAAAGATCTCCGGAACGAAAAGTGCTAGCGATATGGGGTCTTGGGGGTTATATTTGTGATCGGGTCTAGTATATAGGAAAAATCTGAAAACTAAAAATTTCGGGTCGGAAAAGTCTTAAAATCGGATTCGAACAAGTCGAAAAATGTCGATTTCGACTTTCCGTCAGTCAGATCGCTTAGCGCTTGCTGGAATGCACCAAGATCTCGGAGAGATCTATCCAAAACCGTTGAGATCAGAAAAATCGGCTGACTTCGAGATGAGTTATGCTGGTCTTAACCATTTTTAAATGGTGGCATTATGTCGCCCCATAGGGTAGCGGTCAAATGTACTAAAAACTAACTTTTTATTGGCTGGACCAAAATGGATGAAATTCTAGGGGAATAGGTATTGATTGGTGGGGAATTCAATGATAATATTTTTGAAAGGGACACTTGAGTCTGGGGGTTTCAAATTGAGTCTGGGACTCTGGGAATGATTTTGAAGGGTGGGGGGTGCCATAGGATGATGTTGCGGAGGGCTTAAAAGTGTTTTTAAGCAAAAGTACACTTGAGTCTCGAGTGTGAAAATTTTCAGTCTGGGACTGAAAATTTTGAAAAGGGTCTAAATGCGTTGAATGATATATCAATAGACGTGGAATCGAGTGTAGAGTTTAAATAAAATATTTTTAAGAGGGTCACTTGAGTCTGAGAAAAATTTTTGGTAAAATTTTATTGTAGGGCTCGGGGTACCGCGGAGCGGGCATGTGACGGCTTTTTGGGTCCGTGTAGCTGCCAGAGAAGTTACTGAAGGCAAAGCAACGTAACTAAACCGTCATGGCCGCGAAGCGGCCATGCGGCCGCGGAGCGGACGAAGTCTGAGATACATTGATGGACTGAAAATTGCAAAATTCTAACTTCTTATCCGCGCGTAGCGCCTAGAGACAGCCCCGGAAGGCAAAGCAACGTAACTAAACCCTCCATGGGCGCGCAGCGCCCATTCGGCCGCGGAGCGGACGAAGTTTGGGCCGAAGGCCCTAACGGGCAAGGCTTAGGTTCCAACGCCCACAGGGTCACCTTTATACAGCCAAGGCCAAACGTACTACGGATAAAGCATAGGTACCAAATAAAGAGCATAGAATCATACTACATAACTAGCCCGCGAAGCGGGCTAGTTATGTAGTATGTTTTTCGATTTTTCAAAAATTTTTCTATAACCAACGAATAACAGAATAGACATAATAGTTTAATGAGATTAAGGTCTATTAAATGGGATATTGGTGGATTTGGATCTATTAACTGTAAAATCAATGGACTTGTATTTAATATCGAAGGATCAAGTGGGATATAAGTGGATTTTAACTAGGGATAATGGATTTTAAGGAATTAAGGTGGATATTGAAGGACTGAGTATGTATCAAGAGATTTAGAGGTAGTAAGAGAGATATTGTGGATGTGTGAGAGCAGGAGGGATATCAAGGGATTTGTGGATTAAGAGTGATATCGGGGTATAACGAAATCAATGGACTTATATCAGAGGAAAAAAATCTTGGCATTTGATATCCGTTTTGATATCCATCTCTCCCAAAGTCCGTCTTGATCCCTCGAGATCCATTTTATGCACTTAATCCTCTATTAGTTATATAATATTTCCATTTTTGGCTACAGATAAAAAAAGATTTTTAGAAGGTCATTGAGCAAGTTTTCTTCCCTTTTTTGCGGCGAAGGCGAAAATTTTGTGAATTTTGGAAAGCATTAAGTCAGATTTTTCTTTAATGCACCTGGTTTTATGAGGACCATATATTATCTCACTCTCATCTCGCTTTGGCAAACTAAATACGTGAATATAGAAGACACCTTTCTCCTTTTCTTGCGACGCAGGCGAAAATTTTTTGAATTTCCAATGGGCAAGAAGCTAAAATGCATCCTTTTTGGAGCAAAAAATTCAAATTTTTGTCGAAAATGACGTTCGATATTTTTTTCGATTTTTTGTAATTTGGTCGGTCGATTGTTTCGATTTTTAAATTTTTTCGGTCGATATTTTTTCGATAAATATCGAAAAATACCGAATATCGAAAAATATCGAAAAATATCGAAAAAATATCGTATCGAGCCGGGCTCTAGTAATTAATATGTAGAAGTGAGACAATTATTTGAGGGAGGGCAATTATCCTACGGAGAGTAGTAGGTTGCATTTCTGTAGGACTTAAAGGGTTAATGTCCTTACCCTTTTTTCTTAATTTCACCAAACACACAAATAAACTCTTTTACTTTTCTCTTTAAATAAAATAAACAACAACGAACGAACGAACGAACATTAAAATGGGGGGAATGTGGGGTTTACAATATAAGGGGAGGAGAGAATAATATATGGGGTCAAAATAAGTGAGAGGGAAACGAGAGGAATTATAACACTATTTCTTTTTCGGCACGACATCCCGCACGCTTCAGATGACGGCGTCCTCGACGTCAGATTTTCTCAAAATTCGAGCTGTTACGGCTGATCCGAATAGGCTTGGGGTGGCGAGAGTTAGTCCAAAAGTAAACCTTTTCAGTCGATACATTGTATCTGAAATTCCTTCAAAACCCCAGGTCGCCGAGACCGGTTTTAAATTTTCTCTTTTGGTGGGCCACATAGTCCTTTTGGGGAAGAGCACTGCCATTTGGAACGTTTGGTTATCTTGCTTCGTCTCCGGTCCAGAATGCAAGTCTTTCTTTGGTCTTAAATTCGTCATAAATCGTCGTTTCTCTTTTGCAAAATTCGGAAATTGGTTCGAGGCTCTGATCAGCGTGATCAGTTTTTTCAAGTCAAGGCGCCTCCGAACTCCATGGAAAAATCGTCCCTTGATTTTTCGTTTCTTCCATCCGAATTTTTCTTGTTTCTTTGCTTTTCTTTTCATTTTAGCGTTGATTTTATTCAGAACAGAAACTTTGAGCAACTTCATCTTTGAATTAATCTTTTTCAGAACGGAATATTTGTCAGAATAAGAATATTCCTCTAATTGTTTCGTCTCATTTGATTTCAAATTTTTTTTAAAATTTCCCTTTTTCTTAATACTTTTCTTCAAAATTTTCTTTTCTTCCATCAAAAATACCATTTTTCTTTTCCTAGTCTTGGGTAGATTCAAAACTTTAAATTTTTGATCCGAAGAAATACTTAAATTTTCAACTTCAGTCAAACTTTCCTTTCCAATAATTTCTTTCAGTATAACTGATTCCTTTTCAAAGTTCACAAAATTTTCACTTTTAATTTCCAAAACATTTTGGTCAATGAACTCATAATCAACTTTCATTCCACTCAATTCAGATGCCTTCTCCTTTCTTTTCTCCTTAACATTTTGCTCAATAACAGGGTCCAAAACTTTCTCAAAATTCTCAGAATTTTTCCTCTCAATTTCCAAAGAATTTTCTTGCTTACAAAGATCAAGGTCAATTTTCATACGACCTAAGTCGCTTGCTTTTTCTTTCCTTGCTTCCTCAAAATTTTTCTCAACAGGTTCATCTTCTTCAGACACTTGAACCATATTTTCAAAACTAATGTCCTCAATAATTTCAGCCTCAACCTGATCTTTTTCAGACTCCTTAAATTTAACCTCTTCCTTTTCTTCAAACCAATTCATAAGAAGTTCAAAATTAACGTCCTCAAAATCCTTTACTAGATCCTTATTAGAAACAACACTTACATGTTCAACTTTGTCTTCCTTCTTAGCTTCGAACAAATTCATTGGGAGGTCAAGATCAGTTTCATTTTCACACTTCTCAACCAAATTCGTTACCTTGATAGTGGTTGGAACAGAATTTTTCAATTTTTCAACCAATTTAAATTCTTTTTCATTTTCAAATAGCTTCATAGGGAACTCAATATTAGTCTCCTCAAGATCCGACACAAAACTCTTTTTCTTAATTTCTGGTTTGATTGTCTTTTTGCTGTTAAACTTTGTTGGGACGTAGTTTTCCAATTTTTCAGCTTTCTCGAAAGGTTTAACCTCTTTTCTGTCTTCTGGTTCCTTTTTGGTTGACCCTTCAAAGAATTCCAAAATTTCAGCAGGGTATGCGACTTTCTCAAAAGGAATGCTAATTCTGTTGAGTGATTTGGGCCTAGCATTTTGACTATTAGTTACGGTAAAAGTTTTTCATTCTCCTCACAATTCTTTTTCAAGTGTTCAAACTTTGAGTTGGTTTTCTTTTTAATTGGATCGATGGTTTCTTCGACTTTGTACTCAGATGGAAGGAGTCGACAAAGGATGAACTTCTTAATCGATTTATAATTGTAATGTTTTGACTTGATTGCAAGAATGAAGTTACTTTTGGCCTTTCCATACAACTTGGATTTTAGAGTAAAAATTTTCTTTTTCTCTGGCCAATCGTCTAGATATGCATCGAATTTCTTGAAAAACTTTTTAATTTCAAAGTTGTTCTCAGTTCCATCAAGATCAGGAATTGTATTCAAAAGAAGTTTTTCAATGTTGGATTCCGACAAATTTTCGTTAACGAAATTAACGTTTTGTTCGATTTGATTAATTGGCTGTGGTGGCATTAAAGGATAGGGAGAATACATCGTTTGCTGAGAAAATTCATTAGGGCATCCAAAGAAGAAATTTGGGACGCCATAATTTTGAATGTACATTTGCCCTAGTTGCTGATTATTCGTGAGAAAATTCATCAAAGGAGGGTAGGCTGTGAAAGGTTGATGATGAAAATATTGATTCATGTTTTGTTGAGGTGAAGATTCCATTCTTTTTTGAGCCAAACCAAATTCAAATTTTATCCACCGGGGCTAAAATTTGATCCGAAGAGAATTCAATCCACCCACCGAGGGAAAACTGAATAAGATTTTTTTTCAGAAAAAATCTCAGAAAAAAGTTGTCAAACGAAAACTATTCCACCGGGGAATAACTTTTCAAAAAAATAAATATTTGTTGTTGTTGTTACAAAAAAATAAATTCCTGGTCCACCGGGGGCCAGCGAAGATCAATAATAAAATAAACAAATTCAAATAAAATAACCAAATAAAATCAATCTTTGGACTACTCTCTAGAACAGGGGCGCCATGTAGGACTTAATGGGTTAATGTCCTTACCCTTTTTTCTTAATTTCACCAAACACACAAATAAACTCTTTTACTTTTCTCTTTAAATAAAATAAACAACAACGAACGAACGAACGAACATTAAAATGGGGGAATGTGGGGTTTACAATATAAGGGGAGGAGAGAATAATATAGGGGGTCAAAATAAGTGAGAGGGAAACGAGAGGAATTATAACACTATTTCTTTTTCGGCACGACATTTCATGACTGAAAATGGTCCGGAAAAAATCCGGAGGTCGCGAAAAAACCAGAATTTGAAAATAAATTAAAAAAAAATAAATTAAAAAGACAATCAAAGATTTAATTTATAACGACAGTCTCTAATAAAACAACACCCTAAAAGAGGGTTGAAAAATAAAACGACTGTCGTTATATTAAAATAAATACGGTATTTTCTTATTTTTTTAAATTTTGCCATTGAATCAATTCTAACTTTGAGTATAAATTAAAATAATGTATAGTAGTTTAAACGTGGGAAAAATTAACAAACATTAAATACAAAAAATGGGAAAACTTGCTTAGCGCGTGAGTAAGTTTGTACTCGTTTCAATTATCCGTTGCTATTGAATTTTAACTGAAAATTGTTTAAAAACTTTCATTTCAGAAATACAAAAGTCGTAACTAAAAAATGTTTGCCATTAAACTTTTATATTCAAAGTTAAGTTATGAAAGTGAAAATCCGCATAGATGCATTGGCCAAACTTTCATTTAAATAACTACATGTTTTTAAACCTTAATTATGCAGTCGAAGGTCGATTTGTATACTTCAATTTAACTAACGTGTAGTTAAGATATTATTAATCTCTCTAAAGCACTCGATATTAATAGGTTGTTAGATAAATAATGAGCCTTTACGCATAAATAAAATAATTTACTTTAACTAAATAATGAAATGAAATCAAGAAACAAATAAATGTCCATTATTATTTATCACTTAGTGCCATTTGTTGGGCAGTTTTTAAATTTCCATTTGATAAAATTTAGTGGCACATTTGGTATCAAGAAAGTTGACAACCCAATTTGAGAGTTGAGCACAATTTTGGAAGTCAGACGGCGCAATATCCGGAAAATAAGGAGGATGAACTAAAAATTCCCATCCGAGTGTCTCCGTGATGTGGGCTCGAGTTGCGTTTGCGCTATGCGGGGGTGGATTTTCCTGCTGAAAGACAACTTGACCATAACGAAACCCACGAGCAATGTAACCGTCGAAGGAAATCTGAACTCTGTCCAATATTGTTCTATAGACCTTTGAGTTTTTTTATATCGAGATCCTACTTTATTTGTATTTATCAACAGAAGTACAAATTTGACTAATTGTTGAAACTCAGAATTAATTTAAATTGTCTCACGTATACTCCCTATTTTTCACCCCCAATGAGGAAGTCATTTTTATGCCAATTAAATTAATTGTATGGATCTCACATAGGTATTCTCTAAATATTCTTTTAATTTCAAGGGAATATTTAACTAAAAATGTTACCAGAACTTTATTCTATAATAATTAGTTGTGTTGGATTAACCTGTTTATTTTTCAATTTTCTCTTAATTTACCTAATTATCCGTTATACAATGAAAGAAATGGAAGTTTATAGCAAAATACTTTTACAGACTTGTATTGTTGATATTATTGGGATTGTTTTGTTTGTTATTGTTCAACCGGTCTTAATTTTTTTTAATTTCAAAAAAAATTTAATTAAAAAAGAGTACAGTATATCGATACGCTAGTAGAGATCGGTATTTTGAAAAATTCTGGATCTGAATTTAGGTTAGTAAAATTCATGATCTGGATCCAGGAACCTATACCCCCTATATATCAATTTGCTTTATATCTATAACCCTATAAATCGAAACTGGGAAACCCTGTTCCAATGATGGAAAATTTTGTACCAACAACGCAAATTGTTGTTCAAAGCCGGAAAATGTTGTTTCAACAACGTGAATGTTGTTCCAAGTTTGGAATAACTTTCCCTATTGTTAGAACAACATTTTCCGGCTTTGGAACAAGGTTTCTCACTTTCAATATACCTATATAGAGGGAGCGATATAAAGGGCGATATAGAGGGTGTCAATATTCTGAAATGATCCCAAAAAAGGTTTTTGTTTCTGACAATGGAATTGGTACAGTATGGGAATATGGAATTACTCATTATTTGCCTAATCCTTGGCAATTTCTTTCGTTTATTTTGTATGCTTTTATGATAAGATTTACATCAGTAAATGTTTGTTCACAATTTATTTTTCGTTATTTGGCTGTTGTTCGGTAATTAGTTATATTATCAATATTTATTATAAAGTCGGGCATTATTGTAAGAACAGGGAAAAATAATTTTGAATTTTAAAAAGCGGAAGAAGGGGGCGGAATTAATCCAAAAAAGAAGGAATTCGGCGGAAGACCAAAGAAAAATTAATTTTTTAATCAAAATTAAAATCACAATTTTAATGTTATGTGAAAATAAGTTTCCCTTCATTCAGATCTAAATAGTGAACAAGACTAGGAATATCAAATCCTAAATCTGATAATTTAAAGTTCCGTAAATATTCGCCGGAAACATTATTTGGCTATAATTATTTCTGTTCTTCTTCCAATTATTCTGCTTTTTACTTTATCATTTTTGTCAAATAACCCAACACCCGAAAATGAACATTTAACAAATTATGAATTGGCACAAATTTTGGAAATTGACAATTATACAATGGAAAATTTTGTTGTTGGAATGAGAACTGTGGTATATTCTACATTTTTTTAAATTTTTATACAGCTTAACCTAATTATAAGATTGATGTCATTGGTGATGAAAAAATTTATTTTATAATGAGTAGTGATCAGGATTTTTAGGTGTGAAAATTTAAAAATAAAGTGCCGAATAATTTCTATTTTCCGTTTAAAAATTTTATCGGCAAAGCAAAAATGATAAAAAATTCGCATTTTCGAAAATTTTCGATCGTCGAAGTACTATACTTCCAAATTTTTGAGAAATTTGGGAGTCGGAATTTTTTTGAATATCAAGATGGGCTTGACGAGACAGAAATCTTACTTAACGATAAGTCAAAAATTCTACCCTAGGGGAATATCATAGTGAGGTTCTGCAATATAAAAATACATTTTTTACCAATTTTCCCAAAAAGAATGTCAACTTATCGTCCATCAACTCAAAATATGCTACATTTCTTACAATTATAACATACTCGATTATTATAATTTGTGGAATTCGAATTCAATATTTTGTGCGGAGCCAATATATTGGGCCAAATTTGGAAGTTATGCGCAAAGTTAATAAACAGATTTCTATTGTTTTATGGTCACAAGTAAAAAATTTTAGATTTTTTTATTTTAAAATTTTATAAAATAAAATACAGAAATGATTTTAAGAAGGAACTAATATAATATTTAAAAAAACAAAAAACCCATATTTTTAATAAAGTTAAACCGCAATTTAATTAAATGGACTGTCTAATCACAAAAAATATTTTTAGCCCCATATAGGCTTTTTAAAACGAGCTCGGCTATAATTATCCAATAAAAAATATTTAAGGCACTTTTGGCTCTTTTACCATTTTCCACTCAAACAATAGTTAATATACCGATAATAAATAATTTACTTTCAACAAAATCTGGTTTTATAACAACTCCATTTAATGCTTTAATTGTTGTTTTAAATCCTTTGGTATACGAGGTTCTTGTTCAGTTTGTGTGTCACATAAAGTGTTCGGTTTTCAAATTTTGGGGTTGGGGTTCCTTAACGTTTTCTATCCGGCACTTATGGCTTTTAATGTTTACTTGTCAACAAATGCTTCTAGACAGAATGGGTATAAAACAAAAAAAGTAAAACTAAATTTGTGGACTTTATACAAATTTAAGGCACGCATAAACTGAACAAAATTCAATATTAATTCTTAAAAATATATTTTAATTAAGGTAACTCTTTTAAGTGTCAGAAATTATAGACAAATTATTTTGAAATTTATTAAACAAAACAGCCTAATTTTGTGGAATTCAAATTCAATATCACCTAGCAACAATCTAACGCAAGAAAATTTGAATGTTATTAATTAAATAAATTATTGGAGTTTTTTTAAATATGTATTTTATTTAAATGTGAATATTATTAAAAATTTAAATTTAATGAAAAAAATTAATGATTGCAAAGTTAAACGGTACTTTATGTTTTAGTTTGTCTTTATTTCGTCTATTTTTCTTAATTGGCTATTCTAAAATCGTTTCGTTTCGCCGAAAAATTTTTGACGTTACGCATACGTATGATCTCAATTTGTATCGGTAGGTAAACCCTGCAACAATTTTCAATCAGATCGAACCTGTTCGAAACTCCCTCTAAGCGGGAGTCTAAGCGGTAGTGATGCTCGGGTATCCCGATCCCGACTCCCGACTCGGGAAAATTTCCCGAGTTTTTGGCCTCCCGATCCCGATCCCGACTCCCGGTGTCAATTCCCGACTAAGTCGGGAAATTTTTACACCCCTAAGAATGGATTTTTTGACAAAATTATATTTTCATTTAGAAAAATTGAAGAAATCTGGCCTCTTGGTCTTCTAAAATTCCCAAAATTTTCGCCTGCGGCGCTGAAAAGCGAAGATTTTTGGCTTAAGGATCTTCCAAAATCCTCAAAAATTTCGCCTGCGGCGCTGAAAATTGAAGAATCTGTGGAGTTGTAGTATAGCAGATTTCGGTGATTTACTAGGATTATGGTGAATTTGAAGAGATAACGAGGGATTTGCAGTAATAAAGAGAGATATCAATTGATAATTAATGTTGCACAGGGGGTGTTAATACTATAGAGTGATATGAAGAGATATGTGGCTAGTTCACCAAAATTCCACCAAAATTAAACGTAAAAATATTTTTCTCTGTTTCACTCTCTTTTCCCCTATTTCACTCCAATGAGAGTCAAAATTTTTGGCTGCTGCGCAAAAAATGGAAGAAATCTGACTTCTTGACCTAAAAATTCTATAAATTTTCGCCTGCGGCGCTAGTATGGAAGATGTCTGGCTTCTTTACCTTCCAAAATTTTCAATATTTTTGCCTGTGATGCAAAAAATCGGAATTTTTGGCGCCGAAGGCGCTAAAAATTTTTGGAATTTTTGGAAAAATTTTTAGTGCTAATTCCCGACTCCCGATCCCGACTCCCGAGGTCATTTCCCGACCCGACTCCCGTTTCCCGATTCCCGGGTTTTTTCTTCTCCCGAGCATCACTACTAAACGGGAGCTATTTAATCAATTTCTGAATTATAAAAATAAAATAATTTTTTAAAATTTAAAATATTCTATTCCTCAAGTGAATAAACACATAAATTCTATTTAAAAAATTTATTTCTATTTGACGATAAGCTAAATTGAGCCCAGGAATAAGCAAACTCAGATATTTCTATATTTTAAGTAATGTTCACTCATTTTTTGGCTCATTTTTAGAAATTCCTGGCTCAGAAAAATCATTTTGGCTTAAAAATAATTTTTTATTTCTCATTTAAAAATTTAATTTAAGCCTCTTTAGGTGAATAAATATTAAAAAAACTAAAATGAAAGGGCATATTTAAATACCCCTCCAACCTGCCTTAATTCAACAGAAAAATTTTAAAAATCCACTCTCACAACCAAAAATGGCTTTTAACTCAATTAAATCTTTAATTGTTTTTTTAATTTATTTAACTGTAAATTTAATGCTTTTGACTATTCCGTCTGTTGACTCGCGGCGTTCTAGGGAAGGTTCAAGGAGAAGTGAACTATCAAATGGATCAGGACCACGTCTATCAGATCCAGGATAAACTGAAGGAAATACTGGAAGTTACTAAAGAAGAAAGGGTGAAAATGATAAAATTAAAAGTTTTTGGGCTTATTTATGATTTTAATAAAGGACCAGATCCTTTTAAAATTCCGTTGAATCCGGTTACTTGCCTGTGATATAAAGCTACTAAATATCAGAAGTCGATTTGATTTTTAAATACGGTAAAAAACAGATAAACGATCGTTAAGCTTAATAGTACCTCAATATCTACTCGGATTCAACTCGATATTCTTTTCTTTATGTCAAGCAAAATAATATGTACTAATGAATAAAGGCAACAATAAATTTCTTTATTTATTTTTAAATTTTGGATAAGAAATACTTGAAAATCAGTTTAATTTTATCTAAATTAACTTATGATTTTAGTAGTCCAAACTAGAGGAAAATTTTAAACAGAAGGTTAAATACAAAAAAACAAACCAGAATTGTAAATTTTTAATTTTTTTTCAAATTTATTAGATAATAAATTAAAGTTCAAATTAAACGACTAAGCAAAAATTATTTCATTCTTATAAAATTTTTTAGCTAAGGCTTCAGACAGAATTGTTTAAGTAGTGAACGGATTTTTAGCTTGTAAAAGCCTTAAAAAGGTATTTAAATAGGGTCTATAAAATGCCAAAATAGGTACAAAAATAGGTAAATAGTTACAAAAAACGACTTGCGGCAAAAAAGGCAAAAAGTGAGAATACCGTATTTTTCCAAATACAGCCCCATGGGGCTGTATTTTTCAACTATCCTCAAGACTGGGGCTGTATTAGAGAATGGGGCTCTAATTGAGAATGTGGCTTTATTTGGAAAAATACGGTAATTTCTATTTTTCGTTTAAAAATAAAAAATCAAAACTTTAAATAGCAAATATTAATTAGGTTTTTTGAAAATTCAAGGAAAAAATGTGTAATACGTGTAATACAATGTGTAATAAATGTGTAATACAATCCTATCCCTATTTATATTACTCCGGTTTTTTAAACGTAAGATCATTCCTTTAAAACTGACCCTCGTTTTTTTTAAATTGAAAATGTCAATCATCCCTGAAATAGTTTTCGTCAATTGGCTAATTTTGATATTTTCCGTTTTAGAACTAGCCTATTTTTTGTAATTAAAAATACCTTTTGGCATTTGTTATATAAAATAAATATAAACAATATTTAAAGTTAATAAAGTAATTAATGCTGCACGCAATCTTGTTTGCTTTAGACATAATAAGGTTGCCAACTAACATGCAATATAACCAAAAACATTAAAATAACTTTTATTTAAAAAAGGTTATGTTTTAGTAAAAGGTTATACTTATATTTTAATTATTCAATATATACAGGGTGCGGCAAAAGTTCACGTACTTTTGTCAAGCATAAAATTTATTTTGAATATTTTCTTGAATTTTATAAAATCTATGAAAAAGTGTTCATTAATATCTAAGGAAAAGAAAAATTATAACAAATTTCCAAGATGTCTTCCCTCCGCCAAGATATACGCGTCTAAACGCTTACTGAAATTGCCCAATATGGTCGCGCACTCAACCACAGTAATTGAGTCCCAGACCAGTTGCAATCCCTCTTATTTACATCTTTTGATATAAATCGTATCCATGGAAGTCTCTGCTCCAATAATTACCAAACTATGTGTCCATAGTATTCAGATCTGGGGAGTTAGTTGGATAAATGTCTTTGCCCCAAAATCCTGGAAACAACTCTTCGCAGAGTTGAATCATTGTTTTTGCTCAATGTAAAGGGGCCCAATACTGCTGCGGCCTAAAATTGGTTTTATCTAAGTGTTGCTGTGCCCTGGAATGCAATGGCACAAATCCCGGCCAAAACCATTGTTGCTGTGCCCAGGGATCCATTGTTTTTGTGCCAGTGATCCAGTGGCATAAATCCCGGCCCACACCATTACAGAATCCGGCCCACACCATCTCCGTGCCCTAGCAGAGGTGTAACAAAATTAATTTTAACTAACGAATATAAAACTCGACTTTCGTCTTCCGCGTGGAAGACGAAAGTCGAAACCTGCAAGACCCACTCTTATGCCGTCTGCTACAATCATACATGATTCTTCAAAAAATTTTTTTAGACCTGAATACTAAAATAAAAATGTTACCAGAACTTTATTCTATAATAATTAGTTGTGTTGGTTTAATCGGTTTATTTTTCAATTTTCTCCTAATTTACCTAATTATCCGTTATACAATGAAAGAAATGGAAGTTTATAGCAAAATACTTTTACAGACTTGTATTGTTGATATTATTGGGATTGTTTTATTTGTTATTGTTCAGCCGGTTTTTTGAGAAATTTTTTGAAAAATTATTTTTAATTAAAAAAAGGTATTTGTTTCTGATAATGGAATTGGTACAGTATGGGAATATGGAATTACTCATTATTTGCCTAATCCTTGGCAATTCCTTTCTTTTATTTTGTATGCTTTTATGATAAGATTTACATCAGTAAATGTTTGTTCACAATTTATTTTTCGTTATTTGACTGTTGTTCGGTAATTATTTATATTTTTTACCCAGATTAGGACAATGGTTATTTAAATGTCTGCATCATGGTTAAGTATTAGAGATCGAGAGGACCTGGACCAAGGCCTGGGTTTTTCCCGTACCCAGAGTCCAGGCCCAAGCATTTACAACCTTCCTGGGTTTTTCATGAACTACAGGCCCAGGATCCGGCCCATGTCAATAAATCAAACTCGAGAGTCCAGGAACAGGTCCAGGCTTTTTAGAAATCTCGATCTATACTAGGGATTGAGCGAAGACCTGTAGATGTTTTAGATGCCCTGTAGATATTCTAAATTTAATAATTTAAAGTTCTGTAAATATTCGTCGGAAACATTATTTGGCCATAATTATTTCTGTTCTTCTTCCAATTATTCTGCTTTTTACTTTATCATTTTTGTCAAATAACCCAACACCCGAAAATGAACATTTAACAAATTATGAATTGGCACAGATTTTGGAAATTGACAATTATACAATGGAAAATTTTGTTGTTGGCATGAGAACTAGAGTATGTCGAGTACCGAGTAATTGGGGGAAAATCGAGTTTGAGTAATGCCGAGTTTGAAAAACGCGAGCTACCCATTTACCATGAAAAAATTATGAATTGAGGTTCTCAGAGCTGAAAAATTCATAAGGTTGAAGTATCGCAGTGGCTAGCGGATCATGTGAGCCTTCGGATATTCTGATCCGGAATCGAAATTCGAACTACCTTTGTATCTAACTTAGTTAAAAACTTGAAAATCGTATCTTAAACTGAAGTTTATCTAGTTTAGGGGAAATATTAACGTGAGATCCTACGGAATAAAATACATATTTTTATCAAATTTCATAAAAATAGCCGACCGACTTATCGTCCATCAGCTCAAAATATGCTACATTTCTTACACTCATAACATACTCAATTATTATAATTTGTGGAATTCGAATTCAATATTTTGTGCGGTGTGAATATATTGGACCAAATTTGGAAATTATGCGAAAAGTTAATAAACAGATTTCTATTGTTTTATGGTCACAAGTAAAAAATTGATATTTTTTTAAATAATTGAACAAATATATTTAACAAATACTTTCCTTTGGATTTCTATTTTTAACGCCCAATAAGTCTAATTATTCCCTTTTATAAAGGCATATAAGGAAGCCTGGTTAGGGGCAAAGTATGTGTAAGAGAAAAGACTTATCGGATTCTTATCTTAATATCTTTCGCATCCGCGTGTATCTGTGGATATTTGGGTATCCACACAAGCAACTGTATCAGAGACATGACAATATTGACAATGATAATTAATCATAATTTATTTATATTTAAGGCACTTTTGGCTCTTTTACCATTTTTCTCTCAAATAATAGTTAATTTATCAATTCTAAATAATTCAATATTTTCAACAAAATTACTTTTTACAATAACTCCATCATTTAATGCTTTGATTCTTATTTTAAATCCTTTGGTAAATATCGAAGCCCTTGTCCAGTTTTTGCCGTATAAATATAAAGTTCGATTTTCGGGTTTGGGTTTAGATTTATTCATGATTTTAGTTTGGACAGCATCAAACTCTGAAACACTAAGAAAATCCAATACATAGTAGAATATTTACTGTATATATATGAGAACTCCCGCCGAAATTCAGAATTTTCGCATAAATTTTTATATATAATATCAAGGATATCAGGGTACTTGAGTTATCAAAAGTATTGTGGATTGAAGGGAGTAGAATGAATTCAACGTCGGGGATTTTTAGATAATCTAATAGAATGAAAATTAGAATGCCCGAGGGAAATACCGAAATTAGGTACCTATATAAATAACTCAAAGCTCGGACTGTACAAATTTATGGATCGCATAACCTGGACAAGAGCCCAATATTAATTTTAAAAATTTATTTTAATTAAGGTAACTCTTTTAACTGTTAGAAATTATAGACAAATTATTTTTAAATTTATTAAGTGGCATAGCCAAATTTTGTGGAATTCTAATTCAATATCACCTAGCAACAATCTGACACAGGAAAATTTGAATGTTATTACTTAAATGATTAATTAATTAATTAAATGATTATTTTTAAAAAATTTATTTAAATTTAAATGTTATTAAAAATTTAAATTTAATGAAAGATGTAATAATAGATTTTAATAATTAATTACGTTATTAGTAGAGTTGATTTGCATTAACACAAGAAAATTTGGGCGTTATTAATTAAATGATTAATTAATTTTTTAAACTTTTTATTTACTTACAAATGTAATTATTATTGAAAATTTAAATTTAATGAAAGAAATTAATAATTATGGATATTGTTGGAGTTATGCGGTATTTAAATCTTAGTTACCGTTTTATCCTAGTTAAATCCTAGTTGGTCGTTTCGCTGAAAAAAATTTCCCGGTCCTCAGACATAAAATTTGAACTTCAATCCCTAACAAATTTTCAATCTTCCAGGTATCTCAGGATTGCCTTTACAAGTCCCAAATCCAGATGCCAATAGGCATCAGAATCCCAATACCGCGTAACTCCTAATTATAATTAAAGTTTAAAATTTCCATGCTGGTCGTTTTTCTGCTTTTTCACTACTTGGAGATGACCCTTTGCCGAAAAATAATTGATGTGAGGGAGAAATGCGGTGGTGGACATTTCCAATAGGTGAATGAAGTCTGTGACAAATTTGGAGGAAATTATATTTTGATTGAAAAATATATTTTATTACCTATGTTGTGAATGTTCTGGAGTTAATTCTTGTGGAGCAATAGCTTCCATTCTCCCAGCAATCCCTCTTCCACTATTTGAAGAAGAACATCTCCAATGTTCGTGTCTTTGACAACAATCCTTTCTTTGAGATAATTCTTCAACTGTTAAACGTGTCCCTGTTGCTTTTTGACAAAAAGCCAAATGTTCATTTGTATTGGCTATACTTTGCTTTAAAAAATTTTTTTTTAGATTTTTAGCTAGGTTCTCTAGTTTGGATTATCCTTGTTCCCTGCCCTTAAGGAAATTTTTTCCTCCTCTTGGGGAACAATCTTAATAGTATTTTGAACGGTCTTGACTCATGACTTTTTTGCGCCTTGGTCATGAGTCTCCGAAAATCTGTCTATGACATTAATATTTCCATTCGAACAATTTCTCGAATATAAAATTTAAATAAACTAAACCGAACGCAGCTCCTTTTTGTTGAAGCAACAATTACATGCTTGTTTGTTGTAAGCCTCAGATAGTTCAGCTTGCAATTGCTTTATTACTTCAATAAGTTCCTATGGAAAATAAAAGAATAAAGGTGCAGAAATCAACTCGAATTCTCGGAGTTTATAGCTGGAGTTCTCTGTTCGGGATGAAAGATGATTTTTAATATCTCGTACGCATATTTCAGAGATATTTGAGATATCAGAAGTAGGGATCCCTTCTCTCTGACATTAATATTTAAATTTAGGGTTCATTTAACCCTAAATTCTTTTTCCTCCCCGTTTTTTCCCTACCCGTCTCCAAGTACATAGTAACCGTCTCCAAGTTTAATTTATCTATCCACCCCAGGCATGGTCATGGATACGGATATGGATACTGATAATATCAAAATGCCTGCGGATATCCGCCTGTATCCGCCGTAAATATGCGGATACGGATACCAAGATCAGTATCCGTGACCATGCCTGATCCACCCTACCTTCTCCCTATTCAACACCTCCTGATTTGTTATCATTTTTTGTTCCTTCTCTTCAAAAATTTTTTCATTACTTAATTCTGTTTGACTTTCATGTTCTTCCAAAATTTTTTCTGATTTATTATTATCATTTATTAATTCCAATTTTCTAGCCAATTCCTGCTCTCTTTGTTGTATAAATTCTACAGTACGTTCATGTTCTCTATTTAATGCCCCAATTTTTAGCTCTAATGCCAACGCGTGTTGAGATTCCAAACGTCTGTAAAAATTAATTAAAAATTGAATATTTAAGAATTATTTTTGTCAAAATTTTCCCAAGATGAACTAAGAACAATAGATTATCTATTAAGAGCATAGCAGAGGAATGAACCTGCGACCTTGCTGAAAGTGTTCGCTTTGCCGCACCTAAACCCTTACACGGAGCTCTACTAACTGAGATACCTGGGGCGATTGCTCTCCCGCATATGCCCTTATTTGTTAGGATAGGGGCAAGAGCAATAATTATTATTACTCGAGTAATTACGTAATCCAATAATTATTTAAATTTTAAACACCTCAATTCCCTTTCTGACTTTTCACGTTCTTTCTCTAATTGTTCCTTTACATTAGCTAATTCTTTTTCAAGGAGATCAACCCTCTCAACTTCACTTTTCGAATCCAATTCAATTGCAAGTCGTTTTTCTACTTTCGCCAATTTTTCTTAAAAAATTTTTTTCGAAAAAATTTTTCAAAAAAAACTTTTTTCTTCCTCCAATTCCTTATTTAATTCATCTGCACGTTTCCAACCAGCATTTACATCTCCCTCTTGTAATTGTTCTAGTCTTGCTTCGGCACGTTCCTTTTCCTTTACTATCCACTCAACACTTCGTTCCAAGTCGTATAACTTGAGAAAAAAATTTCAAATATTTTCAAAGGTTTTTTACCTTCTCTAATAATTTATCCATTTCAATCTCTTCCTCCGCTTCTTCTTCCTCTTCATTTTCTACTTTTAATTTGCCTTCAATTGAATTAATTACTCGTGATAATTCCTTATTCTGAAATAATTTTAATTTTCAAAATAAATTCTTCAATTTTTTATTTTATTTAATTAAAACGAATACCTTAACGTGTCTAAAAGGGGGATGAGGGAGGATAAACTGGGAGGTTTGTTAAATCGTTGAGATTAGAAAAGTGCTTTGAGTAGGATTTTCGGTTCTGGACCGACCGAAGAACCGAGGATCGGTTCTTCGTTTCGGTTTCGGATATCAAAAGAATTTCCAGAAACCGACAACCCTTGCTTTGAGATCTTAGACTCGTAGCTTATACAAAGTAACGTCCCAAAAATTAGAGTTGGGCGGGATCGGGATCCCGACGTAAAATCGGGATCGGGATTTTGGAATGATGATCCCGATCCCGGTCCCGATCCCGACTGCGGGATCGGGATTGGACGAAATCGGGATCGGGATTCGGAATAATGATCCCGATCCCGGTCCCGATCCCGACTCGGGATCGGGATTGAAAAATCGGGATCGGGATTTAGTTAAAAAAATTTTTTAAATTTAAATTTTTTATTTACATTGCATATACCTCAATATAATTCCATAATTTTCATCTGCTGTGCTGAAATATTGATTTTAAGTCCCAGCGCGCATTTGTTCTTGGCGTATCAGGGATTAAGGAGGAGGGATAAAGTATTAACGATAAGGTGATTCTGATGGATTAAGAGGGATATCGTTGATTAATGAGATATTGGGATCTAGATGGACATCTAGGATATCCATTATATCCGTTCAAATCCATTCCGTCGATAGTTTTATAAATGAGTCTCTTCTTATTCACCGCCGGAGGCAAAAATTTTGAAAAATTTCGAAGATTCTCAAGCCAAAATCTTCATTTTTAGCGCCGCAGGCGAAAATTTTGAAAATTTTGGATGGCGTAGAAGCCAAATTGCTTTCTTTTCAGCTCATTAATATATATTTTCATTAATTTATAAAATCCCGATTTCATCGGGATCCGATTGCTAATCCCGATCCCGATCCCGGCTCGGGATCGGGATCGGCCAAAACCGGGATCGGGATTTGTCTTTCGGGTTCGGGATCAGAAAAATCGGGATCGGGATTCAAAAAAACCGGGATAATCCCGCCCGATCCCGACCGGGATCCCGATCCCGCCCAACTCTACCAAAAATAGAATGGTATAGTACGAGCATTCTTAAAATTTTGAAGCATTCTTAAAATTTTTTTCGTACGGGCCATGTTTTTTCTCGTACTCGTAAACAAGTACAAATTTTGGTACGAGCTTCAAACATTGGTCCCGAGCTAATTTTATTCTCAAAACCTCTCAAAATTCTCTATAAGTCGTAGAAATTTTATTTTTTAACTCAATACATACATCCATTTGTTGTTTTTCAATTTTCTCCTCCAAATCAGTCTTCTCTGCTCTCAATAATTCAACTTCTTCCCATAATTTCTTAAAATATTTTTATTTAAATTTATTTTCCTAAAATTTTCTACCTCATTTTCAGGCCCAAATTCTCCATCTTCTTCCCTTTCTACATGTTCCCTCAATCCATTATATTGTTCTTCTAATTCACTCAATTTTGTTGAAAACTCTCCTCTAAGTGTAGATTCTCTTTCTTCTGCTTCAGCTCTTTCCTTTTGGAGTGTTTCTTCACACCGTTCGGCACATTCTTCTTTTTCTCTTGTAACTGATTCTAACATCTATTGTGGAATATTTAGAAATTAAGGTTAGAAGTAAGAAGCTTTTACGTATCAATATTAGGTTTCACCGGAACCAATATTTCGACCAGAACCGGATCCAATTTGAGTTCCGGTTCCCGGAACCAGAACCAAAAAACACCGGAACTTTTCGGAACCGGAACTTCCGGTGAAACTCTAATCAATATTAATTTCCTATTAATATAGCTCTCGTTAGATGGTCTCAGTAAAGTCGGTTAAAGTTTACTGCTTTTACAATACAGATCCAAATTTCCATTTCAATATTTCTCTAGTATCCCAGTGTTATTTTTATTATTAACAGCAAAATTTTAAGATGACCACAACTGTTTTGGTATTAATGAAATTTAATGAAAAAATTCCCCTTCAATAATACAATAATCATAAAAAATTAATTTCCTCACCGCTTCCAATGCAGTTAATTGGGATTCGTGTAGCTCTGTCTAAATTTTAAAATAGCATTAATTAATTAAAAAAATTTTTTACCTGACTTTCTGCTTGTGCTCTTAACCCATCTCTCTCAATTTCAAGTAAATCTACTCGATTACTTAATGCAATAACTTCTTTTCTTAATTCCCCAATTGTTTGTTCTAATTTAGCTCTCAACTCTTCCGCATTTTTTAATAAAGCATTTCTTTGTTCTAATTGTTCTCTTTGTTCTTCCAAAAAACTCTGGTTTTGTTCAGCTTCTGAACGAGCTTTGCTTAGGCGACGGAAGGAATCTTCTGTTTGACGACGGGCGGCAGCGAGCTTAAATTTGGTTTTAAAAGTTATAAGATGAATATACTAAAATCTCGATCTGATTCCAGTTTCTATTTCCATGTTATTCACACTTTCTTTAATTTTTCAATAGTAAGCCAGATTGAATTTTATCAGATAGATTTCGATAATAGAGCTTATTTATGTAGAAAATAGAGTATTTAGTAGAGATCCGTATTCTCAAAAATTCTGGATCTGGATTTAGGTTAGCAACCTGGACAGGATTCTTAATCTGGATCCAGAAAAAGTCCAGAACGATCAAAAAATGCCTGGATCTGGAAACTGATCGAGGAAAAATCCAGTCTGGATCCAGATCCAGACCGATCTCTAGTATTTGGGTTTAATTTTGGTTTGATTTTACCTTATCTTACTAGCCTATTATCCACCCAATTTACCTCTCTAGCCAACCGCTGAATTTCAGCAGCCTTTTCTTTCAATTTCTCTTCAAGCTGTACAACCTCTTTTCTACAATTAACAACCTCTTCTTTAGCTTGTTTCGAATAATGTTGTAATTCAATTAATTTATCCTGAAATTCTTCCTGTCTAGCAGCTAATTCGTCTTTAAGGGCCTCTTCATGTTCTCTCAATGCTTGCAATTCCCTCGTATATAACATTTTTGCTGCGGTCAACTCTGATTCAAAAAGGCTTTCAGCTCGTCTAAAACGAACTTCAAATCCTTCATTAAGCCTTTCTCTTTCTGTTTTTAAATTTTTACGTTCTTCTTCCAATTTTTGTATTTCCAAAATATATCTTAAGAAATATTAATTTTTAAATTTAAAGAAATTAAGCCCAACTTTTGTTCCAAATTGAGCAATTTAGACTCTGAAAAGCGTTGCTCCTGAAAAGAAATTTTTTGAGATAATTAGTTGAGAGATTGATTTATAGAGAATAAAGAGTTATTGGTATCACTTAACTATGTAATTTTGAGAATTGAGTAATTCGCACAAAGCTCGCTCAAAATGTACTAGAACCTTACCAACTACGCTAATTCTCTTATTTGAGCAATTTAGACTAAAAATCGTTGCTCTACCTTAGAAACAATATAACGCTCTAGTGCCTGCATTTCCCGTTGATGATCCTGTCTTAATCTTTCCAAAGCTTGTTCTTTTTCTCGTTCAAATTGTTCCTTTTAATTAATCAAAAAATTATTTCTTATGCTTTTATTAATTAATTTACTTGAAGTAAATGAAAATTTTTCATTCTTTCCTCAAAATCTTTTTTGGCACCCAAAACTTCCTCGCTTAAAGAGAGTATTCTTGTTGAATATTCTGCTTCTAAACGTCTCTCTCTTTCCGCTACACGTTCATGAAAATCGGAGAAAGTGCCGAGAACATTAAATTTTTGTCTTTCATAGTCCGCAACAATTTCTTCTAATGCCTGAATTTTTTGTCGCAATTCTGTTTCGCGTCCCCAGCAATTGACGCTGCTTCCTGGGCTGCATGCTATAGAAAATGAAAATTGTTATATTAGGTCTGTGGATTTATCAGAGAATTTTGAATATTAATTTTTAGGATAAGAGTGCAATCTTACTTTATTAAGTGATCATGGTGATCGTATAAATAATCCTAATATGTACTAGGGTCTTAAATCTTAAAAAGCAATAGACTAAAAAAGAAATATGTAACAAAAAAAGTAAAACCGGAAATGGCATATTACTGGTTCTAGACTATTTTGATTTTCATAAATTTTAACCTCCACTAGGCGGTGCAAGCCCATTGGCGATTGCTTTAAGCATCGTTAGCAGGTTAGTACTGCTACCACATTCTTGTCCATCAGATTGAGGCAATTCTAAACGTGGAAGAGGAGTTAAAGAATGTGGAGAAGCTGTTCCCATTAAAGGTATAGGACTGTGAGTTAATGTAGATTGTGATATTGGGACGATGGTTGGAGCTGAACGAAGGGAAGTACTTGGAGAAGAAGCAGAAAGGGCAGAAGAAGCTGATAAAGGTGCTGCTATAGCTGTTGGCTTTAATTCAATTTTGGGGGGTGGAGCTGGCCAGGAAATTATTGCTGGACACGGACTGCCCAATAGATGAGAACGTGTAGTTGTTGATATTTGTGGAAATGAAGATTCGGATTGATCCAAACTGGAAATTTGTTTTAAAAATTAATTTTTATAAGTTTATTAAGAATCTCTCCTTTGTCTACGGTACCGTGGGCTCGCTGTACCTTGGGGTGTACTAGTTATCTGTTATCTTAAGTCCATATATCTCAAGTCCATGTACTTTAATATCCCAACCCTTCAATTATATCCCAAAATTAAAGTATACATAGTAGCGATCGAAATGTGTTCAAAGAATTTTTATAGTTTATTTACATACCTTTGAAAATTCATTGGTGATCGGCTCATTGTTTTTTTTAATTTCTTAACACGAAAATATCAAAATAGTTTATTTCCGGGTTTAACTATTAGAAAAACAAACAAATTAAAATTAAAAACAAACAAACAAAAAACTCTTAAACATCTCCCCTTTCGTGTTTGTGTCAATTTATTAAATTTTAGAATGATGATTTTTCAATTTTTAAGGACAAAGAGGGAGGGATAAAATTTGTTGGTAAAAATATATTTTTATGTTTTAATTTTTTCTTTTAAAACAATAAACGATTTTGGCCATTTGTTCAATTTGAAAGGCTGGCAGAGATTTTTACAAAAAGACTTGCTTCCCTTTAGCAATAATATAAAATCTCTTTTGACATTTTCTTTTCCTTCAATCGACTTTTCCGGTCTTTCAAGAAAGATCAGAAGAAGGTAAAGATTAAAGTCAGGTGTTTTGGGAAGATTGAAAAGCTATATGTATTTCCCCCTCTTGTTTATAAATTGATGCTTATTAATAGCTAGATGGAAAGAAAGGATATCCTCTATATGTTTATTTGGAAAAATTGAGAAATTTTGTTTATTTGATAAAGTATTACAGTTTATAGAAGTCGAATCATGGAAAATAAATCAATTCTGAGACCGCAATTCACAACTGTGGAAAATTGTGTTCGAAACCACCAAAAGTTAACTTGAACAAATTACCCAATAATTTTTAACTGAAAGATATATGGGTACATCTCGTTTCAGTCCCGAGTCAGTTCAGTCCCAAGCCCTATAGCTTTTGAAGGTACGGATAATTTTTAGTGTTCTTGGTACTATTAGATAGAGCATTAAATGGGCTACACTTAAGCGATCAAACCCCTACCTCCTAAACTTGAAAAGATTGAAGTGAAAGAAGTTATCGAGGGAAAATAATTCTTGTTTCGACTATTTGAGGGAGGGCAATATATTTGATTTTACTGGGGTGGGGGCTCCTAGTTCATTTATTCTAACACTAAATCAGTATCTAATTTAATTATAAATTAATTTTTAAATTAAGATTTTGATGTACTTACGTTTGTTAAAGGCGCGTTTGATGATATTAAGAGTTTTGGGCCAAATTTAAACTTTTTGGAGGAATATTAAACAAAACAATTTAATTTTGGGAAAGGAGGATATTTTTTAAAAATTATTTTGTTAAAAATTCAATTTAAATTATGTTTTCGATGTAAATTAAATCGAAATTATTTGTCAATGCTTCACTATTTTTTTGAAAATAAATAGATTTTGTCTAAATTCTGACTGATTGAAATACTTTAGGGTTAATTTCACTATAGAAAAATTTTTTAAATAACAATTGAATTGCAGTAAGATTTTTCTCGAAGTTTTTCCACATTAAACCGAATCTCGCAAAACAAGAAAGAATTTGAATTTCAGGTTATTTACAAATGATTGGATCTGCCGCATTTTAAAAAACGGAGAAAAGTTTTTCAGTGTTCGGCCTTTTACCTCGATTAAGTATATTTTTTTATTTTTAAGCAATATCTTTTTTAAGAAGCTCTTGAAAAATTAATGTCTTAGTTATTTTCTGAGTTATTTAAAAATTAACCCAAGTACATATGTCTAGTTGAAATTTTAATTTTTCTTACAAAGAGAATTTTTAACTTTTTTTTTGTAAATTAATAATGTTTAAGGGTTCGTTAATTCTGATTCTTACTCTGAGTTTTATCCATTTCTAATAAATTTATTATTTATTAGACTTCACATAATATATTTAAAATATCACACAAATATTCCCAGATAAATTTTATTCAGTAAAATTGAATTAATTTTATGTTGAAATTAACAAAGTAAACCATCAAAATTAGCTTAATTTAATTTTATTTCCCATTTATCATTTAATTTAAACGTTTTTCATCAATCATTTTTCTTCAATTATTTCCTCCAGGATTTGGCCCACTAGGCTGTTTTTTGCCTGCATCCACAAATGAGACAGACAAAAGCATTAAAGTAACCATTAAAGGCATTAAATAAATAATTAAATTTTTAATTGAATTAGTAAACATTTTTTGGTTGAAGAATAATTAAATAAATTTGAGTGGTTAGCCAATATTTATTCCGCGGAGTATTTCTTGCTTCCTTAAAATTATAATCCGGTTTGATACTTGTTATACAAGATTCAAGCAAAAGTCCATAAATTTAATGGCAACCTAGCGCTTCGATCACTCAAGCTACTGGGGACGATGATTTTCGTATCTTAAAATTTTTTTATTAAAGCTTCACTTACAGTTGCCCGGTGATAAAACCAGACAAAGCTTTCCTGCTTGTTTAAACATAAACTTACAAGATGTTTTCGGTATACTTATATGTATTTCCACCTAGATTTTAGATTTCTTAGTTGTCCTAGATTTATAAATTAAAAAAATCAAGATATAGTAGGAACGAGGTAAAAGTTTAATCCCGGGCAGACTTCAATCCTGCGACCTCCTGGCAGTTATTGCTAGGCGCTTTTGCTCACCACGTACAGGTGCTCTACCATCTGAGCTACAGGGACATTGCTTTCACCTTTTCTTTAAATAGCCCCCGCCTAGTGAGCGTTTTAAATGCTAGCTAGCTGGATCTTTCTCTTCCCTACAATATTTTGATTGATAAATATTAGTGATTTCCTTCACAAAACTAGCAAGCATGTCGCTTCAATCTAACAAATATTTTTAAAAATAAGAACTATACTTAATCTCCATTCCCTCACTTTAAAAATTTTTTTTTAATTTATGGAAGCAAAGAAAATTTCTAAGAAATTAATATTGGCTAACCTTTTTGGGAGTTTTTGAGGAATAATTTTTAGTATTTTATTTTCTGGTTAATTAAGGCTGTTTTTAATTTATTTAAATAGACCCTTTTTGTAATTTGTATTTTGTTTTTTTTATTTTTATTTTCAAAGTTCGGTTCCAAAAAGGATAAATATTTTTATAAAATATTTTATTAAAAACAAAGTTTTATGGCAAAATAGAATAAAAATAAATTAGAGAAGATAACAATTTACGGAAAGGGTAATTTGCAGAAATATTAATATTCTACCTAGTATTTTGAAAAATCTTAAATTCCTGCAAGATGAATTCCTCGTCTTATAGCAATTAGGATAATTAATAACTACCTAATTCATTCAATAATTCGCCTGCCCTCAGTTTCGATATTTCAGAACTTCAATTTTATTTATTCTACTCGTATTCACGAAGTCCTTCAAAACCCTTCAAGATTGGAGAATGCCTTTCTCTTGTATTTCTTAATAGCTGCGGTCGAATAAAAATTTGTTGCTTTTTTCCAATTTTTGTGCTAAATACATTTTTACCTTAAAGATCAGGAATAATTTTATTGTTTTTATTTTCTCCTTTCATTTTTTTGTTTTTTAAGGATTTTCAGGAGAGGATTGAGGATCTTCATTTGAAAGGAGAGGAAAAATTCACGTGATTTTCCTTTTATGTAAATTGTCAATTTAGAGAATTATCCCTAAATATAATTTTGCTTTTTAATCATAAACCTCAAAAAACTTCAAAGAGAATATTATTTTTAAATAAAATAAATATTATTTTTTATTTATCCAATTGTTTGCGGGATTAAATAAAAAAATAAAAATATGAAAATTAAATATGAAAATTAAAATACAAAATTAAAATATAATAGAAAATTGGTAAACAATTTTTCTAATTTTGAAAATGAATTAAAGGTTTTATTTTAATTGATTTTTATTTTTATATTTTTGAATTAAATAATTAGGGAAAAATTATCTTAGTAAAATATGTATTTAAATTTTAATATACAAGTTTGACAAGTCGACAATAGCACCGAACCAAAACTGGGGATGACCGAAAACCAGTTACCCATGCGCTCGGTTTCGGTTTTAAAATTACACCCCTAAAGATGGAATTTTGTGGACTTAATCCCTCCAGATCATCAGATATCTTTCTTAACTCATAAATCGGGAATATCAGTGGATTTAAAGAGATCAGTGAGGATATCAAAGGAATCGGAGGCAAATTTTGAATTTGATCAAATATTCGATGCATTCCTATCTCGAGAAACCTCAGTTCTTGCAATAAAATTTACTAGTTTATATTTTTTGTTTCTTTTTGTAAAAATTAAATTTATTTTCGTTTCGTTGAAAGCGAAATAGTATTTTCATTCATCTTTGATCCCTACTAGTGCTGTGTATAGCTCCGGGAGCTAGCTCCGGAGCCGGGCTCAGGAGCTAGCTAAGATTTTGAAAACATCGGAGCTGGAGCTGGAGCCAACAAATGCACAAAATACATCACTGATCCCTACTATAAAAACTTTTAAAATTCAAAATAAATAAATAAAAATCATATTAAAATTATGAAATGTGTTATGTATGTTAACCTAAAAATGAAATCATTTAAAGATAACGTCTTCAATTATTTTATCAGCATTTTCTTTCCGGAATTTCCTTACTATTTCGTAAAATTAAATATAAATATAAATAAAATAATTTATTAAAAAAATATTTTTAAATTGTCAAAAGTAAATTAATTTAAAACAAAAAAATGTTTAATAAATTTCAAATAATTTTATTTTTAACAATTTTTCAATTTATTAATTTAAATATTAATTTTATTGAATCTAAAAATATTTTGAATAAAAGGGGACAAAAAATATTTTTAAATAAAAGGAGAGAAATTTCAAAAAATTCAACAAATATTAAAGGAAGCGATGAGGAGGAAAAAGAATTTTTTATAGATTTTGCAATGCTTTCGTATGAATATATTGATAATTATGCTATTTATGATTATTTTGATAATTGTTTTTATGAGGAGGAAGAATTTGAAGAATATTGTTTTATGGATAAAATGAGTACTCCAATTAATGCTAAATTTGATGTAAATTTAATTTAAAAAAATTTTTTTTAATGTTAGAAACATGAAAATCCGAAGTTCGCTTATAATTTCTTAGCACCTTTTTATGAAAAAACCCGTATAAAAATTTATTTTATTGTCTTTTAAACAATTCTGATTAGGGCTGCACGCAATTGCGGGTTGCGAGTTGCGGATTGTGTAAATTGCGGTGGTTTTTGCAATTGTGAGTTGCAAATTTTTAAGATTTTCACGCAATTTTTCAAAATTTTTCTCAAAATAAATGAAGGAAATTTGGTTTCTTGACACCCAAATTTCACAAAATTTTTGCCTGCGGCGCTGAAAAAGGAAGAAGTCTGTTGCTTTTTCTTCCTAAATTCTAAAAATTTTCGCCATCGTCGATGTAAAAGGAAGTTGAATGATACATATATGTATGTATTGGAGGATTTTTTTCTAAATTTTTAAAAATTGCGGATTGCGAGCAGCGGAAATTGCGTAAATTATTGGGGTTTTATGTAATTGCGAGTTGCGGATTGCGTAAATTGCGGAATTTTTTTCAATTGCGTGTGCAGACCTGCTTATAATTCTTAACTTATCTTTGTTCATATAAATACCGTACAGCCAGGAATCCCCCCCTCCCCCCGACAGCCAGGGATCGAAAGAATAATTACCTCTCTTAAAAATAATTATAATCAGCTTTTCTAAAAAAGCTCAACTAATTACCCTCTTCCTTTTAATTACCTTCTCCACCGAGAGGTTGAAACAATAATTACCCTGGGTAATTATTTTAGCAAACACGGTAATCTAAAATAATAAATGTTTATTATTTTAGGATGAAACACTATTTGATGTTGAATTTTTTGTTGATGAAATTGTTGATAGTCAGGGGAATACAATTGTAAATATTAGCAGAAATACTAATTTTTGTCTTTATCATATGGTCTGTGGCAAAACTATACAAGGAAATACAAAAGATATTACAAAAATTTCAAATGCTTTAAATGCTCATTATGATATTTCTCGTTATTATTTGGACGGTTTATGTAATGATACTAAAATAAAAAGAAATAAATTAGGGTTAAAGTTTAATGATGCAAATATTACAATTAATTTTGATGGAAGTGATTTGGCTGGATATAGTGTAAAGATTTGTTAAAAATAAATTAAAACGTAAATCTGTGTTTCGATTCAAAGTCCTTATAAAATATAATAAATATTATTCTTGTGGAATTAAAAATACATCTTGAAAATTATTTTTTAGGAAAAAGTCTATAAAGGAGATTGATAAAAACATTTTTTATCAATTGACAAAACATTATAATGGAGTGAAAATTGTATGATAATTAATTCATTGAAGAGAATGAATGAATTTCTGTAATATGCTTTTGACTAGGGTAGCACCCCGAGCCTTCGGAGGCGGAATCGTTGGGGATCGGGGTTTGCCAAGGTAAAATCTTCGGGGTTCGGTTCGATGGATGGGGTGCATACATTAAGAATTCTTAATGTACCCTACTTTTGACTCTTATAATAATTTTGGGAATGAAACAAGAATGAAATTGAAAAATAATTATTTAAAATGAATAATTATTTTTTAATATTTTTTTTCCGCGACATCAAAACTTTATCCAAATATTAAACAATTTCTTCAATCTAACCGAGTCCTTCGAATGTCGATAAAAATAGCGATTAAATGAAATTAATTAATTAATAATAATATTTATTTAAGCATGATAATATTTGTGAAATTGAAATTTGGGATTGGAATGGTGATGAGCAGTTAGAATTTGGATTATCAGTTCTTAATAATTATTGCCTATTTTTTGATTCTTTCAAACAACAGATAGCATTTTCTCCTAGAAAGAAGAAGGCAATAAAGTGGTCTTACTGCAATATTAATTAATTTAATTAAATAAATAATTTAAAAAATTTGAAATAATTTTTAAAAGTTTATTTAAATGTTTATGAATGTTGATTTCCATTAAAGCTAATTAAAAGTATGTTCCAAACCAATATTTTTCCACACACATTAAAATTAAAATATAAAGAGTGACATTAAACAATGGTCTCCTTATTGGACATTCAATTCTCTTTCAAGTCCAATTCTTATGAAGCTCTAGGCTTCTATTTTTCAATGGGCCTCGATAATTTCAAAATTCTCGATCCCGAGTCCGTTTTTATTATTCTCTAATTTGATACAGAGTTTAAGTACGGATATTGATATTACTAAACTCTAACTATAACTCTTTTAGTTTTTATCAACTACCTTGATGAATTTTATTTTCAATATTTCAAAAATTATTTAAATAATTATGTAAATGGAAAGAAAAATAGCAAAAAAAGAAGAAAAATAGAAAAGAAATTTATATTTTAAATAATTTTATACTTTACATTTAGGTAGCACCCATCCCCTGAAACCCCGATCCCTGACACACCCGACACCGAAGGCTCGGGTTGCTACCCTACTTTAAATACAGTTGGTCCTCATTTTAGGATACTTGCAATAATAAAAATTTCTATTCAAGATAAGTTTTTTTCTAAATATGATTTGAGTCGAGTTTATTCACCACCCTTTCCCCTCTCCGGATGTATCTCATAAGGAGGACCGACTGTACCATTCCCCATGTAGTATTTCCCTTTTACATTTTTGAATTTAAAAAAAATTTTATTTCTTTATTTATGCCCAATCTTTAGTTGTTGTTGCACACTTCATTCATCTTAATCAACCATCATGATTATGATAATCAGGCGCGTGAGGATCTTGTTTGTGAATTATATCTCCTTTATGGTCATCTTGTTCGTATGAAGTTACAATTGCCCCCATAAACATTAAAATTAAGAAAATTTTAATTAAATTTTTTATTGAATAAAACATTTTTGTTGTTGTGCTTTAATTATTTGAATATTTTAAGTGAATGAAAATTTTTTAATGAAGATAGAAGAAATTGATGCCATTTAAATATGAAAATTTTTAATTATTTGGATAGAAGAAATCTCTTCACAATTACATCATACACATAAAAAAAGAATTATTTTCTTAACGTGTGCGGTTTATTGCTTAAGTCGGGTATTTAGCTGTTAGGAGATACCTGGCTAAGAGATACCTGGCTTAAATCCACGTGGATAATTTTATATTGATTCGTAGAATTTTTTAAAATAAAATTTGAAAAAATAAACACATGAAAAAAGGGAGTAATGTTTATTCAGTAAATATTTCAATGGAAAATTTCTATTTTAATACAATCACAGTTTGAAGACGTCACCCTCTGTAATGAATTGTACTGACGTAATAAGGAAGAGAAGTGTCAACGTGGAGAAGAAAAAGAAGTGTCAACGTGGAATCTTTGACAAAATATGCATTTTTATTAATTTTTATTTTAATTCAAATTAAAATTTAAAAAATTTTTATAGACAAGGGGAACCTTTTTAGGAACCTTCTTTTTAATTTAAGGGATTAGAACTTTCTTTTTCCAAGAAATTTTTTTATTATTCGCATGAAATTTTTTAGTCAGCTTTTTTGAAGTTTAAAAAAAGTTTTTTTTATTTCGTTTCGCCTGCAAAAAGTTTAAGTTTCATGGAGGTCTTTGTGGGGAGCAGGCCAACTTACCGCGAGCCCAACTTACCGCAGAGCTATAACTTCGTTCAGAATTGTCGAATCCGGGACGCCTTGGTATTGTTCAATGCAGCTCGACGAGCTGAATCGAACCATACCAGTTCTTCCCGGATTCGACAATTCTGAACGAAGTTATAGCTTTGCGGTAAGTCTTTAGGATCGAATATTTTGGGGTGTACCCGTCTTTAGGATCGAATATTGCTGTGCATGGTTGTCTTTTATTTGAAAATTTTTGGTGGTAGTTCGGTATGGTTCCTTGTGAGTATCTTTGTTTAATTAAAAAATTATTCTGTAAATATTGGCAAAATAATTTTAAAAAACCCAAATCATTATTCTTAGATTGGAATCCGAGCTTGGCGAAACTCAAATTTTTTAGGCGAAAAAAGATGAAACAAAATTTTTTAAAAATTGTTTGGTTAACATGGCGAAATTTTGGAAACAAAATAAATTTAGAGAAAAAAAATGTTTCGCATAAGTCTGGTAATAATCCAGATATTGTTCAACCTAAAATACAACCAGAATTGTCGTTTTTTATCTTTAAAAATTTTAACATTTTTAAAAAGTTTATGCCGTATTTAAATAATTAAATGAAATGAAAAAAACAGTAAAAGAAAATAAAATTAATAGAAGAAAGATTAAAATACCCAATTAAAATAATTATATTTTAATTACAGTCGCGGACTTCACTTAAAAATATTCCCCAAATATCACTTCATCTAAATTATGTTTTTTTTAATTTATTGGTTATTGAATGGAGTACTTACTGTCTAATCAACATTCACTACTAAAAGAAAATCTCTAGAGAGCGAGCTGGATCTGGATCCAGACCTTGATTTTTCCTGGATCCAGAGTCCGATCAATGCATTTTTCAGAGTTCCGTGATTTTTCCTTGACTTAAGGACAAGCTTCTGGTTAAGGTACACAACCGAAATCAAGGCCAAGGTCAAGGTTTTTTTGAAAATCTCGCTCTCTAAAAATCTCACTATCTGATATAATTTTTTAGTCCACTCTTATAGCGAGGTCCTGACTGTACATATTCCCCATGTAGTATTTCCCTTTGAAATTGTTAATTTAAAAAAATTTTTATTTCTTTATTTACGCCCAATCTTCAGTTGTTTTTGCACACTTTATTCTTCTTAATCAACTACCATGATTATGATAATCAGGCGCGTTAGGATCGCCTGGATGTTTATCTCCTTCATGGTCATTTTCTTCGTATGAAGTTACAATTGCCCCCATAAACATTAAAATTAAGAAAATTTTAATTAAATTTTTAAATGAAAAAAGCATTTTTGTTGTTGTGTTTTAATTATTTGAATATTTTAAATTAATAAAAAAAACTTTTTGGTTAATTATGATAGAAGAAAAATTGTTGGATTTTAAATATAAAGATTTTATTTTTAATTAGTTGGATAGAAAATATCCAACTAAAATTTTTATTTTGTATTTGCAAAAAATATATTTATTTCTATTTTAATTCATTTAGCATTAAAGATTAATTTTTAAAAGAATCTAGTATAATAATTGAAGAGACTTACCGCGAGCCCAACTTACCGCAGAGCTATAACTTCGTTCAGAATTGTCGAATCCGTGAAGACCTGGTATGGTTCGATTCAGCTCGTCGAGGCGCAACGAACCATACAAGGTCTTCCCGGATTCGACAATTCTAAAAGAAGTTCTATAACTTCGTAAGTTGGGCTCGCGGTAAGTTGGCCTGCTCCCGTATTAATTCGTACGATTTTAAAAATAAAAAAATTTTTCTAGAATATTCCAAATGAAAAAACGATATGTTTGTTCAGTATTTATTTTCATTGATTATTATTTTTTTGCAAAATATTTTTTATTATTTTTTAATTTAAATTAATCTAATGTGTATTAAAAAAATTTTTATAAGCAAATGTAACCGTAATCCTTTTAATTTAAGGGTTCGAATTAGAGACCGGACTGGGGGTGTTGAGGTCTATATCTCGAAAAATACCGACTCTATACCTAAGAGTTTGTTTTCTTCTTACTTTTTGTTCGAGATCTCGTCTCAGTTTCGAACCCTATTTTTCACAAATTTCAAAATTTGTCATTTTTGGGGATATTTACTAAATATTATTTGCTTGGCAAAACAAATTAAAATTTTTAAATAAATTTATTCAATAATAGGTAAATGAAATTAAATATTTAAACACAAAATTAGAAGAGTTAAGCAGCCAATCTTAAATAATAATACCAATAAGCAGCGTGAAAAGAAAAATAACTAAGCGGGAATGCCCAACGGCTCCAAGCGTCGATTTTTTTCGCCTGCATTCGACCTGCTTCCCGTCTGCAAAAGATTGATTTTAATGTATATTTTGTATTATCACAGTCGGATATCACTCTTAGACACCCCTTGAATAATCTAATACACCCAGATCCTTCTTAATTCCTAATTTTTTGACTTCGAAAGGTCCTGGTCCAACACTAAATGGATATCATTCTTAGATGCCCCCATGAAGTATCTAATACCACAGAGCTTCCTTAACTCACTTTTCGACTCCGAAAGGTCCTAGTCCTGGTGGTATCACGACTTTTGCGCCTTGAACATTTGCGCCGCGACTTATGCGCCGCGACTTTTGCGCCGGGCGACTTTTGCGCCGCGACATATGCGCCGCGACTTTTGCGCCGGGCGACTTATGCGCCGCGACATATGCGCCGCCATTGTTTAAAAAATCCGGATCCGAAAAATGCCGGATATCCGAAATTTTCAGTTCGGATATCGGATCCGGATATCCGAAGATTTCCAACTATCCGACAACCCTACTAAAGTGAGGTCCGGCTGTAGTTATTGATATATTTTTAATGATAGTGGCGGCGCAAAAGTCGCCCGGCGCAAAAGTCGCGGCGCAAATGTTCCCCGGCGCAAAAGTCACTCGGCGCATAAGTCGCGGCGCAAAAGTCGCGGCGCAAAAGTCGCGGCGCAAATGTTCTCGGCGCAAAAGTCACGGAACCGTCCTGGTCCAAGCTATCCTGATCCAGATATTTTTCAACAAAGTCAGCTCTCCACGAGGTGGCCGGTTAAAGTAAAAAAACGTCCTAAATTAAGCTTTAGCTAATTCTGGGGGTATTCTAGAATGATATTCGACTGTATAACTTTACTTATTCATTTGTAATTTCCTAATTGCATGTCTCCATTTCGAACGGGGTGTCAATGTTGTCTGTTGAATATTATCGCCACTAGTCTGGCTCCCTACATTTGGTGTTGTCGAAGTAAAAGACTCCCTTCGCTCCCCTGATCCAATATTTATTGGATCTAGAAGAGATGCCATTGCAGAAGCTCTCCGGGACAAAGGCCTAGAAATTGGTGGCTCGAGTCCTATTGCCGATTTAGTGGAGGAGCTTTCGACTTTTAATGGCACAGTGCTTTGTTTTCTTGATGTAATAATAGTTTGTGAAGAGTAGTTTGAAGAAAATAACGTAGAAACTGCCCTTTTCAGTTTATTTTGATCAGAGGAATATTGTGACTGTGACTAGAAATAAAATGATTAAGTTAATAAAATGATAACTTAAAGGACACCTCTAAAGGCATATCCCTTATTGTAGACCCTTGAAATAATAAAGCTTCACAACTAAGCTCAGGTTTTGCCCAATTGGCAAGTCTGGCTGCCTCTCGTTGATCAACAGCATTTCTTTGTTTTGACTGTACTTCTTTTCTTACTTCATTATTATTCCTTTCATTTTCTTCCTCTTCATCTTCACTTTCGTTACAAACAATAAGTGGCACGTTTGAGAATGGACTTTGAATGAGCTTTTCATGCCGATTTAAGTTTTTAGTGGAAAGAAGTTGAAGTTGAGGGGAATTTCCCCAGCCATGACAGGAATTTGGTGTTGTTGCCTCCTTTTCTATTGCTACGAGTTTCTAAAAATGAGCTCCTCATTTATTGTGCTCATATTAAAATTAAATACAGCCGGCCCTCACTATATGATACACCCAATTTATTATTGTTGTTACTTGGGTTTTGCGTCATATCCATGTGCATATTCTTACCCCCAGTTTAAGAGGCCGTTGGAAAACTCCTTTGGGTAATTTTTGAATTTTTAAACCTCAAAGGTTTATCCTATAATGAGGTTCGACAGCATTATTTAGTCCATACTTTAGCAGACGATCGCTTCCTATTGGTACAAAAATTATTTTCTTCTTTTCCACTATTCCCGTCGCAAACTTTTCCTTCTTCAATATCTAGCATTTGCCTTTTTAATCTGTTACTTTTCCAATTACGCCAAAATGAGGATTTTGTTTTTGATTCTTCAGATTTAGTCCAAGATTGTTCCTTACTCTTTAAAAACAAAAAATAAATTTAAAATTCGAGTAATTCTCCAACCAAAATTAAACGTTTATGTTTGCAAAATTGATGAAGGATTTTGTAAAGGAAAGCAACACAACCAGATTTTGAGTGTCCATTTTCTTCCTTTTCATCAAGAAGACCGGCTGCTGCCATAGTTGCTTTAATTGAAATTTAATTATAATTCTAAAAATGATTTTTAACAGCGAAGGGGTGAGATAGCAAAAAAATAAGCTGAAACTAAGAAGCAATAAAAGACAAAGCTGAGGGTTTTTTTAAATTTTTGTTCTCACTGTTTTGTATTTCTTCAGATTCTGTCAAATCATCGGACATATAATTTGCTTTATTAAAAAGAATTAATTTGCTAGTTATTAAAAAGAACCCTACACCCTACCCCCAAATCGGAAAGTTATAGGGCCTCTTTTTCCTTTTGTAAGCCTGATACCGTTATCCGATTATTTTTCAAAAACCACATCCTACATAATCTTTCTTTGTAGCCTCTCAAAAAACTAAAAAAATCACCATTTCGCTGAGTGTAGTTTACGATAGTAAATTCTATTAGGACACCAAAAACAAATCTATAAAATTAAAATTTAATTAGATATTTCCTTTCAAGCTACACAAACTAACAATACACTGACGGCTAAAAATAAATCCAAGCTTTTCATGTAGCTGACTTCAGGTAAGGAATTCTTGACTGAATTAGCCTGAGTAGAGAGTGTTAAAAGGGTGGTGATTGCCAATGATACACGCGCTGGTACAGCCCAAAAAATTTTTATTTTTATCTGAGGTGTTAGAAATATAAAGTTACTTCTACATCAAGCCAAAAACTGAACCAACTGATGACCTATAATTAAAAATTAAATAGGCAGACCTCACTTAAATCCCTATATACAATGTATAAGTTATTTAAAATTTAGTTTGGCATTGGGTGAGAGAGCTACCTAAAGTAAAGCGACCGAATCCATCCCAGAAAATAGCAAAAGATCGGACGAGGTTTAATCCTGAGAGATCTTCGATGTATGCTCAACCCTCCCACCACTGACTAATCTTTCCATTTTCGCTTTAGTTCTAGTAAAGGAGGAAACTTTGTTGTCCTTACACTAAGTGACCTCCTATTTAAAATAAACTAATCTAGGTAATTATAACTTACAACAATTAATGTTGTTGGCACATATGTTTGTAAGATATGATGAGTTAATTCTCGTGACACAAAAAATTCTGCAGTAACGCAGCTCCAAACACCTGTACTATAATTTCCATCACAAGTTCCTGGGACAAGTTTAACGATATCCATATCACTCATCTTTACAATTTAGTAATTATAAGAAAGGAAAGGGTGCTTGTAAACATACAGTTATATTCACATTTTTGGTAATAGGTTCCTGATCAACCCATTCGATTTTTAAATGATGAATGTCATATGCGTCTAGATTGGAAATTATTTGATTTTTAGAAATTAAGTATAACAAACAGCTAAGAATTCGTAGATGACACCACTGTGAATCTAAGGGGAAATTCTTCAGGTTCATAGCACATATTACAACCATAGAAACACGGGTATCGTAAAGAATTGATCCATCTGGATCAATCCAAAGTAAAAAATTGGGTTGTGTAACCTCGTGAAATTGAGCGATACGTGCACTAAATGATAAAAAGTATATTGTTTGGAATTAAAAGGAAATCAGGGCAAGATAAGATTCCAATTCTTAAGCTTCTTGAGGAAGGCGGGAATTCTTTGGTTTGCTGTCCCTGATTCCTCCTAGGTTTTCAATTTGTTACATTTTCCATGTCCCGGCCCGTGTTCTCTCATTACTCTGATCTCTCAATTAATAACATAATTATAATATATTTATACTTTGCAAAATAAACATCTGGGTGCCAAATCCGATTGAGAATTGCTCGGTCACGAATAAGAATTCGACTTGTTGAAATAAAAATTTAAAAAATTTAGGAGTCCTTAAAACCTTTTTTCGTTATGAGCCAGTCTAGGATCCTTCCAAAATTGCTGTAGATATACATCCAATTGAAAGTCCTACAAAAATTCAGTAATATCCACAGAAATATAAATTTTAAACAAAAAATATTACCATTGTGTGGGTTCGGAAGGAGCCTATACCTTCAATGTAAATGGCCAATTTAACATTTGTTGGTAATCCTAAATTAGTTCAAAGAAAATAAATTTTCGTCTCTGGAACTTTATTCTCCTGTTTTCCGGAACCAGCGGGTTTATTCGCAAAGTATTTAAAACTTTGATAAATAAACCACCTTGGAAACCTAATTTTTTATTTGAAAGTGAATATTCCAGCGAGGACAAAATTTCTTGAGTTAATATAAAATAAATAAATAAATAAAATAAAATAATTACCCAGGGTACTTATTGTTTCAACCTCTCGCTGTAGGTGATAGGGAAGGGGTAATTATTTTTTCGACCTCTGGCTGAAGGGGGTAATTAATAGGGCGGGAGTAACTATTTGAGAGAGGGACATTATTTCAGCATATACGGTAAATATCATTTTTTTAACTTATCTTACCAATATTTTGTGTTGGTGTTGATTGCCTGTCATAAACCTTTTTGGGGTAAAATAATAATTTTTGAAAAATAAACCTGTCTCCCAGCACTCAACATTTCATCCATATGTAGAGGAATAGGAACACTTCTAAGTTGCTGTTTTTGTTGGGCATTTAATTTGGAAATTAAAAGGAATAACGTGAACAAGAAACAACAATTGTTTGTTTTAGGCATTGCTTTCAAAAGAAGTTTAATTGAAGAGGTACTTGTCTGCATGATTTTTTAAGTTAAATCGTTCAGTAACGGTTACAAAATCCCAAATCCAAATAGATAATAGACTGAACACGAAAAAACACGTGTACTTGTCTGCCTGATGTAATTTAAAATTTTTCTCGAATGTTAGGAATGTCTTTCAATTGTCCTTAAGGCAAAAGAATAAACGTGCACTTTAATATAATTGAGCAATTATTTGTTTATTCTATACCAGCCATTTTGTAAAATTAAAAAAAAATTTTTTGTCTGAGCCTTTATAAAAAATAAATTCTTTTTTTTCTGAGAAATTGACATTAGAAACCCTTTAAAAACTCTCAACATGCAATTTCCTAACAAAACTCATGTTAATCCAATTGAAGCTCTCGTTGAGGAAAGGTAAGAGAGAACCTTTTCTATTTTAGATTGCTTTTCCCTTTCATTTCCTTTTGTATGTAAAAATGAAAACAAGGCGGATATATCGTCATCAATTGATATTTTATTTTTAAAAATAGTCTCGTGGTCTTGGATTTTTAAGTAAAAAAAGGAAGATATTTAAATAGTTAAAGGGGAAGGATATAAAAAATGGGGGGAGGAATAATCCATTTTTACGCCTCTGGCATCTTAATGTTTTTACTATGTTCTCACGTCGATTAATTAAATGAATAAAATTTAAAATTAACTACCAATTAACTACCAAATTATTGTCCTTCAATAGGTAGCTCTCGTTATTGCAAAAAACGACTGCTAAAACTGCCAAGAAGAAGTATTTTAGGATTGAGAAATTCTAGCTTTTGCACAAGGGTGACTATAATTGTCAAAATCTTCGCCTGCAGCGCTAAAGAGGAGGATTTAGAAATCCAGAAAATTTTATCAAGGCTAAGAAAAAGTATAGAGGCTAGGAGAAAATTACGTAAATGTTCGGGATATTGGATTGACAATCATACTCTGATACATTCTCGAGAGGATTTTGAGGAATATCATAGGATATGGAAGGATGTCGGGGATATTAAAAGGATTTTTGACTTTAACTTTTATGGCAAAAATGAAAAATTAAGTTAAATCCATCAATTCTAAGAAAATTAATAGTGATCAGTCGTCAATGAAGATCAGTCGTCAATGAAGCGATTTTTATTTTGTATTTTTAAGAAAATTTCTTCACAAAATTTTTTGCCCTTTTCGATGGAAATAGAAAACCCGATAATAAGCCAAAAATGAATAAATTAATTTCAAAATTTTATCAAAAATTTTAAATTTCCAAGTATTATTTTTGTTTAATTAATATCAAATAGACAAAGTAATTTAACAAATTATTATTTTAGTAATTAAACAAACGGGCTTTAATTAACACTTTTATTCGTCTATTACATTTTTATGTGTTCAATCGGTGACTACAACTGCGGATGAGACAATTCTTGACGACGATTGCGGATATGGCAGCATTTGTGGACTACAATTCCTTTTCTCTGTTTTTTAATCCCGGCTCTCATTTTCTGACTTCTTCGGCACTAAAAACTAGTGTTATTCAAACGCGATTTTTCGGTATCGGTATCGGTATTTTCGGTAAAATACCGATACCGAAAAAATACCGATTTTGTTAAAATTGTTCGGAACCGTATTCGGTATCGGTATTTCGATAAAAATACCGCGGTATTACCAAAAAATACCGCGGTAATACGGTACCGTGAATAACACTACTAAAAACTTTAAAAAAAACTTAATTTTTTTTAAATTCTATATCCGCAATTGTCGTCTTTATTCAGAATCTTTTATTTCTTCAATTCATTCATTCTTCAATTCAAACATCGGTAAAATATCAACACGATATATAGTTACCTCCTTATCTCTATATTCTCCTTCAAAAATAACCATATCTCCATCTTTATATTCTGTATTTTCTGTTCCAAAAATTTTAATACGAATAGATTTTTTAAATTCTTGCAATATTTTCCTTTCATAAATATTTCCAAAAATTTTTCTTGAACATTTTTCTTTATTTATTTCCTCAATATTAACAAAAAACTGAATTGCATGTTCTAAGCGAGTATAACTATAAATATAAATGTATTATCAAAAGTTAAAAAAGTGGAAAATTATCAAAAGTTAAAAAAGTGGAAAATTTTTTTAGTAAAAGAAACGAATAATCAAATTAGATTAAAAATTTTTGTCAGAAATCAATTTTAACCCTTAAAAATTTTCTTTAGACAAAATTCATTCATTTTTCAATTCAAACATCGGTACGATATCTACACTATATATAGTGTAGATATTTTTATCTAAATTTTTTCCTTCAACCACAAGCATCCCTCCATCCTTATATTTTTTATTTTCTGTTTCAACAATTTTAATTCGAATAAATCCATTTAATTCTTTCAATATTTCCTTTTCATAAATAGATAAATTTATAAAAATTTTTCTCAAACATTTCTCTTTATTTACATCTTCAACTTTAACAAAAAATTGAAATGAACGTTTTGAGTAACCATTAATATAAACAAAATATTTTCCAATTTCGTTAAATTTGAAGCAAATTTCCAAAAAAGGATTTTTTGGTTCTTTCCCACTAATTTCGTTTAATTTTAAATTTTTAAAAATATTTTTGCTCATTTTTTCTTTTTTCCAATTTAAATTTAAAAATAAATAAAATTTTGTTAATTTAATTTCAGACATAAATGTAGATTCCATTAATTTTGCCTCGATTCCATTTAATTTTATAATATTTTTTACTTGTCTCATAATATCTATAAAATCTCCAAAAGCATCACTTTCTTGCGCGTTATTTTCGATTAAATAATTTCCATTCTCATCTCTTATATTAATTCCTATTAAACCATTAAAAACAGGTCTAATTTTAGCAAGTGCCTTAAAAAATTTATTTGTTGATATTTAATTTAAATTTACCTATTTTAATTTCGATCAGGTTTCCAATAAAAAGGTTTACTAGGAAAAAATCCCGTTGGGGTGTTCTACAACATATAATGGACGGAACATTTGGCAGGTGTCCGGAAATTTCGGCTCTCGAATGTTGGGCTATAATCTATTTTTAGAACCAACGTTGGGTATACACTAGTGATGTTCGAGTATCCCGACACCCGACTCGAGAAATTTCCCGAGTTTTTGGCCTCCCGATTTCGATTCCCGATGTCATTTCCCGACTAAGTCAGGAAATTTTTACACCCCTAAGAATGGATTTAATTAATTAATTTTTTTACTTCTTTTTTTGTTCCATCATTCAAACAAATATCCAATCCATATCTATATTTATCCATAACCTTTTCATCTAAATAAATTATTTTTTTATTTATTATATCTTTTTTTGTATAAATTCTTTCAGCAAACATCGCTGCAAGTTTACAAAAATTTGAAGTATGTTTATTGCTAATTAAAGCTGATTCTGTTAAATAAAGTTTATCCTCTTCATTTAATATTCCATTAATTTCAATTTCAATTTTTAACAAATTTTTATTCTAAAAAATAAATTAGTAATTTTCTCGAGTTATTAAAAATTAAAACATACTTCTTCTCCATTATCTTTAATAAATTCAATATTTATTAAATTAATTTTAATTTGTTTTTCATTTTCTTTTGTATATTCAACAAAAATATTTTGGTTATTTTGAATATTATTTGAATTAATTAAATTAATAAATAATATTAAAAATAAATAAATATTTATTTTTAAATTCATTTTTTTAAAAATAAATTTATTTAAAAATATTTACCAAGGAGATAATTATAAATTAATGTCAGGCAATTATTTAAGAAATATAGCAAGATGAGGGTAATGGCAATAATGATTAGTGATCGATAATTTTGAATAACTCGCTTAAAATTTTACTTTGAATTCGATTTTTTTGCCTGATAAAAAGGAGAGGCAGGCCTTTGCACTCTTAATTATTTCTTAATTTTTTTAAGATGTTACCGGCGTGTTGCACTTTTTGTTTATTATTTTAAATTTATTTTTAAATTAAAGAAAAAATTTATAGAATTATGAAATCCTGGATAATAAATAAAATAATAAAAATAGTAGAGTTCAGCGGTATCGGGAGTTAGAGAAAAAACTGGATCGGGATTTGCATCAAGATCTGATGCACATCCCGATCCAGAATCCCGACACAGGGTCGGGATTGACCGAAATCGGGATCTGGATGTGAAAAATGGTGTGAAAAATTGATGTGAAAACCCCGGGATAGTCCCGCCCGATCCTGACCGGGATACCGATCCCGCTGAACTCTAGAAAATAGTCAGTTAAGCATTTATAGGTTCTGACACTTAATGCTTCTTTTGCACATTTCAAGCTTAAATCTTCAATTTTAATTGAAGAATTCTCAATCTTTTATTTTTGCAGTAATAGGGTATTTTTTTGTGTCAATTATTCTTTAAAGTTTGCTTAAATATATCATTTTATTGTTAACTAATCCCTCTAAAAATTTCAGAAAATTAATTCTATTTTCTTCAGAAATGTTTATTTTTGTTAATATTTTACCCATAATTCTCGAAATATTTAACCGAAAATTTTATAACTTTAAGAGAAGTTAGAGAATAATATAAAAAAAAATTTTGCATAATTAAAATAAAAATGTTAAAGTTTTTATCAAAAATATTTAAATAAAAAGTATAAATTTTTGTTTTGAAATTAATAAAAAGAAAAAATCTGTCTGATCTTTTATATGGGGTTGTGGGAAGTCGAGTTGACATTTGATAACCTTGCGCGAGGTTATCAAAAAAAAGGTTTATCAAAAAAAAATTTTTTTATGCTGATAAATAAATTTCTTTTCCAAAGTATTTGAAAAATTTATTCAAAGCTTTGAAATTATTTGACCAGGATTAGGAATTGTCTGATCTATATTGGGTCGGGGCCGGGGTTTATAAATTGTTACCGCCGCGGTTCGAGTCGGTGCAGCAAATTATGGTTGGGGTTCGGATCTGGATCGAGTTTTAAAGAAAAATGAAACATAAATAATTCGTTCTCTGTCTATTCTCGTTAATTTATTTAAAACTTGAGGAGGGCTTGGACGGATTAAAGGGACTTGTAGGGATTAATGGAAATCCGAAGGGAAGAAAGGTTATATCTGTCGATATAAGGTCAAATATTAAGGTCAATATTAATCTTTGGTCAAATATTAATATTGAATAAATACGTTATCTATTCAAATCAGTGATGCAAAAGTTACAAAATTTCTCTGGAA